>VZRI01008828.1:112413-128628 GCA_013397515.1 Upupa epops | reverse complement strand
GCCCTACTTCCTTCATCATCTTTGTTGCTCTACACTGGACACCCTCCAGCAGCTCTGTGTCTTTCTTGAACTGAGAGGCCCAGAACTGGACAGAATACTCCAGATGCGGCCTCACTAGTGAAAAGTAGAGGTGGATATAGAAGCATTAGATCTGATCAAGTATTAAAAGAAGGAAATACTTCAGAACCTTAAATTATGAAGGGCTTGGAGCACAACCACTGTGAGGAACAGCTGAGGGAACTGCTACTGTTTAACCTGGAGAAAAGGAGCCTGAGAGGATCCTACAATTACCTGAAAGGAGGTTGAAGTGAGGTGAGTATTGGACTTCTCTCTTCATTAAGAAGTGGTAAGACAACAGGCAACAGCCTCATTTTGTGCGAGGGGAGGTTTAGTTTGGGTATAGGGAAAAATTTCTGCCTTGAAAGGGTTGTCAGGCATCAGAGCAGGCTGCTCAGGAAAGTGGTTGAGTCACAGTAAAGAAGTTTTCTGTCATGGTGAGGTGAAACTTCCTGTGCTCCAGCTTGCACCTACTGCCCCTTGTCCTATCACAGGGTGCATTTCCAGGGGAAATACATTTAATCATGCTGACAGTGCACCCTAATTCCTCATCCAAGTCATTCATGGATTGAATAGGGCTGATCACAATACCCATCCCTGGGGGACTCTGCTAGATCCAGGCCTCCAGCAAGACTCTGTCCCATTGACCACCACTCTCTGGCTTCTATCCTGCAGCCAGTTCACGGTCCACTAAACTACCCAATCATCCAGTCCACACTGCCTCAGTTTGGCTGCAAGGGTGCTCTGTGAGACTGTGTCAAATGCCTTCCTGAAGTCAAGATCTGATACCTAATGATTCTATGATTCTATGATTTCACTGTGTATTCTCCCACAAGTTACTTGCTGCTGTCGTTTCAAATGAAGATCACATCTGGCTTACACGTGTGTTGTGTTCAGGTATGAGGAATAACACAGTTCCACAGTTTGCATCTCCATGCTTAGCAGATTCATCATGAAATGTAAACCAGACAGGTGCATTTTTACCTGGTTCCAGACAGAATGATCCTTCATCCAATTAATTAATTCTCACGTGCATTCAGTTTTACCTAAATGTCTATGTTGGGATAAACTACAGAAGGCAGTCCTTTCTGATTTCAAAGGACTAATAGATTTTATTCTCTTTATGTATTTGCTGAAATAATGAAAACTTGTGGCAATCAAGAATCAGCTAACCAATTGTAACAGAAAAAAACGAGGTGAAACTCTGTAGGGGGGGTTATGAGCTTTTTGTTTCAGAGATATAGAATTCAAATGCAATTAAGACCTAATTTTATTCAAATCCCTTTCATCATTATAATTGCATTACAGGTTAATTTTATCTTCTTTAATGAAAAAAAAAAAACCCCAAGAGAAGTATCTGAAACACTTCACGCAAAGTTCGGTCTCTGAATACCTGGGGAATTTAAGCGAAGAGTCGTGAGGCTGACAGATGACATACAGTAGCTGCTCACATTAAACTCCAGTCCTGCTAAAGTTAAGCCTTCATTATCATTTGAAATATTTCACATCTATGTGATTATAGTGCACTCTTACCTCTCCACTGCAGAGAAGGAACAAGAGTGATGGCGTGGGGTGCAAACTCCAAGAATGAAAAGACGAAACAATTCCCATGGTGTATAGAGAAGTGGTGAGAAGGAGGTATCAGTAAAGCAAGAAAGAACCTGAGACTACCCTGGGGAATGAGAAATTGCTGGAATCCTGTCCCTTACAGGCACCAATTCACAGTCACCTTTGGATTTACCTCATACACTGAGGTATAAAATGGAGGAAATGATCTATACTCATTTTTTTAGTTGGAATCCCTAATGACTTTAGCAGTCTTGGCCTGAGTGTTCCTGCAGCACTGACTGGCATCCGAAGAGCAGAAAGAAAAGAAAAAGGCAAAAAACGATGGAAGGTGGGGGAAAGCGAGGTCAGCCCCACTCAGCACTGTGTGTTAAGCAAATTTAGTCTGATTTAGACATAGATAAATAAGTGACAGCAGGATGGAGGATTTCCTTCTACAGGAGCTCATCTAACCTCACAGAACCCAGCACCTTGCATCAAAAAATAATACATTAATGCTGTGAAATGCCCAGCCATCAAGATGGAGATACTAATGAAGAAGTTTGGGCTCCCCATGACTGTTAAACTTGCACCACTGAGTTCTATAAGAGGGACTCGTATTGTCTTAATGCAAGGATTTAAAATAGCTGAACTTCTTGTATCTGTCAGGTGTGTATGTGTGTGTGTGTGTGTGTCCCCAATCCTTTAATTCAAGGTCTCAGTTCTGACAGCTTGAAAAGACTCCCATCATCAAGTCCCATATCACGCAGTATTTGGTGTGTGTGTCACATCCCACCCAGCATTCACAAGGATTTTTTAAGGAATCTCTGCTGGTCCTTCTCTCTTGAATCACAGAAGGGTTGGAAGGGACCTTAAAGATCATCCAGTTCCAACCCCCCTGCAGAGGCAGGGACACCTGCACTAGATCAGGTCACTCAGGGCCCCAGCCAACCTGGCCTTGAACACTGCCAGGGATGGGGCAGCCACAACTGCCTTGGGCAACCTCTTCCAGCATCTCAGCACCCTCACAGTATGAAGAAGCAGATCGTTCTAGATTTTTCTGTAGATCCATAATGTGATCACCAAATGACAGCTATTAACACAGGCTTGCAAATGTAATGCGTTCACAGCAAGCAATCAGAATCCTGAGCTGGAGAAAGGGTCTATTACCCTAGCTTGAGAAAAGCTGAAGAAAAGGAATTTCCTAATTCTTGCCTCTGTTCTGTTTCTTAACAATTATTTCAGACCTTGGTCTTCATTGGAAAAGCCTGCAAATATGGGAAGGAAAGAGAAAACTGAGAAAAAAATACAAATAATTGTTTATTTACTCCCTTTTGCAGCGATGATGTAGTGGAGAACTTCCCCTGTGAAATTTGCCCGTTTGAAATCGCTGGGCTCCACATTGTAGTTGCAAGTTGTGAAATGCTATTAATACAAGATTTAGAGAACAGATTTGAGACGAGAGGTTGCATTTCCCTTTCATTCTTCCTCTTTTCTGTGCTAAAACCATATTTTCTGTGAGGTGCCTCTTTGTTTATTTAAGGTAAAGAAAGAAGAGATTTGAAACTGTTGATGATTTTAGTCCAGATTTTAACTTTAAATCAGCTGTGATGAGAAGGAGTGGAAAATCTTGTCCTTTACACAAGTGTAATTTTGATTTCCTCACTGAAGCAATTCAAGGCAGTTCTATCCTCTTATTGAGGCGCTGACAGTAATTCTGTGCTTCAAAAGTCTTGCAGAACCATGAAGATCCCAGCAAATATTAAGCAAATTCTAACATTTTCAGAGGTGAAGTATGTGAACTGCAATTTGTGAAGGATCACCAGATTTAGTCTAATTCAGCTGAGCCGTATGTTTCATTGGAAGAGCTTTCAAGGAAGCAGTTATGCAGAGTCAATGGTGATTTACAGCCTTTTCTCTCAATAATCAATTCCCAACAAGCACAACCTATCTATGCTTTATTATTTGCCCCTGTTTTTGTGAACTCCTGTGGATAAAAAACCTTTGCCTGATCACTGTGAGCATCACTACCTTTCAAAAGTGAATTAAATCAGTCTAAATCCATTATTTAATCACAGATCACAGTTCATGGACCTGTGTGTCCTTCGTTCACTATCTTCCCTTCTAGATTAGTAATGTTAAATTCCTAATCTAAATTAAATAATCTAATTAAATAATTGCTAATCTATTTGAATAATTGTAAAGGTTAAATTTAAGACAATTATTTGCTATGATCTGTTACTGCATTTTAATATTTCAGATGCAGGCAGAAGCAAACTTGTTCTATAGCTGTCAGGATATCTTATAGGAAAGTTAAGATTCCAAAAACATGATACCTGTTTTCCAAAGGAAAATCCCAAAATGGGATTAGGAAAAGGTTTTTCACTAAAAGAGTGATCAGATTTTGGAAGGGGCTGCCCATGAAGGTGGTTGGGTCACCATCTCTGGAGGTGTTCAGGGTTAGACTGGATGAGGTGCTGAGTGGCACGGTCTAGATGTCAGATGTTTAGGTTTACTTGGTTGGTTTTAGGTTGGACTGGATGATCTTTAAGGTCTTTCCCAGCCTCATCAGTACTGTGATACTGTGAAAATTCTCCAAAGCACTTCCTGCACCAACACTGAAAAATATAAACACTAATTTACAGAATCAGAATGGTTGAGGCTGGAAAAGCCCTCTGAGCTCATCCAGCCCAGCCCATGACCTGACGTCACCACATCAGCCAGACCAGGGCACTCAGGGCCACAGCCAGGCTGTCCTTCAACACCTCGCTGTGTAAAAGGCAAAATTATTCATAAACAACATACAAATGTTTGCAGAGTCCACCCACAACATTTGTTTTTCTGAGCCCCAGGGATTCTGAACTCTGCTGACTGTATGATATATGCATGGTAGGAAGAATGATTAGACCTTTCCCTGGAGATCTTTAGAGAAATGGTGGCTTATGCCGTAGATTTAACTCTCCACCTTGTTCTTCATCCCCTCTCTCATAGTTGTACTCACTCTCTTGAAGAGACTTAGACAAGTAAACATCATCACTTATCACAGCAAGCAAGCCTGAGGCCCTCCAAGTCTCTTTCCTTTTATTTACACATGAAGAGCCCGTGGTTCATAGTGACTGAACCATGATCAAGGAGCTTACTGAAATTAAATTCATTACTGAAACAAGAAACATTCCAGACATGCACAGCACAGCTTGAAGTACTCAGCTGAGGAACTAATTAAAGGCAGAGAGTGGGTAATGAATAAATACACATTATGGGTAAGAATGTCTGGGACAAATACAGTAGTCCCTGCTATATTTGATGGGGAAATTAAGTTGTCATATACACAGAAATACATTCAACAGAAAGAGCTCTCCTGCAGGACAGCTTGTCCTTGGGGTTGAACAAGCAGAGCCCCTGCAATGGAGCCTTCTGCAGCTCTCCAGTCCTCAGGCGGTGTCCTGCTGCCATGGAGGTCTGTGCTGTGTGCAGCTGTCACACAGCAAGGGGATCAAAGCCTTTGGAGTCCACCCTGCATTCTCTGAACATGAGCACAAACCCTCTGGACTCTGTGAACAAGAGACTTTGAATTAAGTTTCTTTATTTGCTCCCTTTCCTTACCCATCCCTGTCTGTGCTGCCTCCCAGGAAGCGCTTCTGTAGTCATTGTCACCAGTGCAGTACCCCTAACAGCACACAGGGCTGCCAGGTTTGTTCCTCCTGGCTAGGGAAACCAAATAGGTGATAGGAAATACATGACTATTAACTTCAGGTACCACTGCAAGGACCTTTTACTTTTTAGTTTGAAAAATATCAGATGGTTTCTACAAGGAGCAGATGCAAATAGCAGGGCTGCTGTGGTTTGTAAAAGGTTTAATGCTATCTTCTTCCATCAGCCTTGTAGAAGATGCCGTGCTGCACACCAGCCTTTCTCAGAGGCTGTTTTTGCACAGCTGTCTGCCAATGAACAGAGAAAACACTGCTCATGACACAAAGGCAACTAAAACAGATAAGAGCTTTGAAAGTGTAGGTAGAGAATAGCTCCTAGGAGAACTCAAATAGCCATTACTAGATGAAAAACACAATTAAGCCCAGGTTAGGTTTGCTAACACTTACACAAACTGATTTGAATTAGCAGTTTTAAAAATCCTCAACGCTTAGAAGCCTGATAGAATTTACAAAGATCTTTAGAGAACACAAGTAGTTGAAAATTAAATGAGGAAGGTGTAGTTCACAGAAGGGTTATTGACTGTAGCACATCCTTTCCACAGGGTCACAGGACTGCCTCTCTTATGGACCATGAAGGTTTTTCCAGTGCAGATATACTCCTGGTCACACTCTTGTTTGATTCTTGGACATAACTTTACCGCTTATTCTAGAGGAGGCATGGAATAGTGCCATTCTGCCCCTCTAGCTGGTCTAAACAGAAGGGAATCATGGCTTCTTTATAAAAGAAGTTACTCCACCATTTGCAAGAGATTTGTTTTGCTGTATATGTTCATGGTGAACAATAGCAGTGCCAGGACATCTTGCACCCCAGCCTCCTTTCTCTGTCTGCAGCTCATTTGACTCCTTTGTCGTGCTGGCTCCAGTGCTTCCTAATCTGACCACAGCCACAGAGAAGAGAAGAGATGGTAACACCTGGTCACTAACACCCTGCCTGCCAATCCAGCATGCTGTGCCTTGGGTCACAAACCACACACTTCAGTGGATCATTAATGGCATAGGATGCTGTTCAGAATGATACTAACTCTTACCAACCCAACCATGAGTCTCCTTCTCTGGAGAAGTTCCAGACCAGCCTGGACATGTTCCTGTGCTACTTAGTCTGGGTGATCCTGCTGTGGCAGAGGGATTGGGCTGGGTGATCTTTTGAGGTCCCTTCCAATCTCTAGTGATTCTAGGATTCAAAGATTTACTAAACATTACACCAACCATGTGTCAGAGCATTGTGGTGCCTTGTGTAGGAAATACAGCTGACATGCTCTTGATTTTCAAGGATGATGTCAGGAAGTGAGAGAGTCAGGTGTAACTGTCAGCCCAGCTAAGTCTGTATTGCTGGAGTTATGGACACTTAGACTTTTCCTTTGAGTCTTAAGGCTGCTATGAAAGTTACACTGGGCAGAGTCCAAGAGATCCAGTCCATAGGAGTTCAGCTAGCTGACTGCACTAGCAGTTTGCATGGCTTACAGGTGTCACTGAAACCCCAGTAGCTATTGCCCTTGACATTTCTGGGAGCCTTTTGTAGTGAACTTCACAATCTTCATGGCTGCAGCTAAGTAAAGCTGTGAGATACCCTATTATTCTTTCCAATACTTGGATCTATTTTGGCTTTTTCCCCCAAGATACATATTCCAGATGTGTAGGATTCTGACTTGGCACGTTAAACTCAGCTGGAGTAGTATTTTGGAGACATGCTCTTTCACTTGGTTCTTTAAAACAGACTAAGTGCATTACCTTGTCAGCGAGGGCAACAGAAATAACTGGAGAATTCAGCAGCTGTACTCTGGTTTGCTTGTGTTTTCTGGCTTATTTTATTTCAATTAATAATTGCATACAGCATACGGAAACAGCCTGTTGTTGCTCTGCTCTGAGTTAAGCACTATCATCTTCTTTGTGCATCTGCGCTGAGGAGAGATAGGCATGCGTTAAGCCCCAGCACTCAGCACTGAGCTGATGCAGACAGCGGTAGATACAAGTGATTTCACACTCCCCCAGCCAGGTTGGGTTTACCAAGTGTGAATCTAGAATTGATATCGTTGGCTTTCCAAAGCATAATGTTTAGGTATGTGGTGGTTGAGGTATTTTGTGATATGAACCTTGTGGTTATACTGCTTCCTGCAGCGGCACGTACAATTTATGGGAAAGATATGCTCCGGCAAAGCTAGTTTTCACAATGTGTGTATTACTTTAAGTCTTTTTCTATTCCAATAACAATTTAAAGAACTCTTTTGCCACAAAGATATTAGATTCAAATCAAACGGACATGGTAGCAACAAAAACTACTGTCAGCTGTACCGCCTGATTAAATTGGGAATTCCTGGAGATTGCTTGGCAATTTTTTAAGTACTGAAAAAATGCATCTAGGAAACAATGCTACTGTCATTAAAATGTCAGCACTGATTGACAGCTGGGTATGCCAGGCGTTTTGCATTTGCAATGCCATGAGCTCTGGCTCAGTTCACAGAATCACACAATGATTGAGGCTGGAAAAGCTCTTTAAGCTCATCCAGCCCAGCCCATGACCTAACATCACCCCATCAGCCAGACCAGGGCACTAAGGGCCACAGCTAGGCTGTCCTTCAACTCCTCCAGGGATGGGGGCCCTGGGCAGTCCATTTCAGGATCTGATCACATTTTCTATGTGGAAGGGCTTCCTAACATCCAACCTAACCCTTCCATTGGAAGCTTCAGGCTCTGCCCTCTCATCCTGGTGCTGGTTGCCTGGGAGAAAAGCCTGACCCCCACCCAACTACAACCTCCATTCAGTGAGTTATATAGATGGAGAAGGCCCCCTTGACTCTCCTCCAATCTAAACACCCCCGGCTCCCTCAGCCTCTCCTCATCAGCCTTTCCCTCCAGTCCCTTCCTCAGCTTCCCTGCTCCTCTGGATCCACTCCAGCCCCTCAATCTCTTTCTTGAAGTGAGGGACCCAGAACTGCCCCCAGTACTCAAGGGGAGGCCTCCCCAGTGCCCAGTGCAGGGGGAGAATTACATCCATAGTCCTGCTGGCCATACAATTTCTGATACAAGCCAGGTTGCCATTGGCCTTTCAAGCCACCTGGCACACTGGTGGCCAGGAGTAGCATCCTTCTTATCAGGGACCACTGAGAAATACCTTCCAAAATGCTGACATCTCTTTGAAACAGAGAAGGTGGGAAGAAGCCCAGACAAGCAGCACAACATAGAAGGAGACTAGACCTTACAGGAAGGATACTTTCTTTTATAATCTATCATGCAATATATCATACACTATTTCAGTAATCACTAGTTTTTGCTTTATCACATTTTTTTTACCTCTTTCAGCCTGTTGGAGTTGTTGAGGGATTTTTCCTTCTTTATTTCCCCCCATTATGAATTTACTGTGGCCAGAGTGTGCGTGCAGGTGCCTAAAGGCAGCACGAGGGACCACATGCAGAAAGAGCTAGAGCAGAGTTCTTTAAGGCTGACGCTGTTACCTCTAACAGTAGGGGGTTTTCCTCGATGTTTTTAGTTTTTACATGTGAGTAAACCTGTGTTAACCAAACACTGCCTGATCCCCGGGGAAAGAAAGAAAAATTAAAGAAAGGGAATCAGTACACAGCTTGAAGCACTGTGAGGGCACGAACTGCTTCATGTGATTGGAAAGACTAGTTTCTATCACTGTGCCAGAGCTCTGCTTCTGTTCTCAACCTCACCCACAGGGTGAGTAGTCACCTTCAGGGCTCTGGTGTTTTCAGCAGGAGAGACAAAGTCAAGCCATAGCATTTCTGCATAAAATCAATTTTCATTTCGTCAGGCTTAGAGACAAACTGCAGATGGCTCTATTAGCCCTGCTGTGCACACAGCTTTTGGAATCAAAATTGCTTTCCTCAATTGTTGGTGCTTAATGACATATTTTAGACACAAATTTATACGGAAACTTGCTGGAATTCAGATTTTGAGCGGAAATGGAAATGCCTCAGTGCCATGCTGCTGGTTTGCTTTTGTCTGAGATGGGGGAATACGTGAAAACGATTTCACTGACAGAAATTTCTCCAGATTAGAAGCATGTAAATTGTCAGGTTTTATTTTCATGTGGGAAAAAATTTAATGCTAAAAAGAAATGCTGTTTCTATTGTGGAAGTGTTTCCAGGACAGTACAAGAAGTTAATAGCACATTGTGCACAGTGTAGATAGATTAGTAAGGCTTTGCTATATTTTCCACACACAAAAGCTCCCGGAAACATCAGATTCTCAAGTTCTATATGAATGGTAAGATAGAAATGCAAATCATAGTCACCACAGTGCTGTCTGTGAGGAAACATCCACAGGGAGTTGTGACTGTCTGCTTCTCCTGGCTTTGACTTCCCTGTGCATCCACTATTGCCATGAGCAGAAAGATGCAAAGCTGGGTAGACCTTCAGGGCAACGTGGTGCAGCTGTTCTTATCTTCTTAGATTTCACATCTGAATCCCTACAGAAGAAGTCCTCCTAGACTGACTGCCTCAGAGTTCATGGAACTGGAGCAAGCAGAGCAGAGCATTTAATGGCCATTTTTAGCATTAAGCAAAGGCTTAAATGCCATAAGAGAAAATCGAGTGTCACGGGAGAAATGTAATGAGGCACAACAGGGGTAGGTGTAGAGTCTGGCATCTGGGCAAGGACAACCCCAGGGACCAGGATAGGTTGGGGAGCAGTGCAGGAGAAAGGGACCTGGGGGTCCTAGTGGACAGGATGACTATGAGCCAGCAATGTGCTCCTGTGGCCAAGAGGGCCAACAGCATCCTGGGGAGGATCAGAAGGGGGGTGGTTAGCAAATCGAGGGAGGTTCTTCTCCCCCTCTACTCTGCACTAGTGAAACCACATCTGGAGTATTGTGTCCAGTTCTGGGCCCCTCAGTTCAAGAAGGACACAGAGCTGCTGGAGGGTGTCCACTGTAGAGCAGCAAAGATGATGAAGGAAGTGGAACAGCTCCCTTCTGAGGAAAGGCTGAGGGTCTCATGAGCTGGAGAAGAGGAGGCTGAGGGGGGAACCTCATTCATGTCCATAAATATGTGAGGGATGGGTGTCAGGGGGATGGAGCCAGGCTCTTCTCAAGGTCATCTGGTGATAGGACAAGGGGAAGTGGGTGCAAGCTGGAACACAGGTGGTTCCCTATCAATATCAGCAGGAACTTCTTCCCAGGGAGGGTAACGGAGCACTGGAACAGGCTGCCCAGGGGGGCTGTGGAGGCTCCTTCTCTGGAGACATTCCAGACCCACCTGGATGTGTTCCTGTGCAACTTGGTCTAGGTGATGCTGCTGTGGCAGGGGGATTGGACTGGATGATCTTTCAAGGTCCCTTCCAATCCCTAATGATTATAATGATTTAGTGAGGCGATAGTGCTAATATTAATTATTTAGTGAAGTGCCAGTACCTCATCAGTATGAAAAATATAGTCCTTTTTCTCTGTGACCATAACCTTTTTTGCTTCATTTAATGACATTCCTAATAGATACACACCTAGAATCTTTTCAAGAAGGAGTGTCTCTTTCCAAAGGGAATTAAATATTCAGTTCATATTAGTTCTGTGACATGAGCTACCCCTTGGTGCTACTTTAATTTGGAAAAAGAAAACAAATTGATCGCTCTGTCTCAGTTTCTAGTGACCTATCAGAAACAGCAGAATAACTTTAGACGAGGAATTCAATTAGTAATCTCACTATGATTAGTTGATTCAAATTAAGCACCAGGCTACCTTTTTTCTGCTGTTCCTGCTAACACCAGTTTTTCTCTTCTCCAGTTCTCACAGAGTAACAGACAGCTGTATTGTGCCTAAACAGGGAAAAGCACACTTCTTATTAATTTATTTAGAATTTATTTAAAAGACGTTTATTTTTAAGCACCATTACACAATATGCTATGTGTTTAAAGTTAATCTGATGGTGCATAGCAACATTTAACTATTTACTCTCAATAATTGGATAACATTCAAGGGAATCAATTTACAGCACGTCACTGATGTTTAACTGCCCTGTAAGCAGCTGGCATAACTGCAGAGAGAGCTTTGTTCATAGCACAGCCAATGACTGCTTGGATGCTCCTACTGTGTAACTAAGGGAACTCAAGAACTTTCACTACTAGAAATGGATGAGTCAAGGATCATTACGAAACAGCCAGCAAAACTCTTTTGGTTGAGTTTGATAATGACCAGAAACTCCATGGTCCTTGAATAATATTTTTCCTAATGATAAGAATAACAATTAGAATTCAAATGTGTGAATTATCAGTGTTCCCTAACAAGAGCTGAACATCAGTAGCCCCTGGGAGAGTGTAGCAGTGCTATCTCAGCTCATTGTGCCCTAAGCGATTGGGCAGGTGCGCCAATCTGCTTGAGGGCAGGGAAGCTCTGCAGAGGGGCCCAGGCAGGCTGGATCAGTTGGTTGAGATTTAACAGGACCACGTGCAGTTCAGTCACAACAAACCCAAACGACAGGGTATCCTAAGGAGAGCTGGGACCCGGGGATATTGATTGACAGCCAGCTGAACGGGAGCCAGCAGTGTGCCCAGGTGGCCAGGAAAGCCAATGGCATCCTGGTCTGCGTCAGAAATAGTGTGGCCAGCAGGACTGGAGAGGTGATCATCCCTCTATAATCAGCACTAGTGAGGTCTCAACTCACTGCATTCCGTTTTGGGCACCTCAGTCCAGGAAGGACTTTGAGGTGAGTGGGTCCAAAGCAGAGCAATAAAGGTGGAGAAGAACGTGGAGGACAGGTCTTATGAGGAGTGGCTTGGGGTTGTTGGGTCTGAAGAAAAGGAGGCTGAGGAGAGACCTTACCACCCTTTACAGATTCACAATAGGAGGTTGTAGAGAGTTGGGGATCAATATCTTCTCCCAAGTCACTATTGATACTGGCCTCAAAGTTGCACCAGGGGAGAGTTAGACTGGAAATTAGGAAAGATTTCTTAGCTGAAAGACTATGGGAACAGGCTGCCCAGGGAAGTGGTAGAGTCACCGTTCCTGAAGGTAGTCAAAAACCATACAGATCTGTCACTTTGAAACATGCTTTCCTGGGCATGGTGGTGTTGAGTTGACAGTTGGACTTGATTATTTTGGGTGTCTCTTCCAACTTTAATGATTCTTTGGTTGTAAGACCTACATACAGAGCACTCTGCAATTGAAAGAATCTGCTGTGGTATTTCAGATAGGAAAATGTATGGTCAGGGCAGCTATTTCAAAGGAACAACTCTGTTTATTGTTTGTGACATCCATCATACATTTGCATTTCATTCAACAGCATCTCCTGTGTGATGTCATATGTTTGCTCAGATGAGCAGTGAATTTGATGCAACTCTTTGGTGATGTGTTGTTAACCACGGGGTTTTTTGTACTGTGGTGGTGTGGAGGTTTCTGTCCTCGTTTCTTTCTGTATTTAAGTGCTCACTCCTGCAATAACCAGGACATGTCTGTATAACAGAGGAGAGCCAGCTTACCGTGGCTGCTGTAGAATGCACATCCTGGTTACATAACCTGAGCATAGATAGTGGGGGGAATGTAAAAATGGTGACAATGACTGAAACACTCCTCTCCAGAGAATGGAAGGACAACGGACCATTTCATGTTCTGACTATGGATGTCAGATGATTTAGGATGTGTTTTCTGGGATCTGTTGAAGGAGTGCACTGACATGAGGCTCCCATCCACAGCACACGGTTCTATTTCTTTTCATGCTGCCCCTGCCCTTCCTCACCAAAGCCTTTGGGTTAAGTAGGTGCTTTAGCTTTTCTAGGGGTTGAATCAGAGTCTCCTGGATACTGAGCTCTGAGCAGTTTGCAGTTTGTTTGGCTCAGGATAATATTAGAGGGGCTATAATCAGATACTGAAATTTGAAATTGGAACTTGGAATATGATTTTAATCTTAATTGATCAAAACACAGGTAGTGAAGCTGCTGGTATTAAGGCTGTTAGCATGTTTGAATGTTACTGCTTTTATGCATCATGTTTAAATACCACCCTCGATTTGACAAGGTTACCACCAACTATTTTACCCTGTTGCCACCACAATTTAAATGCACACATTGCAAAGAAGGAACACAAACTCAAACATTAATTTGTGACAGTTTAGTGTTCCCCGTAATGAAAGAACACGGCAGCACCTTCACCATCAAAGGCTTCTGGCTCTAAAGGTGTGGTGTGAGTTTATGAATAGCAAGTAAGATTGGGAACCCATTTAATATATTGTAAGCAACTTCTTAGGTAGAAAGTATATCTGTCTATAACTGTGTGAGGGGTGGGTGTCAGGAGGATGGAGCCAGGCTCTTCTCAGGGTCATCTGGTGATAGGACAAGGGGCAATGGGTGCCAGCTGGAACAGAGGAGGTTCCCTATCAATATCAGCAGGAACTTCTTCACTGTGAGGGTACTGGAGCACTGAAACAGGCTGCGGGGGGTGTGGAGTCTCCTTCTCTGGAGACATTCCAGACCCACCTGGATCTGTTCCTTGTGTGACCTGGTCTAGGTGATCCTGCTGTGGCAGGGGGATTGGACTGGATGATCTTTCGAGGTCCCTTCCAACTGCTAATGATTCTATGATTCAATGTTGCAGGCTCAGACGTGCAGAAAAGAAAGAGATCACAGTTTGGGACACCCAGAGAAAGCAAGCCTTTTCTTTCTTTGAGCATCCCCACCGCTCACTTCTCATTTCACCAGAGTATAGACTGCTTATGATTTTGAAAGACAGAACTGAAAATCCATGGAAACCTTACTGGGTGTCAGATATGAGGAGAGTCTCTGAAGACTGTAGAGTTCAAAATAAAAGCCTCCCTTTCTGGAGGAAGAGAAGGAGAGGTAGGGAGAAAGGGAAAGAGGTAGGGAGGAAGGGAAGGAAAGGAAGGAGAGGAAGGAAAGGAAGGAAAGGAAGGAAAGGAAGGAAGGAAGGAAGGAAGGAAGGAAGGAAGGAAGGAGGAACTGAACAATTCTATTCATGCAGCTCTATGTTAACAAGGGATACTGTTTAAACCATCTTTCCTTCAAACTTCTCCCTGAAGAAGAACACTGACACCACGATCACAAATTCATTTGAATTTGAAAATTGTTTGAAATTATTTGTGCTGCAGAATTATTTCAGGTGAATATTTTGCATCTTTATAGTGAGCAGTTTGTAACAAGTACTTCATAGCCAGGAGGTCTAAAAGCAAAATGACTGGCTGAGCAAACCCTCAGAAACATATCACTGACTTAATGAGGCATTGTATTTCCATGCAAAAAATAATGTGATACACCCTGATGTCATGACACTTGGTAACTCTGAACGTAACTGCTCAGCCTTTCTATGAGCCCCAACTTTAAATATAGTCAGTGGGTGAAATTGAGGCCTCTTCCTGCTTACAGAAAACACCGAGTTATTGCATGGCACTGACTTCTTTCATCTCTTCAGAAACTGATTACTACAGGGATAAAAACTCTCTAAATATATCTTCAATCAAATATTGTTGTTGCTAATTGCCAGCAGATGCCAAAGGGATGTAACATTGGAGGGCACATGCATGTAGCTGTCATGGAAGATGTGCTCCCTGCAAATAAACCTGATAAGGGGAATACTCACCAGCCAGGCTTACTCTTAGTGTTAGCTGTGAAAAGCCTGGGAAACCTTGATTTAACCTACACACAAGAAGAGCAGGTAATAGGAAAGGAGGGAAATCGCAGCTAAATTCAACTCCAGTTTGAAAAACCCCCAGCAGTGGTTTAACTCTCATCTGTAAGTGGCTGCAGTTAGAAAATGAAGGGAGGGGAACAGACAGAACACTGGCTTCCTCCCTCCAACATTTCACCTAGGTATGTGAACTAGCACCTTTTCTTCCAAAAAATAGTGTAGGAGTCTGAGATGCTGGTTGATCAAAGTGCAAAAGCATGTGCTGGGCCACTCCCTACCCAGAATTAATTAGGCTTAATTACAGACTTATGTAATTATCAATTTTTTCTGAAGTCTTCAGAATCGCAAAGGATCAAGTCTTTAATATTAAATCTTATTTAAAAGACAGCTTCTAGCACTGTACCTCTCATGCTGTACTGAAGCATTTGTTCCCTGCTGACACATGGCACTGAAAACCAAGGACCACATGAATACCCTGTTCACAGGTTTTAGCAGCAAACATTTCAGGATAGAAACCCCTCTTCCCGTTCCTAAACCTGAACTGACTTTCATTTGCTGGAGACTCTTGGGCGTGCAGCCTCAGATCGCACCACTGCACAAGTGCTTGGTTGTTTTAGTGGGGCTCGGATTTACAAGATAGGGCAAATAATTTTGTTCTGAATGCAATTCAAAGGTTTTTTGGCCAGATACCAGTGATTTCTTCCAAAATTTCTTTCTAGAGCTTGTCTGCTTCCTGTAATTGAAAGTTGTGCTGCTATTACTGCCATAGATTCAGTTGTAAGTTAGATTTTAGAGTAAGCGGAGCTCAATGAAATACATGACATAGGCCTGGGAGCTGATTGCATTCAGCATCCTCAGAATCCAGCATATTCAAATTTACAAGCAAATTCTTTGGATTGTTGAGACTGGAAAAGATTATCTGAGATTATCTGAGATTATCAAACCCAGCCCATGACCTGACTCCACAGCCTCAGCTAGATGGTGGCACTGAGTACCACAGCCAATCTTTTCTTGCACTCTAGCAAACTCAAAGGAAGGTCTTTGTACTGAAAAGAAGGGTAACAAGCAAAGGCAGATTGTTGTGTCTCTTCCAGGAGGAGACCTTAAAAGCTTTGCCCTAGATTTAAGTCTTCTTTGCTTGTGAACAGAAGCAGCATCCTGTGTTTTTCCTTTTGCACCGTATTCACTGTAGAACTTTTGCATTTTGTATCCTCATCGTCTTTTCTCTTTTCTCTTTTTTCTTTTCTTTTCTTTTCTTTTCTTTTCTTTTCTTTTCTTTTCTTTTCTTTTCTTTTCTTTTCTTTTCTTTTCTTTTCTTTT
>VZRI01008828.1:100007-112282 GCA_013397515.1 Upupa epops | reverse complement strand
CCTTCCCTTCCCTTCCCTTCCTCTTCCCTTTTCCGCTCCCCTTCTCTTCTTCCTTTTTTCTTTTCAGGTTGTCTTTCCTTTCTGTGCATTACTGGAAGCAACAGGAATTTCATTTTGAAATGGCACTAGAAGCAGTAATGCTTGCTGCATGAGAACCAAAGCGTTTATGTCTTGGCAAAGCACTAGGAATGCAAAGTGAAGTATCAACTAAATCATTTAAAAGCTTATTAAGTATTTCCTTCTCTTACAGTGACAGCAAAATACAAATGGAGAAGCGTAGAAATGAACCAGATTTAAGTAGGGGCTAAATTTCTTCATTCGTTCTTTCTCCTTTGATGCAAAGAATAAAAAATCCTTGATTTCTCAAGTGTGGATTTGAGCTGACTGCTTGGGAAAGAAATCCATGTTTTTCTTTTACTGTTCTGTGTTCCAGCTGAGCACATTTGATATGGAAGTTCTCCAGATAATAGACTGCATCCTGCCATTTTATAAAGTCATTTTTCAGGGGAGCAGAGGAGTAGGCACTTTGAATTTGTACTCAAACATTAATCAGAGGAGCAAGTCCAAATCATATTCTAATGCAACTTGTAAGTCATCCACCCTTCACCACTTGCAAGGACTAAGTGCCTGTGAACATTATGCAGCTAAAGCAGAGCAAGAGTGAAAACAGCAAAATCCTGTATATAATCCAAAACCATTCTACATTTCATGTGCTGTTTATGTAAAGTGGGATGCAAGTGGAATGGAGCTTTGCTGTATAGACAGAGAGAGAGATTGGATTGATAGATATAGATCCCCATATGTATTTGGTATGTACGCTGATAAATATTAGCTACACTAAAATGCTAAGCAAGTAATTGGCCAATACTAACAAATTAATAAGAATAAAACTGGACAAGGATCCAAAATCCAGGAGTAGCTCAGGTGAATTCCAGCCTTCTCCTCAGAGCTGCTGCTTTGTTAAATTCTCTCAGTACAGAGAACTCGCACTTTCTTATCATAATAGGATCTTAGTTCGGGGCCATTCTTGAAAGGAAAGGCCATAGGACAGAATTATTAGAAGGTAGATCTTAGGAGGTCTGTATTGCTTCCCTGCTGCTCTCTCTGAAGCCTGCAAATGAGCCTGGCATTGAAACTGAAGGAGATTTAACTGGAGCTTTGGAAGACCTTCACAGGGAGACACGAGCAGCCGTCCCTGGAGCTGCTGTTATTTACGATACTGCATACACAAGCCCATCTATCAGTCCAGTGTTCAAGAGACATGAAAGTATATTCAAACCTGTTTGCCAGACTTGCCTTGCTTATCACAGGGCACAACTCAGAACAAATGCACTCATTCTTTGCTGGCACAATGCAAAAACTATTTCTGCCTTTAATTTCGCTATGTGATCACAAACCAAAAGTGAATAATTAATCATAGAATCACAGAATCATTAGGTAGGGATGGAAGTGACCTGGAAAGACCATCCAGTCCAATCCCCCTGCCACAGCAGGATCACCCAGACCAGGCCAGGTGGGTTTTAAACATCTCCAGAAAAGGCGACTCCACAACCCCCTCAGGCAGCCCCCTCCAGTGCCCTGTCACCCTCCCTGGGAAGAAGCTATAGAATCACAGATTCAGTCAGGGTTGGAAGGGACCACAGGATCATCCAGTTCCAACCCCCCTGCCATGGGCAGGGACACCCCACCCTAGAGCAGGCTGGCCAGAGCCTCATCCAGCCCAGCCTTAAACCCCTCCAGGGACGGGGCCCCAACCACCTCCCTGGGCAACCCAGTCCAGGCTCTCCCCACTCTCACGGTGCAGAACTTCCTCCTCACATCCTGTCTAAATCTCCCTATCTCCAGACTGGCTCCATTCCCCCTAGTCATATCACTACCTGAGATTCTAAAAAGCCCCTCCCCAGCTTTTTCAACGAGCATGCTAGTAAATTCTTGACTTGTTGCATCTCATCTTGTTTAAAAGTTTGATCAGTTTAGCATAAAATGATTTGGGCAACACAAAGGGATCTGAACACTCTGTTCAGTAGCAGGTAGGAACTGTTCATTTCTACAGCTTCTGCAAGTTTTCCAGTTATCCTTGGATGGAAATGGTGAATGGCCCAGCAGTCACGGAGGCAGTTTCTAAACTGGAGACAGAAGTATTCAACGCCAGTTATTCGTTTGTCCTAAGTCGATGGAGCAGCAGCCATCAGAATTGGTCCCCAGGGCGTTAAACAGCACAGTCGCTATAGGGCTGGGATTTTTTCTGTGCAATATTTGCTGGTGACAGTTTTTCAGAAGCAAGTACAAGTCTCTGGGGGGGTTGGTTGACAGTTGGCTGAATATGAGCCAGCAGCGTGCCCAGGTGGCCAAGAAGGCCAATGGCATCCTGGCCTGGATGGAACCATGTAACCAGCAGGAATAGGAAGGTGATGGTGTCCCTGTACTTTGCTCTCCTGAGATCGCACCTTGAGTACTGGTCCAGTTTTGGGCACTGCAGTATCAGAAGGACATTGAGGGGCTGGAGTGGGGCCAGAGGAGGGCAACGAAGCTGAGGAGAGGGCTGGAAAACAGGCCCTGTGAGGAGTGGCTGAGGGAACTGGGGTTGTTTAGTCAAGAAAAGAGGAGGCTGAGAGGAGACCTTCTTGCTCTCTACAGCTCCCTAAAAGGAGGTTGTAGTGAGGCTGCTGCCGATCTCCCAAACTACTAATGATAGGATGAGAGGAAATGGCCTCAAGTTGACTCTTTAAGGACAGACTGGCTGTGGTCCTTAGTGCCATGGTCTAACTGAAGTTAGTCATGGGTCGAGCTTGATGATCTCAGAGATCTTTTCAAGCCTCAGTAATTCTGTGATAGTGAGGACTGGTCATGGCCTCATTCAAATAAGGCAGAAATTGCTGTGTACTTGTGAGAAGCTCTGCTCCCACATCCCAACTACATGCACATCACTTCAGACAATAAAGAGCTCCAACTTATACAGCGCAGACTCAATGTTATCGTTTTATATCTATTGAACTGTAAGAGATTGACAGCAGGAAATAAAAAAGCCTTTACATTCACTCATTTGTTAAGCATGTGCGCTCCTTTTCTTGACCTCAGGAGGATGGTAACATTCCTTTTCTCCTCTGCTGTTGTGTTCTACCACTCACTGTCATCATTTCTCTGTTTAATGAAAATGCTTCCTTGCACGTTGTTTGCAGTACAGGCTCATTAGTGCAGCTGTCCCAGCGTCCCTGGGCACTCTGCCTTAGCCTGCCCTTGCCGGGCTAAAGCGTGGCTCCTGCGTGCTGATCTCCTGGCTACAGCAGAGCAGGTGTTGATTTGAGTGAGCTCACACTTGCATCACCTCTTCTCCCCTTCATCCATTTCTAAGCATCAAGTTCCTTGCAAGCAGAGTGAGAACAGGAAAGGATGAAAATGAGATCTCAGAAACTTGTAAAGCTTGCCGGTATTTTTCAGAGGGCAGAACCTTCCTCGTTAGGCATGCAAGCAAAATGGAGCCAGACAGTCTTCTCGGGGAATTAATTGGCGTTCCAGCACTCTGCACCGAATCTGATCATGAACCATGAACACAGCCAGACCCTGTGTTCAAATTATCTCTAGTAATGTGAGTTAAGTAAATACAGGACTGCTGTCTCTGCAGGTAAGAGGGCTCATTTGTCTGGAATTTGTCTACATGACTGAGGCAAAAAGAATAGCTGAAAACCACGCTTAAGTCCTTCTTCTTGCATCTTTCTCTGAGAGACAAAGATTTTTCTACCTAAAGCCAATTCTGCTCTGGAAGCTGATTATACAAGGATGTCATCTTACACTCAGGAGATTTGCTTGCTCAGGGCCACCTGCTAATGCGAGCATCAAAATTCTGTGTGCTCTCTTTTCTGCTGGCTTGGTCTGAGAGCACCTATGCTCCAGCGAGGATAGGGGCTGGGCTCCTTACCGACTCATCAATCACGGACAGGCTGCTAACTAATTTCCATTATAGTGACCATCTGTGTGCTCCATTCTACAGGGACAGAGAGCCACTCTGTAATTACGGATAGGCCCTGCCTTATACCTGAGCAACTTTGTGAATAGCCATGCAGACACACAGATCAAGCCTTGCTAAGCGCGTAACCAGCCGTGGGCTTCACAGCTGCTTACAGGGTTTGAGCCAGGGATAAGTAAGTGGTCTGTGCTCCCCTGGGCTGTGGGTATGAGACCAGTAAGGAAAGAAAGGGAAGGATTCTTTTCTTTTTACTTAAGGAAAGAAAGGGAAGGATTCTTTTCTTTTTACTAAGGAAAACGTAAAGCCTGATTTTAAAAGACAGCATGAGAATGGAAGCAGACTCCAAAGAATCCTGTGGAAAAGTAAATCAACTCTGTATGGTGTGTATAGTCATGGACACACACACTATGTATAGTAATAGACATGCATAATATGTGTAGTCATATACATACAGACTATGTATAATAATATACATACATAACAAGTATAGTCATAGGGTAAACTAAATCCCCAAAGGTTCTTTTAGACGTAACATATACCAATATTTTGAGGAATTGAAAGGCTGATGTCATATAGGTGCCAGAACAATCCATCTAGGATTTCCACAAGGTGTTTTTTCCCCTCATGTGTCCTTTTAACTACATGTCCTGGGGAACAGAAGGTTTTGACCCCATGTATGATCATAAAATATAGAGGCTTTATTGTTATCTAAGTGAGAACACGTGCAGTGTACATAGCATACAATCTTGCCCCAGAGGAACAGGAAGATATGCTTTCACCTGGAGTGAAAACTGTTGTAGGTTACTGCAGGTCAAAGTGCCACCACCGCAAGCATAAAGGAGCTGTGTATTTCAGCTGTGTCGCTCAAGTTACCTTTGCAATTTGTCATAGGAAGGTTAAAGTCAGACCCTCAGGAATAAAGAGTTCAAAGACCTAAAGCACCTAGAGAAACCCGAATTTGGAGGAGTCTATCTTTTAAAAGAATGCAGTAAAAGCCTGGAGCTATTAATAGTGCTTTTGATGGCTTTTCGATTGTGTAGTAGTGAACTAGTGTTATTGCAAAAGAAGTTTAGGCACTATTGGACTGAAAAATACTGGCGTGCATCTGCTCAGACACCCAGGCGTGTGTCAGAGTTGCAGTATAGCATGAATTACAGCCATTTAATATACAGAGTTGCTGATACTGCAGTAGCACTCAAAGATTTCGACAGTGTAGTGTAGTGGGTCCTTGTCTGGATAGCCGTGTATCCCACCTGGGTAACCACTAATGTGGGTTAGATATCCCAACTGTACTTTAACCAAGACCTTTTAGCTACAGCGTCAGACACAAAGGGTGGGTTTAATAAACCCCCTGATGAATCTGCAGGCAGTGAAACAACTGACTCCATTTGGAGAAGAAAGGCAGTAATACACTTTCTTTCCCCCCACCACACATCAGGGAAAAACCCTACACTGCTCCAACATTGGACTGAGATTAAAAACAGCCATAGTGCCCACTATAGACAGTTCCTGTTTCTCTGGGAAATCACAGCAGCCATCTGACTTCAGTCTCAATCCTCTTAAATCTTCTGAATTCAGAATTCTCATGATCTCTCCAGGTAAACACAGATAAATCAGTAGACCTTGACGGTTCCTCTCACACATAAATTATCTTCAGAAGTGATAACTTTTTATCTCAGCTGCAGTGACAACTCCAAACAGACACCAAGATGGAGAGAAGAGCAAAGAAGTGAAGAGGAAAGTGGAAGTCACTCAAGGGTTGATAAGATGGGTGGGTTGAGGGGGCAGAGACTTTTCTTTTCAACTTTAAACCCAAACTTGAAACTTCTCTGCAGAAAACACACAAATTAAACTTAGAGGTTCTGCTCAGCTTTTAATGCAGAGCCTACATGCACTAAACAAATGATAGAGAAGAGTTAGGACCAAAAGACACAAAGAAATGATGGATAAAATATATGAATATGGTGGAGCTTGAATTGATCTGTCTGATATAATTAGTACATCAGTACAGTACAGTCCTGAAGCCTAGGATTTACACTAGTAAACTGTAGTCAGCTTCCAGGTGGGCATAACCACCTGCTTAGGCTAGCTGGACTCCCAGCCAAGGTCATTCTTGCCACTGTTCCTGTTAGCCTTTATTACTACAACATCTCTCTCAAAAATCTGTTTTCCACTTTTGGTCATTTCCTTCTCTTTGATTTTATTCTGTGAGAGTGATCGACGGGCACCTCGCACTGCTGGCAGTTCTATTTTCAGGTTTTTAGCTGCTAAGACAGCACTTTAGACAGAACTGTGTCGCAGTAATTCTGACGCCATGAGCGGACTGTTCATGCTTATGAAATTTGAAAAGAAAATGTATAACCAGATCCTTGCTTTTTTAGTTTAATCCATGTCTAATCCCTCCACTTCTATCAAGGTCTCTGTTGATAGGATATCAGTCGCTTTATTTCACTTCCAGTTCCATTAAAGTGTTGCCAGGATGAAAGCTGGAATTTCTAACTCAGTACTAATGCACCAGCATGGCTTCAGCTCTGATGTTTGCTTTCATGCTGAGGTTATGGCAAGGTCTGTCACACTTCATAAATTAAGGTTCATTTTTACTGACTAGTGTTTATTTACTATGCCAGGTGAAAAGCTGATACAGGAGGAAGATCGACAATAAGGTCCTGGGGAACCTGGTTCCAGCTTTGTCACAGACTTAGACTTGGGTGTCAAAGCAAATAGTTCTGAGTTTCTGTGTCAGTTACCTCCTAGTGCAGTGTGGAATTAGGATTAGGACATCTAATCAACTTATTTAATGATATTTAATCAACGAATCAACTGGGAGCCATTATACCTAAGATCCTGTGGTCCATTCCAACCCTGATCGATTCTGTAACTTCTTCCCAGGGAGGGTGAAGGGGTGCTGGAGGGGGCTGCCTGGGGGTTGTGGAGTCTCCTTTTATTGAAACCTGCCTGGACCTGCTCAGGGTGTCCTGCTGTGGCAGGGGATTGGACTGGATGATCTTTCAAGGTCCCTTCCGATCCCTAATGATTCTATGATTCTAAGATTCTATCTCTATTAGTACCCTGTGCTGTAATACTCAGGAAGCAGAGTGAAAACTTAAGGCTGGGCAACCGAGCCACCTAGTTTCTAGTGGAGAAGACCCTACAAGAGGGAAAAAACCCAGCAGTCTGAGCACTGTATGGACATTTTCCAAAGCAGTGCAGATCTGTTTGCAAAGACCCTTAACTGCTTCAGCATGAAGAGAATTCTTCCCAAAATTACTGTGACTACCATAAACCTTTTTATGTGGCCAATGTGGTTTGTAGGAGATCCTGCAGGATCTGAAAACTGGAGAAATATAGAGAACAGTGAATTCTTAGTAGCAATATTTTCTGATGCTCTGTTCACGAGGGTTGTTTTTATTTGTGTGGTCCCAACCCCTGGTGTTGTACCACGCTTGAACAAAGGAGTCAGGCACCATGCTGATGTAAATGTGTCTATGACCCAGAGTAAATAATCTCTTCTGCCTCAGAGGGCTCTACACTAACACAAGTAACAGCCCGCAATGAACCCAATATAATCAACTAGCAAGAGGACCTTCTTTTGTGGTTGCAGGTGGGTTACATAAGCAGTCTTTAAAGAGCTCAATCTCACATTGCACAAGCTTTTCAATTTCCTTGAGAAATCAGTCTTATTAATGATTTCCAGCACAGAAACAATGGAGAGTGTGATCTCTGTACAGTGTGGAGAAAGGATTAACTGCAAATTTGAATAATATAGCTCCGGAAAATTCAGCAGAACCTGTGATACTAAAAGCATCTATTTATATTCCACCTTTCATGGTTCTGGCAGCTTGATGGGCTGCGTGTTCCATCATTGTGGCATAATGAAGAAGAGCTCAGTGTGACTCAGTGAAACAAGGCGCGTTAGCTGTTGGGATTGAGCGTTTTGCTAAACAGTCACCTATCAATCTATTTAAAACTGAGCCTATAAAGACAGCTGGATAATTACCTAAATTCAGTAAGTTATCTGAATACCTGTAATTCCTTATGAGCAAACATCAATGCATTATTTCAGCTGGTGTGTTCACATCTGTTCGGAGAGTTCCAGGAATTACTCATGTTGAACTGAGTCAAAGACCCTTCCTGATCGCTCAGCACTGCACTAAAACTTCGTTGTGCAAATCCACACTGTTTTCTTACATTGCACAAGAGTCTCTGAACTCTGAGCAACGACTGAAGCAACTGCAATCATTTACAATATGCAGTGAAAGAATCTCAGTTAAATGACACTATGGACAGGGGGAGTCGCTGAAGCCTCAGACAGATAGATCAACAGATAGATGATGGTGCACTTCTATCTTCTACACATATTTAAACAAGCCAGTGACTTTATTGGGAATCACACTGATCCTCTAATGTCTCAGGGCATTACCACAGCACAGCAAGCTGTCAGGCTCAGATCCTGTTTCTTATGTGCACTCCCATCACTTACAGGAGCTTGGTGTTGCTTCAGTGTGCCCAGCCCCATTCTACATACAACCAGCAGTGGCTCAAAGTGTCAGAAGCTGACCACTCCTTGAGCTCTCTCCTGTATGATTTCACAGAATCACAGACTCAGAGGATTAGTAAAGCTTGAAAACACCCCTGAGCTCATCCAGCCCAGCCCATGACCTAACATCACCACATCAGCCACACTAGGTAGGGCACTAGGGGCCATAGCCAGGCTGTCCTTCAACACCTCCAGGGATGGGGACTCCACTACTGCCCTGGGCAGTCCATTCCAGGCTCTGATCAGCCTTTCCATGAGGAAGGGCTGCCTAACATCCAACCTAACCCTCCCCTGGCAACTTCAGGCCCTACCCTGTCATCCTGGCGCTGGTTGCCTGGGAGTAGAGCCCAACCCCCATCTGACTACAACCTCCCTTCAGGGAGTTGCAAAGAGGGAGATCTCCACTGAGTCTCCTCTTCTCCAAGCTAAACAGAGGAATTTCTGTCAGCATATAAATGCTTTCTTCCTTTGGATGTTCAGCTTCTTTAGCAATGCCATCATTGCATTCTAAATATGTTTTTGGCTGCTTGAACTGTGTGACTCCCCTTTTTGGAATCCCTCTGTTCTAACAGTCTCTTTGCACCGTGCAAATAGATACCTTAAAGGAAAAGAAAAGCATCGCAAATTGCAAACTGGGAAGCAGCCTTATTAAGGACATGAAGCTAAAAGCAGTCAGATTTCATTATGTGTGTGTGGTAAGAGGAATTGCCATTTGCAGTTGCGAGGGGTTCTGTCTGCGTACTGGAGATATTCTTGGAGACACAGCGCAGAACAATCTCTGAGCTCCAGAAAAATAGACTCAAACTATTTCCACCATGGTTCTTCAGACAATAAAAGAATAATTATATGTCTTATTCTGACTTCCTTTTAGCTATCACTCAAATGAGTGAGTTTCCCCTATTATTTGTTCCCCCATTGTACATGTTAGTCGTAATAGCCCACATTTGGTGTGCTTCAGTTTTGATAGCAAACGGACTAGAGACAGCCTGTGACAAAATGGGATGCTCTGTGCTCCCTGACTTTGTGAAGAGGTGAGGCTGTGAGGACCATAAAGCTGGGATTAGAAGAAAATAAGTGAAAATAGGATTAGGATTGCCGTGGTGTCAGGCCTTAGGCTGGATTTGGTGATCTCAGAGGTCTTTTCCAGCTTCAATGATTCAATATATTCTGGAAAATAATATTATGGAAATAGGTGGTTGGGGAAAAAATCAATATGAGCTGGAAATTGCTGCATCCAGCATGGTCAAACCTGCTATTAAGGTGATGGTCAGATACCAAAACAGCTGATACAAATAAACCCCTCCTGTACTAAGTCCTTGTGTAAACTATTGACCCTCCCTTCCTCGCCTGCAGATCAAGGGTTTATAGCCCCCTCTTGACAGTGCTTCTAACAGGGCAAGAGAAGGGAGCATTTCCTGCAAGTCCATCACTCCTTGTCCGATTATCACTCTCCTGGCTGTGCTCCTGGAACTGGCTAATGATCGCAGGCAGCATATGGGCTGTGACCAAGAGGTTTCTTGCTTTTTTCATAAACAAAGATCAAGGGCTGGAAATGAGAGCTTGAAAGCAATGTGTAAATGATAGGAAATCAATCAAGTGATACAGAGGTGGTGAGCCAGACAGGACAGGAATGGTGGTAGGGAGCAGATAATACCACCTGCAGCTGGACGTTTGCTGTGGGGGAATGAACTCAATATGGGAGCAGATAAACAAGCATAGAACTTCCTTATTGATGCATACTGATACAAGCATCTGCACTCTTTCTTGAGAACACGCAGAGTTTCTAAAACAGGTCCATGTCTTGCTCCATGTTTGGGCAACTTTTTCCTGTTCAAGGATGTACCTGTCCAAACTGGTAAATGTTATGGACTGGTTACCTAGTTCGAGCCATAGGCAAAGCTCTGAGTTGCAGCATTACACTGAGTCACGGAATATTCTTGTCTGGAAAGGACCTCCAGAATCAAGTCCAGCCCTCATCCCAGCATCTCCCTAACACTTAGACCATGGCCCCAGGTGCTCTAGCTACTTATTTTTCAAACCCCTCCAGGGATGGTGATTCTCCCCCCTCCCGGGGCAGCCTGTTCCAGTGCCCAACCACTCTCTCAGTAAAGAACTCCTTCCTAAGATCCAGTCTAAACCTCCCCTGACACAGCTTGAGGCCAGTTCCTCTCATCTTATCATTAATAATTTGGGAGAACAGAGCAGCACCAGCCTCACTACAACCTCCTTTTAGGTAGTTATAGAGAGCAAGAAAGTCTCTCAGCCTCCTCTTCTGTAGACTAAATAACACACCCCCCAAAAAAAAGACCTGATGTGTTTATGCAGGAATTTAGCACCTCAGTCTCTATTAAGTGTTTTTGTGGCCTGAGAGACAGTTCTGCCTTCTGTGCCACCTCAGATGTTGCTGGTTTAACCCAAAGACTGAAGACAATTTAATAAGAGGCACAATACTTGCAGGGGAGATTTCTTTCTTTAAAAATCAGCTAACGTAACAGGTACTCTCGAAATAGAAGTCAGGTTTCCTGTGACTGACATTTCCCTCTGACAGTCCTGAATAAAGAAACAACAGCCAAATCAGGGGAACTGTTGAGGAAAATGATCACTTTTACCTTAAAAGAAACAAAAAAAAGAGTCTCATACAGGGCTGTATGTTTCCAGCAGCAGGAGATGCATATTAGATGCATATTAGAATGCAGCATTTTTCTCTCCACACTCTTTTTGTACCAGTTTTGTCTCCATAAATTCAAATGTCATCAGCCCCCAGTGGACAACAACACTGTTGGTTTGTTGGAGATAAAGAGTAAATTATGAGAGAGCGACATTTCCTGTAACCTATAGAGAAAGTACAGACAGCACAGAATCTCTTATCCAATTTACAATGTAGAGGGATATTTTTATCTTGTGCTTGTATATTCACATGAATATTTATTTCTGCAGGCTGTGGCTTCCTTTCACCCTGAAAGCTCTCAAAACATCAATCCAGATTTTTTCTTCTGCCCTTTCATTATAATGAAATGAGTTGGCTTGCTAATTCCCTTGCTGGATTCCTAATTCCCTAATTTAAGCATCATTCGAGTGGTACAGATGCTTTCTATGGTACTTACAAGACACTAAATGTGTGCTGATTTCGCTCATAATAACCAATGCGCAATGGGGCTGCTCCTCTCACATTGGGGATGGTCAGGAAAGGCAGACTACAGGTTGTAGGTATTAATAAAGGCTTTCATTTCCTAATCCAAAGGACTGCCTTCCCTACTTTTGATCATTATGTACGTTTGGTTAGAATTAGAGCACTGTGTTTCTGTTGAGAATCTGCTAATCCGTGTCTCAGAGCTGTTGAAAGCAGAAAGTCTTCTGCAGAAGGAAGGAAATAACCTTCCACACACTGAAACGATTCCCTCTGAGAAAAGCTGGTTGTAGCAACAGACTCCTCCTGCCACCTTTGTGAAGGTACAAAAAAACCCCAGAACCAAAACACACGGTTACTGCAGTTGAAACCCAGGGAAAGCAGATTAGTCAATCCATATTTGCGAAGAACTTTTCACCACTAGTTTGATTTTGATCAAACTGGCTGCTTCCATAAATATCCAAGGATTGGAATTAGAAAGATTCTGTTCAAGAGTGTGGGCTTGGGGGTTTTAAACTTCACCCCCCTATTCACAGAGATCCAACATGTAGTACCATGCCATGGAATCGTAGAATAATCAGGGATCGGAAGGGACCTGGAAAGATCTTCCAGTCCATTCCCCCTGCCACGGCAGGATCACCCAGACC
>VZRI01008828.1:80271-96358 GCA_013397515.1 Upupa epops | reverse complement strand
CTGATATTGATATGGAACCTCCTCTGTCCCAGCTTGCACCCATTGCCCCTTGTGTTCTTCCCCTTCCCATCCAGATGATAGGACATCTTGAGAAGAGCCTGGCTCCATCCTCCTGACACCCACCCCTCACACATTTATAGACAGGAATGAGGTCCCCCCTCAGTGTCCTCTTCTCCAAGCTCAAGAGCCCCAGCTCCCTCAACCTTTCCTCAGAAGGGAGCTGCTCTACTCCCTTCATCATCTTCATTGCTCTACACTGGACACCCTCCACTGGACACTGTGTGCTTCTTGAACTGAGGAGCCCAGAACTGGACCCAATACTCCAGAAACGGTCTCACTAGTGCAGAGTAGAGAGGGAGAAGAACCTCTCCTGATCTGGTAAATAACCCCTTTCTGATCCCCCCCAGGATGCTGTTGGCCCTCTTGGCCACAAGAGCACATTGCTGGCTCAGAATCATCCTGCTGGCCACTAGGATCTCCAGGTCCCTTTCTCCTCCACTGCTCTCCAACAGTTCAGTCCCCAACCTATCCTGGTACCTAAGGTACAGAACTGAACACTAAGGTACAAGAAGGAACCCAGAAACTGATCAAACTACAATAGCAGAAAGAACCAGGAACACCTGCACCACAGAGTTAATTGCATTGTGCTGTTCCTCGTTATCTGGGGCAGAGCAGATAACAATAGACTGTCAAGGAAGGTTGATCACTGAGGGCCACCTTGATATCAGTGAAGAAATCCAGGACTTCAGGTGAACTGTGCTCATCAGAATCTCATAATACCAAACGCACCTCCTGGCCAAAAGCCTCTGCATCCAGGGAGAGCACGCCCTTGGACACTTACATGGAAGCCTGGCTTGAGAAAGTGGAGATTGGCAGAAGCTCCATGGGACAGAGGTGGAGCAAGATGTGTTGCTTGACATAGAAGATGGTTTCTTAGCAGCCAAACTCTGACAGATGCTTTCAAAAAAGCTTTTGGAAGCTTTCCCCACCAGGAATTGCCCAGAAGATCAGAAGGCCAATGAACGCTGCCTGGGAGCCCGTGGTGGTAGCTATTATCTTCTTTTTCATCTTTTCTTTACTCTTTTCCCCTTTTCCATCGCCTTTCTCTGTCACAGCTGCTGTATGGGCAAAGCTGTAGCATTGCACTATTGAATTGAAGCAGAACCCTCTTGGTGCCGTCACCTTGCTTTTGTGTTTGCACTTGGAGATCACGGTAAAAGAACCTGTGTGAGCCCACCTGAGTGAGCTGTTATCAGTCCCACCCTGGCAGTGAAGAAGTAGAAGACAGCAGTGATAAGAACAGCAGCCAGCGAGCTGGCAGCAGTAATGCTGCAGTCGGGGTGTTTTCTTAAACCCTCTGTATCAGGAGGTGCTCTGCAAATATAATGGATTGTGTTCAATTGTGGGCCCCTCAGTTCAGGAAGGATGTCGAGGTGCTGGAACGAGTCCAGAGAAGAGCAACTAGAATGGTAAAGGGGCTGGAAGGTCAGCCCTGTGAGGAGAGGCTGATGGAGCTGGGTCTGTTTAGCCTGGAAAAGAGGAGGCTCAGGGGTGACCTTATCGCTGTCTGTAACTACCTAAAAGGGAGTTGGAGTTGGGTGGGGGTGGGTCTTTTCTACCTGGACACTGGAGACAGGACAAGGGGTCACAGTCTTAAGCTCCATCGGGGGAAGTTTAGACTTGACATTAGGAAGAGGTTTTTCACTGAAAGAGTGATCAGATTTTGGAACGGGCTGCCCACGGAGGTGGTTGGGTCACTGTCTCTGGAGGTGTTTAAGGTCAGGCTGGATAAGGTGCTGAGTGGCATGAGCTAGATGCCAGATGTTTAGGGTTACTTGGTTGGTTTTAGGTTGGACTGGATGATCTTTAAGGTCTTTATCAGCCTCATCAGTACTGTGACACGGTGATACTGTGATTTGCTTAGTGAAGACAGGACACTTCCAGTCACCGGTGGCAGTGGTGGACCCTCTTGTTCCACTGATCCGTGATCCCTACTGTGAGAAGCTTGTGCAGTCCCATACTCTGAAGAGTCAATAGCCCACCTTCGCTTTTGTCTGACTTAATTTAGAAACAAATGTATTAGTTTGCTTGAGTTCTGCTTAAGGAGCACCAGCTGGGTCTGCCTGATGTTTAACAACACCCTGACAATCTCGGGTGTCTTTTATTTAAGCAATGAATCAGCGTTTAATTTTACGGCATTATGCGTTACCCAGGGGAGTCATTTAGCAGGTCAGTTTTAGCATAGTGATAAAATGTGGAGTGATGGGATTGATGCTGCCACTTCAGGCAGTTTGTATTCAGCAATACTACAAATCTGAGTTCTCTAACATGCATTCAATTTAGATTTAATAAGAGTTATTATATCCCGTGTTAATTAAAATCACGTTATTTATTGCAGCCACTCGTGGAGAACTAGCTACAGAGCTGTGGCTGTACACACCAAATGTGGCCTCAGAAGAGTCAGATTTGTGTTTCCCTCAGGATTAAAACTCATGGGAACACAAGAGAAGGTTGAATCTTTTACCTTGAGAGGCTGGTCCGTAAGACTGCTCAAACGGCAAACAGAAATGTGGGCGTTGGAATCACAGAATGATTAGGGATCGGAAGGGATCTGAAAAGATCGTCTGGTCCAATCCCCTGCCACAGCAGGATCACCTAGACCGAGTCGCACAGGAACACATGAGGCTTTGCATCCAGGAGGAAAAGCCACGCTTTCCATATTGTTATAAAGCTTAAAGCAGGTGATGTGAACAGCCCTTCGGAACTTCACCTGTGTAAAGATATTTTCTCTAGGACTTTAATTCCAACCATCTCTCTGTTCAGTGTGAGATAAAAATCCTCATACCATCAAGTAGGAAAAGCTGAAGACACTTTATAGCAGTGGCATATTCAAGCTGTAGAAGGACTACAAGCTATTAAGGTCAATGTACCGTTTCCTGATTTGCATCTATAATTAGTAGCAGAACATGTCTGATCCATTTTAAAGAGTAATCTTATTTATGTAATGAGCGCTACTTCGGCCAACTGAAGAAATCTTTCTTAAAGCCAGACTTGGAACACCGTTCTCCTGTTATTATTGTCCTCTGGTTATTACTATTCTATTTAGGTGATGACACAGGATCAAGATGAATTTGGTTACCAGAACAGACTACTCTTCAGACAAATAATCACTTGATTAAAAACCACAGCTTGTTCTTTCTCAAACTAACCTGTATAGACCTTAGAAGGGAAGAGGACATACAAAACATTTCCACTGATACTCATTTTCAAACCTAAAAGAGGTGGTAAGGAAAGAGGAAAATGCAAAGCTGGACACTTAGGAAGACAAAGGCTAGTCTGCCTTCGGCTCATCACCTTGCTTTTGGCAGCTAGATGGTGAGCTGATGGTAGTGATTGTGCAAATTAGCATCTTTTAACCATCTTTTCTCTGTTGACTGAGAGAATGTTTTCTCTAGAATAGAATAGAATGGAATAGAATAGAATAGAATAGAATAGAATAGAATAGAATAGAATAGAATAGAATAGAATAGAATAGAATAGAATAAGAAAAGGGGAAGGGAAGGGAAGGCAAGGCAAGGCAAGGCAAGGCAAGGCAAGGCAAGGCAAAAGGAAAAGGAAAGGGAAAGGGAAAGGGAAAAGGGGAAAGGGAAAGGGAAAGGGAAAAACTTGGTAACCTACAACTTTAAGTACAAAGGCTTCTCAATGCCATTACATAGTCACTGAAAATGTATATAGTCCTTCTAAGTTCGTCTACCCTCTGATGGGACAAATACTATCAAGTGCTGTTGAAATTTGTTTGTGTTTTAACCCCAGCCCACAATTAAACACCACAAGGCTGGTAGCTCACTGCTCTCATCTCCCACTGGGATGGGAAGGAGATTAAAAAGCCAAAGCTGTAACATAATTAGTCATACAGAGAATAAAACCAAACTAAACCAAAACCTGGTACAACAGGGCTCATCTGCAAAGCAGGCCTCTGATTTCTGCTATCTGTCTGCCTTTCTCCAAAGGTACTTACGGACAGAATTGTTCTTAGGCTGCTTACATGAAGACTATAAACAGGTTTCTTTTCTTCCTATGAATGCTTGAGTTTTTCACTGAGTCGTGACCTTTGTTTTGTTTCCGAAAGCCAGTCAGCCATACTCTGAAAGAGGACCTGCAGAACTCATACATTTTTTAGATGCAGCTGCAGTACTCCCCTTTGCTGCTACGCTATTGCTCAGCCCCCACTGCCTGGGCACTCACGACAGCTGCCTTGGTGTGCTCAGCAAACGGGAGGGAAAGGAAGTTTTGCAAGTCCGACCATTCTGCTAGAGTAATGAGATCAGAAATGGCAAGGTGAGTTCAGCAGAGACTGAGCTCTGAGACAATTTTTTGCTAACCCTTTGCTGGCTAAGCCTGTCATTCACATTCCCAGATGGATCTCCCAGTAATTTATACCGCTTGTTCTTCATTGGTTTGTTTGGGGTGGGGGTTTTTCAGGGAAGGAGAAGGAAGGAGAGAAGGAAGGGGTAAGGGAGAAGAAGAAGAGGTCATACAGGTGGGCAATGGCTATTTTTCTGTGATACTGCCTCATTTGCCTTTGACTGTGCTTTGACTGAAAACCTAGGAGAGTAAATATTAGATCTAGAGAAAAACAAGGAGACCCTGTGTTGCTGTCAAGTATATAATAATATTTGTTAAAGCTGTTGGCTTACACTGAGACAACATGATACAACATAGCTGCCAGACTTCCTTCATTGCAAAAACAAGAGTCCTCCCCTTCTCTCTTTTTTTTTAATTTTAACCTGTATTTATTGGTATTTAGAGCTCACAGAACACACATAAGGAATGCAGAAAGGACTATAAATACAGTGCACAAGCAGACAAGGTGAATGATCCCTAAAGCAGAGTTCATGACGGTTCAAGCCAAGTGCTCTAGTCAGTGTGTTCTTAAGCAAATAGTGTAAGAAGGCTGGGAAGGTGACCTGCCATCACATGCACAGACTTGATACCACCCCGAGCCTCTGTCAGGGATCTAGTTTAGCAGCTGTTCTGTCTGTTTGTGATGGCTGCATAGAAAACATGCAATGATGGTTACAGGCTGCCTATTTATAGTCGGAGGAGGGAGGACCAAGAGTAGTTTTTAGTGACTGATACAAAGGCTGAAGCTGAATCTGAGCCAGACTGGCCCCACTTAGAGGGTCAATCTTCAGTCACAGTAATTAGCACTGGCATACATTAGGTTTACAGTGGCTAAATGCAGCCAAGCTGGTACAGCTAAATGACAAGAATGCAGCACAATGCAGATGGCCTTAATGCTGGGGACATGGATGCTCTTCTGCACAGTTTGTGACCTCAGCTGACTAGCATTCAGTGCTGGAGAGGTGTACATGCTGTGGTGACCTGGGTGTGCTCACGCAGTTCACAAAGAATCACAGAATATTAGGGATTGGAAGGAATCTCAAAAGATCATCCAGTTCAATCCTCCTGCCACAGCAGGACCATCTAGATCAGGCACACAGGAACAGTCCAGGCGGGTTTTAAACTTCTCCAGAGAAGGAGACTGCACAGCCTCCCTGGGCAGCCCCTTCCAGGGCTCTGTCACCCTCACTGTGAAGAAGTTTCTTCTCATCTTTATGTGGAACCTCCTCTGTTCTAGCTGACACCCGGTGTCCCTTGTCCTATTGTTGGATGACACTGAACAGAGCCTGGCTCCTTTGTCCTGACACCCGCCCTTTCCATATTGATCAACATTACTGAGGTCACCACTCAGTCTCCTTTTTTACTAAAGAGACTCAACTCCCTCAGCCTCTACTCATTAGGGAGATGCTCCACTCCATCATCTTTATGGCTCTGTGCTGGACTTTTAAGTAGTTCTGTGTCCTTCTTGAACTGAGCAGCCCAGAAGTGGACACAATACTCCAGATGTGGTCTCACCAGTGCAGAGTAGAGGGGAAGAAGAACTTCCCTTGATCTGCTAACCACCCCCCTTCTGATCCTGCCCCAGGATGCTGTTTGCCCTCTGGGCGCCCTCTTGCTGTCCACTAGGACCCCCATGCCCCTTTCTCCTCCACTGCTGTCCAACAGGTCAGTCCCCAACCTATGCTGGTCCCTGGGGTTGTTCTTACCCAGATACAAGACTCTGCACTTGCTCAAGTGCTGCCAGCTCTAGGTGCAGCTCTGGTTTTGTTCCAAGGCACTTCTCGACTCAGACCAACCTTTCCTTAGAGAAATGCTGCCTTTGTCTTGCATCAGTTTCCACTGTCAACTATCTCAGGGGACTTTTCCAGCCTCAATAATTCTGTAAGGAAGGAAATGGATAGCAGAGAATGAAGAGCTCTGCTTCTTTCTAGACATTTTTACACACTGATAGGGGAAATATTTGGGAACTAAGCTCTGGGGTTTGTCTAAGCTGAGTGTAACGCCATGAATACTAGAGCTATGCCAGCGTGATGTGAAAAAAGTCAGAGTCAGGTTTTCTGTCGATGTAGAGGCGTGGTTGAACCTTTGAGACATTAATTTCATTTTAATTTTGGAATGAGATGGATTTCCTTGCCCTTTGTATTCAAGGCAGGAGGAATGCTTCAGTATTTTTTTCAGTTATTGTCTGTACTTGTACAGAATCATGGAGGTTGGAAGATGTCTCTAGAAAAAACCCTTCACACACAGTATTTCTATGAGATTGATTTTATTCATTAATTCATTTCTATTAGATTGATTTTATTCATTTATTATTAGCTAAAGCTAATAATTTACTGTTGGGGGATGCTATGTAGTAGCCTTTTTTATATATCCATAAATTCTGGCTGCTTTAATCCTCATGACTTTAATAAGGGCACTTCAATCAAGCACATATACACCTACTAAAGATTCTCATTCTCAGTGCTGTCCGTACAATGGCCTGGATGGCACAAACTTATGCCTAGAAAATAAGTGATGGGAAGTTGGATGTTGAATAATGTTACAATGACAGCAAAATGTAGTGGCACCACGAGATTGAGTATTGCAGTCTTACTCCTTAGCTATCCATCTGATCTACATCTAAAGTATTTCTAAATTCCTGTGGAATTGGGATTGGAACAAGAACAAAGGAGTCCTTGGAAGTCTATTTCTATGGATAAGCAGTAGCAGAGCGTAATTTTGTGTTAATGCACCTGCTGAATTACATTACACTTCGAGCAAATGCTTTTAGCCATAGGTTTCATCAAAGCTCAGAGGACTATCATTCATCAAAGGACCTAGTAACATCTTGTGAGTTAAATATTCTCAGTTTCAGTTCAGGAAGCTCTGAAATCCATCCAGTAATAGAAGATCAAGCAAAATAATTTTATCAAATCTGTGAATAACAGGTAATTCTGAAATCACTTTCATGAAGCACAGTTACTGTGCTACAGCAAGACTAAATTGCCTCTTACGTTTTAATTCTGGAGAGCATTTATCATTGGGAAAGCCATGCTGCTCATGGAGAACACAAATCACGTGGCCATATAGCCAGGACACTGAGGCCAGATAGTCAAACACCAGTGACTTCGTAGCCACATTAGGAACAGAAAAATCAGGTTCTTCTCCCAGGCAACCAGCACCAGGACATGAGGACAGGGTCTGAAACTGTGCTGGGGGGTGGGTTAGGAATCAAGCAGTGATCAGAGCCTGGAATGGACTACCCAGGGCAGTGGAGGAGTCCCCATCCCTGGAGGTGTTGAACGACAGCCTGGCTGTGGCCCTTAGCGCCCTGGTTTGGCTGATGTGGTGATGTTAGCCCATGGCTAGGCTAGATGAGCTCAGAGGGCTTTTCCAGCCTCAATAGTTCTGTGATTCTGTAATTAGTGACATGGTTTGCAGACAAGAAGAGGTTCCTGTAGTTAGTGTTTACCATGCTGGCATCATGACCTGTTCCCTACACACTGCATTGGCTGTGGCACGGGGGTGACCAAGCTGATGTGTGCAGGTCCGTTATTGTTTACACAGTTCCCTTGAAAAGACACCAGTTTACATGCCCCATTAAAGCCCGATCGGCACATGACAGAGCTCCAGCTTGTAAACCATGCCAGATCAGGACCTCTCATCCTTTAGATGGATGAAAGTAATGGTATCAGCAGTGACAGGGTCTGCATTACGATTAGGCATCGCGACCAGGAGGCAAGACTTTTGAAAAACGATCTTCCAGAGATGATTGCAGGTAGCACAGCAGGTGCTGGAAAGTTTTCTGCATCACTGAGTCTGTTTCATTGACTCCAACCTTTCGCTGATAAATGCGATTGCACTTTTCCCTCACTCAGCAAATAAAGTGACTGGCAGAGTAAAGCAAACTTTAGCGGCTGTGTTTATACCCATTGATCTGTGTCTTTTAAGTGTTGGAAATCTTTATGAAAACAGATAATTTATAACAGCAAGGAGATAAACTGCTATCCATCATACTCCAGTCTTAATGTCAGCTGCTTCCATGTCCTTCGTTACTGATCATAGTCCTCAGGTTCTATTATTACTCCCCCTATTAATAGGGCAAACCCTTTCCTTGCTAAAGAAGTCATTTAAGGCTGCCCTGCCTTTGTAATTTCTGACAGACAGGTGCCTTCTTCTCAGTGTCTTGTTCTGCGTGAAGAAGTTTGGGATGTAGGACTTGGGTCTGCGTTTAAAGGTGGAAAATACTGTAATGAGAGGCAGGCACAGTAGTGTCAGACCTGCAGCAGTTTGGGCCTTTGCAGCAAAAACAGTGGTAAAGAACTGTGAGTGAAGCGCACCCAGTGTTCCCACAGCTGGAGGAGACAAGTACATCAGTGGAAGATCACCACCTGAATCCACAGAGACAGTTAAGTTCTGCAGACCTCAGTTTCAGAACAGATGCAAGCGATGAACTTCAGAAGAGAAGCTTCCAAGGGATTATTTTGAGTTTGAGGGGTAGTATCAAAATCAAAGAGATTAAAAGCCATAAGCACAGTTTTTCAGTTCAAATGTACTTTCTTGTTTGCTTGCATCTGAACGTATTGATCTCTTCTTGGCTTTGCACCTCTAGAGCCCTGCAAGCCTCCTACAAATACCAAAAAGGCAGACTCATCCCAATTCTATCAAATCCCCTGCATCTCTTAGGGCTGTTAACACTCCCACTCTTCTGAAGGACTTAGGGTGCTGAAGGAGAGAATGGTTGTTATGGCAGGACTCCTCTTACAATCACAGACTCATGGAATGGCTCAGGCTGGAAGACACCTCAGGCATCTTCTAATTCCAACCCCCCTACCATGGGCAGAGATACCACTCACTGTACCAGGTTGCCCAGAGCCCCATTCTACCATCCCATCCAGGGATGGAGCAGCCACAGCTTCCCTGAGCAATCAGACCTGAGCTTTTGCTAACTCTGAATTCATCTTTAGGTGGTTGATAATCTCATCAGGTCTTGTTCTGGACTTTGTTTCTTTGTTGAAAGATACAGAGCTCATTTTAACCCAATAATTGAAACCTGGCCTATGTTTTTATTCAGCCTGGAAGGGTGTAGTACGGTGCACTGCTGTTCAGTGTTACTGTATTCTTCATCTCTTGACTTGGAGATTATTTTTTGTGTTATCAAAAAACTTCTGCTATGAGGCCAACATCTTGTGTTCCACTTAGCTTCATTTTCATAGAATCATAGAATCATCAGGGATCAGAAGGGACCTTGAAAAATCATCCAGTCTAATCCCCCTGCCACAGCAGGACACCCTGACCAAGTGGAGTTTCATCTCCAGAGAAGGAGACTCCACAACCCCCCCTGGGCAGCTCCCTACAGTGTCCCATCTCCCTCCCTGAGAAGAAGTTATAGAACTGGTCAGGGTTGGAAGGGACCACAGGATCATCCAGTTCCAACCCCCCTGCCATGGGCAGGGACACCCCACCCTAGAGCAGGCTGGCTAGAGCCTCATCCAACCTGGCCTTAAACCCCTCCAGGGACGGGGCCCCAACCACCTCCCTGGGCAACCCATCCCAGACTCAAATTTTCTTGACTTATTTTTTGATTAAGGAAATCAGGACATTCCCGTCTTAAGTTTAAACAACCTACTAGAGTACATACTTCTTTTCAAGTGGCATTCTGCCATGAGGTTGATAAATGGCAAACCATAGCCCAAGAAGTACAGTCTGGCCAACAGTCGTTACAGTCTGTTCATGTTGTACTGAGGATGCGCAGCCACAGACTTGCCAGACTTGCAGGCTTTTGGCCTCTACCTCAAGTTTCATTTTACTTGATTTAAAAAAAAGGTGATGGGGGTAGGGAGTGCTGGGACCAATTTGTTTGACTTTTCCTTAGCTCCATAGGGCATAACCGCATTTTTAAACAGATGCTGCTAAAAAAGTAGTTACTTTGTGCAGAATGAGATATTGATCACAGAACCACAGAATCATTGAGTCCTCTCAGCTCCTCCAGCCCAGCCCAGGACCTAACATCACCCCACTGGCCAGACCAGGGCACTGAGGGCCACAGCCAGGCTGCCCTTAAATATCTCCAGGGATGGGGACTCCACCACTGCTCTGGGCAGTCCTGTCCAGGCTCTGAGCACCCTTTCTGTGAGGAAGAGCTTCCTAAGATTCCTAACCCTGCCCAGAACAGTTTCAGGCTCTGCCCTCTTGTCCTGGGGCTGGTTGCCTGGGAAAAGACCCTGACCCCTACGTGACTACAACCTCCCTTCAGGGAGTTGTAGAGAGGGAGAAGGTACCCCCCTGAGACTCTCTTCTCCAATCTAAACACCCCCAGCTCCCTCAGCCTCTCCTCATCAGCCTTTCCCTTCAGTGCCATCCCCAGCCTCATTTCACCTTTGGATTTGCTCCAGCCTCCCAGTCTCTTTCTTAAAGTGAGGGGCCCAGCACTGCTCCCTGTACTTGAGGTGAGGTCTCACCAGTACAGGGGGAGAACTATGTTCCTAGTCCTGCTGGCCACACTATTGCTGATCCAAGCTAGGATGCCATTGGCCTTCCTGGCCACCTGGGCACCCTGCTGGCTCTGGTTCAACTGGTTGTCAACCAGTACTGCCAGGTCCCTTTAACACAACGGTGCACTGCAGAGGACTACACACCTGGTGTGATGGCAGCAGCCTTGGGAAGTGTGATCATGGGATTTAAGGTAGAGGAGTACTGACACAGGAGTATACAGGATTGAGCACTGACTGGTGCAGAGAACCCAAGGGCTACAAACAATTCACCAACTACCAAGTAAATTCAGAAATGAAGCCGGACAGAGTTGATTTCAGGGGTAACAAAGAAATCCAACACATAAACCTATGAAAAATTTACCTTTTATAGTAAATTAATTACATGTACATTAAGTGGAGCAAATGGAGAGCACATTGAAACATACAGTACACGTGGCAGAGTTGCTGACCAGTGAAGGACAAAGGTCTGGATGTATGTTAGTGCTACCAGAAATGGCACGAAGCAGATGCTTCAGTGAGGAAGAAGCCTCCAACATTGTAGGTCTCCCAACCAAGGACTTCAGATGGTGACAACTTGCTCTCCTGTCCCAGCAACACACTCTCCTCTCCCAGCTCAGGCTGAAGCTGAGCTCTCGGCCCCACTCAGATGAGCACCATCAACAAAAGAGGCTTCAAGGTTGTGGCTCTGCCTTTCAAAATAAGGAACAACTGGGTGCCAGCAGCACTGCCAGTGTCCATTAACTATTCTTTTGTTTCCTCAATAACTTCTGACATTCTTTTTTGACTGAAATACTGTTCCCTCATCTCCTCCCTTGTATCACTGACAATGAAGCGGAATAAAGTCCAACAGTGAATTTGGATTTCATTAGGGCTAATTCCGCTTGTGATGCAGACCTGAAGACCTGAATCAAAGCCATGACTTCTGCCGTTCTGATACCCAAATTACTCCGAGCGTGCATGTACAGATTCCAGAATGAAGGTGGGGGTTTTCTTCCAAAAATCCCAAACTTGATTTGTTGAGCATAATTGTCTGGAGGATCTCAATCCATTACTTTGTGCCACAGAACAGATTTCCATTCACACATCCATTTTCTCTGAAATAGGTGACTATTCTTACATTTTATTCACATAATGGTTTTGATAGAAAATCTGTTTTGCTGCAGATGAGGGCCCTGGAGGGTTTTGGTCTATTGTAATACATAAGAGCTGCCTGACATTGCAGCATTCATTCTCCAGTGCTATTGCCTAGCAGGGCTAAAAGTACTGACATCTTTTACAGTTCTGCTGTTGCCATTATCCGTTTCAATGCAGTTTAAATGTAAAAGTCAAATTTATGGTGTTAAAGCATGACTTTCAATCATGCTAAGAAAGAAGATATTGATGGGAGCTAGCAAGGGAGTTCTGGTTAAAAATATTGCAAGGAAAATTGGAAGGGGTGGTTGCTGTAAGCCAAGGGACTCTGTGTTACCAAGGTGCAGAGCTAGCACGCATTAAAAGGTGTCAGTCAATCCACGCTGCATAACTCAGAAGGATGTGAATTTGTCCTTGTCAGTAATACAGCCAACATCTCCTTCCTTCTAGCTGAGGTGGGACTTCATGGGAAAAATATTTGTGTCTTTATTGAGCTTCTTATCTGAGATTTGATCTGAGATTTAAGGTATCCCTTCTCCTCGATCTTTGTAGCCCAGGTGATCTCTTGTGGCTACAGGCTATTGTGCTTCTTGTAAAAATGACTCCTTTGTAATTGCAGTGTAGCACTCTGTCTGAGACTGATGAGACTGAGTCTTTACGGAGCAGTAGGAAAGACCCTTTATGCCACACCAAGTGTAAAGAACACGGTGACTCAGGGTTTGTAAAGCTACTGAGGAGGTGGTGGGGCTGGTTTGTGGTGGCTTAATGAGTTGGATTTTAATTTTCGCAGCAAATAACTAGAGCCGTGAGCACTATAGATAACAAATTGCAAATAGAACCACAAAGTGTTACACGGACCATTGAAGCACCTCTAGCACAACTATTGCTCAGACCCCTGCTTGGATCCAGGCAAACACCCATTGCAGAGTTTCCTCTGGGGCTGTGCTCAGCTCTTCCCTCACGTGCCTCTGCAAACCACATCCACGAAGGCTTAATGCCATCCCCAGGAAACATGCAACGTATTCTGAGGTTCTCCACATTTCTCTGGAGTCTTGTGTCATTTGTATTTGTGCTTCTGGGACAGCAGTATGCTCGCTCTGAACTGGTTTAATTGGTGTAAATCAAATGACCACATTAAGCAAGGTTAAAACAACAGAAAGCTGTGGGTTTGGTTACAGATTTGTGGATGAGATACAAAGAAGGCAGCACAATTATGATGCTGTATCCCAGACTATACTCTACAATAATAGTCCTACTCAGCTTTTATGGTATTTTAGCTTTCAGGAGGTAGAATGGGCAAAGAAGGGATGAGGTGTCTCTGAGCACCTGTTTGTTTCCATCTTCCAAACAGAAGCCTTTCTGCCTTCCCCATCTCAATGTTTCCAAACACACTGCATCCCTGAAAGATACTGCCCCTCCCTCATGAGTCCTTCCTATGATTCTTGAGTCACTATGCATCTCACCTGGGTCACCAGTATGCAGTGGGTCTGTCTGGGAATCATTAACACCATGAGTTAGAAGCCTTGGCTATATTCTAACCAAGGACTTTGATCTAAAGCGTCAACCACAAAGGGAGGATTTAACCCCTTACAAACCTGCAGGCAGTGAAACAAGTGACTCCATTTGGGGAGGAAAGGCACCAGGACATTGTAATTCATTTCCTTCCACCCTGCCCCCTATCATAAAACACCCTACGCAAGGTACAGATGCCAACACATGGTGTTTAATCAGACTGCTCCTACACTGAACTGAGATTAAATGCTCAGAGAACCAACAGTTCCTGCTTTGCTGTGGTCATCCACCTTCTGAAATCCTGGCATCCATGGCCATTTGAAGATTCTGTCTTGATCTTCATAAATCTCAAGTTCAGGATCACCTGTAAAAACAGAGAAGATCTCCCAGGTCAGACAAAGTTATTCTCCCACCATGAATAGTTTTTCAAAGTGATAACATTTTCTCTCATGGCAGCGACAACAGACACGAAGATGGAGAAGATGGAAATCACCGAGGGAGGGGAGCAGAGAGGAGTGGGGGGCAGAAACTTGTCTTTCTAAACTTTTCAAACAAACTTTTCTGCAGAAGACACATCAGAGATTCTGCAAGTTAAAGCAGAACACCCTCCTAGCGTGGGTGACTAGTTTTATAAAGCAGAAGGTTTGATGCAAGGCTTTCTCAGTCGTGTCCCATAAGCACACGACTTTGTAAGGTCTGGGCAATAATCATGGCACAGTTTTTTTTAACAGGATGCATTGCAAACAGGGAATTTAGAGTGTTTGTTCTAATTAAAATCCCTTTCCACCTCCTAGTAGTTTGCTATCCCTTTTGCTTTATGGTTTCTGTTCCAGTCCCAGTTTCCCCCAGCTGCTGCTTGCTCAGAGAGAAAAATGCCAGTAGGTTCAAATCATTTGGGGAAAGGAGTGTGATAATGTGCAACCAAAAGCCAGGCACAGTGACTTACAAAGGTTCCTAGCAAGCAACACTAGTAGTGCGTGTACAGTGGGTGCTCATTTAAGGCTTCTTTGGGCAACCTCTTCTTATCACAAGATACCAAGATCGTTATGATTGTTTACGAAAACATTTTCATTGTACTCTTAGTAAAATGTCTTTTCTCCCTGGCAGTCGTTGGAGATGAATGTTTACCAGTGTGTGAAAACCAGATATTACCTTTATAGGAATGTTTTACGGACAGTTCTCTCTGAAGCGTGGGTTTTCCCATCGAATCTGCACTATTTACATGTAGCTTCTCACCAGGCAGGCAAGGCTTTCTGCTGGGTCAAACAACAGCATTTGGAAGGAAAGGTAAAACCCTGAGTGACAGCCTTCTTCAGTACAGGAGTAGTAGCAATACATTAAAATTATTGGTTTTGTTGGCACAACTGGTGATGTGCGTTTCAGCATGAACCCTACCACATCACCGGCCCTGTAGTTGTACTCAGTGGTGGTAGCCCTGCTCTGTAAGCATGCTGTGGTGATGGTTTGGAATCTTAGCCATATCACTGGAGTGTGGTGGAGAAGCCATTCGTATTATGTTATCACGGTAGGCGAGGTTGGAAGGGATGCCAAGGATCATCAAGTCCAACCAAAAACTAACAGCAGTCCTATGAGCTATGCAATCTGCATTTCACTCTACAGCCTAAGAGAGTGAAATCTTCTTCTGAGGCTGTACAAAGGAACAGTGACATACAGCTGGAAAAGAACTCCTGGTAGAGGCGCTCCTGCACCTCGGTTATGGTTCAGGACTGAATCCAGAGGGTCCCAGCATTGCAGATCGGGTGGATGTTGAACTACAGTAAAGCTTTCGAGTTTACCAGGCAATTAAAAAGATAGAATATTGCAGCATAAAGAACTGCTCAATATAGCAGCTCGTAGTCGTGTTTACTTCATTGTGACATACTCTATTACAGCCAAGGCTATGCTTGATGGCGTGAGGTCTCATTGTGCCAGCTCCTGACAAAACAAAACAAAAATACCAGCATTTTATCAACAATTTTATCATAAAAACATCCACAAAATCATTGTCAGCGCATAGATGCATAGATTCGTAAATTCACAGATGCATAGATGCATAGATTCATGGAATGGTTCAGATTGGAAGGGACCTTAAAGATCACCCAGTTCCAACCCCCCTGCCATGAGCAGGGACACCCCCCACTAGACCAGGGGTGCTCAAGGCTCCATCCAGTTTGGCCTTGAACATTTCCAGGGAGGGGGCAGCCACAACTTCCCTGGGCAACCTGGTCCAGTGTCTCAGCAACCTCATCATTAAAAACTTCCTTCTGATTTCCAGTCTAAACCTCCCCTCTTCCAGCTTGAAACCATTCCCCTGCTCATACCACTCCAAGCCCTTGTGAACAGCCCCTCCTCAGCTTTCTTGTAGCCCCCTTCAGGAACTAGAAGGCTGCTCTAAGATCTCCCTGGAGTTTCCTCTTCTCCAGGCTGAACAGCCCCAACTCTCTCAGCCTGTCCCCTGTAGAAGAGGTGCCCTGGCTCTCCACTCATCCTCATGGTCCTCCTCTGGACACATTCCAAAACTTGAATATCTTTCCTGTGTTGGAGGCTCCAGAACTGGACACAGTACT
>VZRI01008828.1:65999-80125 GCA_013397515.1 Upupa epops | reverse complement strand
GAACCTCCTATGTTCCAGCTTGCACCCATTGCCCCTTGTCCTATCACCAGATGACCTTGAGAAGAGCCTGGCTCCATCCTCCTGACACCCATCCTTCACATACTGATAGACGTGAATGAGGTCACCCCTCAGCCTCCTCTTCTCCAAGCTCAGGAGACCCAGCTCCCTCAGCCTTTCCTCATATGGGAGCTGCTCTACTTCCTTGGTCATCTTCATTGCTCTACACTGGACACCCTCCACTGGACACTGTGTGCTTCTTGAACTGAGGAGCCCAGAACTGGACACAATACTCCAGATGCAGTCTCACCAGTGCAGAGTAGAGGGGTAGAAGAACCTCCAATGCCCCTACCTGGACCATTAGCAACCCTAATATTGAGAGAGCACTCTGAAAAGTGAGGATGGAAAAAGAGCAGACACCATGAATGAAAATAAAACCCCAGCCCCTTTTTATCTCTCTTGCTTTGTCACTGAATATATTTTCAGAGAAAGACCTTGCAATTCATGAACAGACTTTTCTTCTCTGAACATGTTTATGGTACAAAGAGTGTTTCCATAGAGTAGGGGAATATGGTGGGTGACAGGGTAGCTAAACCTATTGAGAAACAGCTGATCAAGCCCAACTAGTTAGTTCACAAAGCTCTGTGTCTGTGTGATGTGTGGCCAGTCCATCACCTTCTCCCTCCTCAGGCACTCATGCAGTTACAACTTTCCTCTTGGGATTCACTGAAACACACACAAGGCAGTTTCCTTTTCCAAAGCCTCTCATGATGCAGTGTGGAGAAAGGCAGAATGAAACAGATGGGATGGGAATGAAATACAGAAGATAATAGTGTTCATGGGTTTAAACCTAAAACCTTCTTTTTTAATTCCAATGTTTGATTTAAATCCAAATAGAGATGAACAAATTACACAAATTATCACACTTTGGACTTGAGTGTGGGCCAGTGTTCTGTGTGAGCAGGGCTGAGCTGCTGAAACCCCAGCACACGCATTCATCTGGTGCTAATTAAAGAAATAATAGCATTACCACCTAGGTCACTAATCAAATAGCAGAAAGCAGATCTCAAGGAGGTTTTGACTGGGATGGGAGGTAGTTTCTTACTGTCTTTATTAGCTGGAATAGTATTTAGATGTGGTGGGTTAATGACTGATATTTTAAATACATACCTGGTGAAACTAGAATTAGCTAGTCCAGACTCTAATTGGTTTACCAAATCAACTACATCTGAAATTGCTTTTGTGTTTGCAGTGCAGCATTACCTGGCACAGAATGTAGATTGACAGGGTAGCTGAAGTACTCTTAGAGTTCTTCAGTATTGTTAATGACAATTATTAGGGGCATCTTGCGTGCATGTATTTATTGCGTCCACACTGCTTACCTTCATATATTGGATTTTTCCTGTGATAAAGATGAGTAGATTTCTAGTAGACGTGATTACCTCTCCAGAAGTGATGGAACACCTTGGTTACCAGGTTCAGTTTGGAGCCACGCACTACAAGAAGGACATTGAGGTGTTGAAGTATATCCAAATAAGGGTGACCAAGCCTGTGAGGGGTCTAAAGAATAAGGGAGGAGTGGCTCAAGGAACTGGAGTTGTTTAGTCTGGGGAAAAGGAGGCTCAGGAGAAAGCTTTTTGTTCTCCTCAAGAAAAGGAGGTTGGAATGAGTTGGGGTCAGTCTCTCTTCCCAAGTTATAAGCAATAGAACAAAAGGAAGTGGCCGTATGTTGTACTAGGGAAGATTTAGAGTGGACATTAGGAAAAATTTCTTTACTGAAAGCTTTGGAACAGATTTCCCTGGGAAGTGGTGGTGTCATCACCCCTACAAGTATTTAAAAGATGCATAGATGTGACGCTTAGGGACATAGTCTAGCGATGACTTTGCAGTGTTGGGTTAATGGTTAGACTGGATGACCTTAAAAGTCTCTTCCAACTGAACCCATTCTATGATTCTGTGATCTGATGATTCTGTAGTTGCACAGAGTAAACGTGAACACAGATAAGTTACATTCAAGACAATCTATGGAAGCAAAATATGTGCCCAAGGGGAGATACCTGAAGTCAGGAAGTCACCACATTAGCATTTGCTCTGATTTCCAGGAATTCAGTGTTCCTGCAGTGAACATGCAGTTGCATGTCCTCTCCTGTGTGAGAGGACATGATAAATTAGGAACCTGAGAATAAATAGACCAGTCACTTTCCTTACCTTCTGAAAACTGGAATCATAGAATCATTAGGGATCCGAAGGGACCTCGAAAGATCATCCAGTCCAATCTCCCTGCCACAGCAGGATCACCTAGACGTTGCCATATCCAGAAAAACAAAGAGGAGGTAGTAGACTCAAGGTGTTTTGAGGGGGTAGCACACGGTGACATTAAAACTTCACATTTTCAAACCACTTCAAGGGAGCTCTGAAACATCGGTCTTTCCTCTCTCTCCCATGCAGGGAATTACTGGAATGCAGCTTCTTTCGTTACTTCGTCATCCTACCTTCACTTCTCCACTTTCCAAGGGGAAACCAGTGCAGACATCTCCTTCTATTTCAAAACATCGGCCTCGGATGGGGTGTTTCTTGAGAACCTGGGGAACACTGATTTCATCAAACTTGAGCTGAAATGTAAGTATGAGCTTCCTACCGCTCTTCATGGCACCTGAAGTGGGTTCATGTCAGATAGTTGTGTATCTCTCAGTAAAATATGTGCAAGGTCACTAAATGCTTTAAAGACTTCCTAATTAAGATGCTTGGCATATTTGTGACCTAGATGAAGTATATTTGGATTATTTGTTGAGGGCAGAAGCACAAAGAATCGCGCTGGTAATATCAGTTATAAAAACGACACTGACCTGGAAAGATTCTTCAGAATTGCATGCTCAATGTCTTTCCTGAAGTGCATGTCCTCGGCTCTGTGTGCTTTCCATTTTCTCTCGTGGTTGTTTTAGAAACAGGGGAAAGAAGTAAAACAGAAAGACCATTCTTAATCAGCACTGTAAGGACACAAAGACCTGCAAACTTGCATAGGATGTATAAAACCCCTAAAAAACCTCACTAAAAAGAAATGTTTATCAATATTACCAGCTAACAAAGTCACTGCAAAAAGAGGGTCTAATGCTATCGAGAGGTAAGTTAATTGTATTATTTAAACCATTTTTAATGACCCAGTGGCAAAATTTCAAGGGAAGTTGCCAAAATTCAGCTGTACCTGCATTCTGCTTAGTGCAAGTGAAGCAGTTGAAGGAGGTGTGGGAATGCTTTATGTCTCTTGGTTTCCCTCGACCAAGCTTTCCCTGCCATAAATAGGAGCAGTCACAGACCTGCTGCACTGATTTCTGTCATCACAGCCTGAAGCAGTACATTACACCAGCAGGGCTTCAGGAGGGCAGCAAGCTCCCTGCATTCCCCCACTGAATCGTGGAAAGTACAGACTCCTTGTGCTGCAGAAGCTAAAGCAGACAGTAAGGACCCAGCTCTAAACATCAAGGCACAGAAGTCATCAGCAGAAGTCACTACTGCTGAAAGACAAGAAATGGTTCCCATAGCTCAAATGAGCTACTTTGATGCTGATTTCATGTGATTTCCCTGCACACATCTAACTGTAAAACAAAGAGCCATTTTCAACACAGACAGAGCCTCCACACACCTATTGGAACTTCAGAAACCAGCAGGAGGCTCCTTTGAAGGGTAACGGAGTTTTCCCTCCAGGTAAGAGTAAAGAGATAAGTGCCAAGCAGGTGACAGATTCTTTCCCTCTTCCTACACGGAATTTAGCTGATGCTGCTTAGTCATGGTTTTCCCTAATCTGCAAGTGGTGCAAATCAAAGTGGTTCCTGCTGAATCCCAGAGAAGTCTGGTTTGGATTAACAAAGGGCACAGTGCTTTAATAATAAAATAGCAACTGCTGGGCATGAACATTGACCTTTGAAGGTCTCTTCAGACTCAAAGCATTCTGTGATTCAATAAAGCATCCTCTTTCTAATTGCACTTTGACTTTAAGTAGTACTTAGAGTCAGTTGAGATGGGCATCCCCAGAGCTTCTTGGTCATCTGCTGTATGCACTGGGCTCTCAGCCACAGTCGCTATCAGACCAGCCATGCTGTTCGCTGAGCTAAAAGGTGACATAAAGGTGATTTGGCAGTGACTATATTGAACTCAACACAGTTTAAATACTAATCATGCTGCCATGGCTGGCTGAAAAGATGCGCCAGTTCAAGAGGGCATGTGGCAGTGTCCCCAGACATCATTTCAAAAGGATTTCATTTTAAGCCTGTGCTTTAGATGTGCCGACTTTGCTGTGATGTGACATGTGCATATATTCAACATCTGCTTTATGTCCTAGAATCTAAACCTCAGATTAAATTCTCCATGGCAAAAATGGACATAACATCTGTAAAAATAGTCTGGAAAGCCAAATGTACTCTTGCTGTTTAATGTAGTAAAATGCTCTGGATTAAAACTGTCCTGACTCTAGTTCCACAAAAGTAGAAGGGAAGTGAGGCCATCCAGGGGGATCTTTCCAGGCTTGAGAAGTGGGTTTGTGCAAAGTGTATGCAGTTCAACAATGGCAAATGCAAGGTTCTGCACCTGGGTGGAGGCAATCCCATGCATGAATGCAGATTTGGAGGAGAAGGCATTGAAGACAGCCCAGAAGAGAAGGACTTAGGGGTGCGGGTGGACTAGAAGTTTAACTGGAGCCATCAGTGTGCATTTGCAGTCCAGACAGCCAACAGTGTCCTGGGCTGCAGCAAAAGAAGCAGCACCAGTTAGTGAAGGGAGGTGGTTCTCCAGCTCCACTCTGCACTTGGAAGACCCCACCGTGAGTATTGTGTCCAGTGCTGGAGTCCCTGACATAAGAAGGACATAGAGCTCCTGAAACATGTCCAGAGGAGAGCAGCTCAAGAGATCAGAGGGCTGCAGCACCTCCACTATTAGGACAGGCTGAGCAAGTTGGGGTTGTTCAGCCTGGAGAAGAGGAGGCTCCCAGGTGACCTTCTAGCAGCTTTCTGAAGGGGGCTACAGGAAGGTTGAGGTAGAGCTTTGTACATAGATGCATAGTGAGAGGGGTTACAGTCTTGAAGAGGACAGATTGAGGTTGGACATGAGGAAGAAATCCTTTCCTGTGAGGGTGCTGAGATGCTGGGACAGGTTGCCCAAGGCAGCTGTGGCTGCCCCATCCCTGGCAGTGTTGAAGGCCAGGTTGGCTGGGGCCCGGAGTAACCTGATCTAGTGAAGGTATCCCTGCCTGTGCAGGGGGGTTTGAACTGGGTGATCTTTAAGGTCCTTTCCAACCCTGGCCATTCTGTGATTCTATGATTGATTCGTTATAATTCTCTCTACTATTTATTTCCTGGTATCTATTATATGAAATTGCAGAACCCCTGAAACTGGATCTTTCTGTGATGTGACTGTTCTCCCAGTCACTGCTTAACAAGAATTGAATTCTGTAGATTTAAAAACACAGAGAAACTTACTCTGTTTTCTGCATTGTGTGTTTATTTAATGAATTTCCATTTTATACCATTTTCATGTTTGCTTCACTCTAATCTACAGTTGGGGGGGGTTAAATTCATTTCAATGAAAAGCAAACATTCTGAACTCCAGATACTCCTTACATAGCTTACAGTAAACGTTTCCCTTTACAGACACCCACTAAAATGGATATGTGAAGTTGTTTCTCCACAGGGTCCTGCAAGCAGACAGTGCACATTCTCTTTTCTTCTTCCCTTATGTGCAAAGTACCTTTAATGATGGTTAGTGATGCAGAAGCTCAGTTCTACAGACCAGGAACTGAACGGTACTCTAATACCCAGTATTTTAATCAGCTTGCTGCACTCGATGAAAGCAGCAAATCATTCAATCTATAAACATCCTCAGCCTCAACTCTTTGCAAAAGAGTTTGCTGTTGAGTGTTTTATGCTGGGTGGAGAGATGTGACTAGGAATGATCATTAAATTACATTAAATCAGATAATCACAGGATTATTGAGGGTGGAAGAGCTCTCTGAGCTCATCCAGCCCAGTCCATGTCCTAACATCACCACATCAGCCAGACCTGGACATGAAAGGCCACAGCCAGCCTGTCCTTCAACACCTCCAGTGATGTGGACTCCAACACTGGTTGGGCAGTTCATTCCTCCTTTCCAGGAGGAAGGGCTTCCTAAGATACAAGATAAACCTTCTCTGGCACAGCTTCAGGCCCTGCCCTCTCATTCTGGCTCTAGTTGCCTGGGAGAAGAGCCTAACCCCCACCTGACTACACTCTCCTTCAGGCAGTTGTAGAGAGGGAGAAGGTCCCCCATGAGTCTCCTCTTCTCCAGGCTAAACACCTCCAGCTCCCTCAGCCTCTCCTCATCAGCCTTTCCCTCCAGTCCCTTCCCCAGCCTCCCTGCTCCTCTGGACCTGATCCAGACCCTCAATCCCTTCCTTGAAGTGAGGAACCCAGAACTGCCTCCAGTACTCAAGGGGAGTCATGCCCAGTGCCCAAAACAGGGGGAGAATTACATCCCTAGTCCTGCTGCTATTGTACTGGTGTGATGCCTTGGAGCTCCTGCACAGATTATATTTGGATAGTTATCAAAACTAACAAGAAAAGAAGTGAGAATTCGTGGAGTATTGAGGAATAACTTCATGTACTCTTGGCAAAGACCCAGGCTGCCATCTCAGGAGAAGCAGAGTATGGGAAGGAAGGGAAGAGCATGCTTCTGTGGTTTCAGAAACAGCTTCTCCAAAGAGCTGGCGAGGAGGACTATAATGAAAAAAAAAAAAAGAGTGTTAAAATGCTACTATGAATGTGGCTGAATCTTTAGTTATTCCATTAACCAAGCACTGCTCCAGCAGGCTCATGCTTGTCACCAGTCATGGAAGAGATGGCAGAGATATAGAAATACCTGAAGCCTCTGCTTTTACATAAATACCTAAGTGAATCTGCAGAACCCCATCGATTTTATAGCTGACTGATCAGCTGGCATCAACTAGAATTGCTCTGAAAGCAGACACAGAATTTTCTGTGAAGCAGTGCTTCCAAAAATCTCTGGCAAAATTTCTACATATTTTTTTAAATTCAAACTGGTTTAGAGGGAGGAACAATCCTTTTCTTTTCCAGACCTTTCCTATGCAGTTTTGGGAAGGTTTAAGCAAAGTCCAATCTTCCTACAGAAACACTAGTGCAAACACGTGCGATGGGCAGGGGTTTTGCTTGCTTTAACTTTGACCGACCTGTGGGGACGCAGAGGTATTTAACCTGCCACATACAAACCCTGCTGGTGCACCCGTCTCAGACAGTTCATTCTCAGTGCCTTTCATAACAGCGATGCCCAAAACAGTTCAGGTGACTTTTTGAGGAGGTGTTTGGCATCTCTCTCAGAGCCCCTCGTTCGATCCTCCAGTGAGCCCGTGAAAGCCTCTATGGGATTCAGTGTCTGCTCTCTGTGTATATGCAGTAGAGCTGGCACTTGCCTGAGAGGTGATAGAATGCTGGCTCCTGTGTGCAGTACTTCTGTGAACTGAAATAAGCCACGTCATTCATCAGACACACCTATCTGCCATAAGAGACCCGCCTGTAACTGCTAAAATTCAACTATCCCAATTCATTCTGTAGCTTAACCCCTATCCTCTTGTTTGCAGAGGTCAGGAGCAGACCTAGCACACATGAAACTGAGATGAAACAACCACCTCTGTGTCAGCCAACAGTAACGTGGGTCACAGAACCACACAATCACAGAATTATTTAGTCTGGGAAAGCCCTCTGAGCTCCTCCAGCCCAGTCTATGAACAAATATCACCAGGTTGCCCAGACCCGGGTACTAAGGGCCACAGCCAGGCTGTCCTTCAACACCTCAAGGAATGGGGACTCCACCACTGTCCTGGGCAGCCCATTCCAGGCTCTGATCACCCTTCCCATGAGGAAGGGCTTCCTGACATCCAACTGCACCATCCCCTGGTGCAGCTTCAGGCCCTGTCCTCTTGTCCTGGCGCTGGTTGCCTGGGAGAAAAGTTTGACCCCCACCTGTCTGAAACCTCCCTTCTGAGAGCTGTAGAGAGGGAGTAGGTCTCCCCACCAGTCTCCTCTTCTCCAGGCTAAACACACCCAGCTCTGTCAGCGTCTCCTCATCAGACTCTCCTTCCGGTCATGGGCTCCTGAAAGCTAATTTAGCAAGACAATATTCCTGATGGCTCAGGGGAAGGTGCCTGCCATCACTGCTTTGTACCAGATTCCCAGGACTGTTGCTCCAGAAAGCCTGTGGTGAATGAACTGCTTCCAGAAATCTCTCTTAATCACCCTGTCATATAATTCTAATGAAAAATGTATTTTATTCAGTTCTGTAGCTCCTCTCATCCCAGCATCTCCAGGCAATTTACAGACACTAATGAATTGTCTCACTGTTATTATTCTGGAGTAAGTAAACGGCAAGTCAGGTTTGCAACGGAAAAAACGATGAGGCTTAGAGATATAAAGGTCAGCTTGCGTTTGATCCTGGCATGAACATGGAAGAAGAAGAAGGAGCTTTCTTGTTAATTTATTGCAGAAAGCTAGAAATATTTACAACGCCCACTTTCAGAGGTGTCACTTGACTGATAACCCCTGCAGAGCTGCCTGCCCTAAAACTCTCCCCAAGGAGCGTTCAGCCAATTTGGCTGCTCTGAAAGGGATTACATGGAGATGCTTGCTAATGAGAGCAGCCTTATGGCTTCAGGATGGGTCTGCTTGCTGCTATGGGCAAGGGATACGGACAGCACTCTAATACCTAATATTTGCACTTGAAAAGTCTTGCATTGCCTCTTGTGCTTAGCTGTTCCTCATCTCCTTAGCTGAGGCGTAAGTAACTTCTCCAAAATCAGACAAGAAGCAGTGACAGACAGGGGACTACGATTCCCACAGCTGTTTGTTTTTGCTCGGACAGCATTCATTCCTCCAGCTGGAATGCTCTGACACATGACTGATTAATATATTTTCTTACCAATTTTAATAACTTCATCACTTCTCTCTCCAGAGGCCTCTAAAATTAAATGCTACCACATCAAGGAGTTTTCCACATGATACTCTTTAAATCCCCATATGTTAATATCAGTGCAGCTTACAATTTCCACTGCTTACTTTTTCCAGCTGGGTGTGGAAACTCCTGCGACCTTTGTTATTTCTTTTAATTGAGTTGTTGTTTTGCTTTCCTAGGAGAAGGTCATTTTTTGAACAACATCCCCTAGGAGAGCAAGCTGCATTAGCAACACGTCAAGCAATGCATAGGACACTGAGGAATCTCTTCATCCCAGGGGCCAGGAAGAAGTTATCAAACTAAATGGAAAAACATTAAATTTCTTCAGGGAAATTGTTGACCCAAACAAATTTACAGCAGTATTTGTATACCTCCATCCTGGGATGAAGGTATAGACAAAACCAAAACCGAACTCTAGTCTGAAGAACTTCAAGACCATTGTTTTACAGAGCAGGTTGGTTTCCATACAAGGTAGGCAAAGCCTGACAAGTTCACACAGTGCAGTTTGTGTCCCATCTGAAAAGGCCAATTCCACCTATATCCCTGATCCTAGCTAGCACACAGAGATAGGTCCCAGGCTGGGACATGGGAGCAAGCCAGAGGCTGCAAAAGCCCTACCCCAAGTACTGGAGGCAGTTCTAGGCTCCTCACTTCAAGAAAAAGATTGAGAGGCTGGAGCAGGTCCACAGGAGCAATGAGGCTGGGGAAGGGACTGGAGGGAAAGGCTGATGAGGAGAGGCTGAGGGAGCTGGGGGTGTTTAGCCTGGAAGAGACTCAGGGGGGACCGTCTCCCTCTTTACAACATCCTGAAGAGAGGTTGTAGTCAGGTGAGGCTCAGGCTCTTCTCCCAAGCAGCCAGCGCCAGGATGAAAGGGCAGGGCCTGAAGCTGCTACGAGGTGGTTTTGTTGGATGTTAGGAAGCCCTTCCTCATGGAAAGGGTGATCAAACCCTGGAATGGACTGCCCAGGGCAGTGGGGGAGTCCCCATCCCTGCAGACGTTTAAGGACAGCCTTAGTGCCCTGGTCTAGGTGATTGTGGTGATGTTAGGTCATGGGCTGGGCTGGATGAGTTCAGAGGGCTTTTCTGTGACTCTGTGAATTAAATATCCCAACTGGGGGACTGGCTAAAACTGACTGTTATGGCCACCAGTAGCTCTTCTGTAATTAGATGGTACTCTGACAGGTTACCCCTATTTGGTCTACCTCACTGTCAGTGTGACATTCATGTCCCTGCACTGCACAGCATCCCCTCAGTGTTACCCCTCCCCTTTCAAAGGTGCTGGGATGTTTTCCTCATTGCTAGAAGTGCCGCTTTAGCAGCACTTTTTTAATAGCATTCCAGGGTCTGACCACCCTTTCCATGAGGGCTTCCTACCATCCAGCCTCTCCCTCCCCTGGCAGCTTCAGGCCCTGCCCTCCAATCCTGGCACTAGTTGCCTGGGAGAAGAGCCTGAACCCTACCTGACTACATTCTCCTTTCAGGATGTTGTAAAGAGGGAGAAGATCTCCCCAGGACTCCTCTTCTCCAGGCTAAAACCCCCCATCTTCCTCAGCCTCTCCCCATCAGCCTTTCCCTCCAGTCCCTTCCCCAGCCTCATTGCTCCTCTGGACCCACTCCAGCCCGTCCATCTCTTTCTTGAAGTGAGGGACCCAGAACCGCCCCCAGCACTTAAGGTCAGGCCTCACCAGAGCCCAGTACAGGGGGAGAAAGACACCCCTACATTCCTAAGGGTTTTATTTCCATCTTCTGTTTATAACCATTTGTCATTCTCGCAGTTCTGTCCTTTAGCTGAACTAATTATTTTCCCTCTCTAGCAGTTATTCTCTCCTCATGTATTTATGAGGCTGTCAGATCTCCCATCTTTTCATTGCTGTGTTGAGCAAGACAAACTCACATCATGTCTTCTCATAAGATTTTCTCTTCTTCCTTCCTCTGGTTCTGCTGATGAGGTTCTCCCCACTCCTTTCACCTTGAATTCTTCTTTCTTAAACCCGGGTGATCAAAACTCTCCACATTACTTCCGATAATGCTTCGCTACCAACCGCTTAACACTGCCTATTGCATCCTAGGAATTCATGGCCAGGGACACTGGGGTAGTTTGTTAGGCAGTGTTTTCTGGCCTTTCCAACATTGTGCCACTAGCAGAGAAAAATTAGACATACACTGACTTCTCGTGGAAGGTTTCCATGATAATACTGAATATGAGTTGATCTAAAACAACCTAGCGGTCATAGGATCATAGGATGTTAGGGGTTGGAAGGGACCCAAGAGATCATCGAGTCCAACCCCCCTGCCGGAGCAGGACAAAACTATCTAACACAGATCACAGAGGAACGCATCCAGGCGGGCCTTGAAAGTCCCCAGAGAAGGAGACTCCACGACCTCCCTGGGGAGTCTGTTCCAGTGCTCTGTGACCCTCACAGCAAAGAAGTTCCCCCTTGTGTTGAGGCGGAACCTCCTCTGCTGCAACTTACACCCATTGCTCCTTGTCCTATCACAGGGAGCAAGTGAAAAGAGCCTGTCCCCTCCCTCCTGGCCAGCCTTCAGGTACTTATAAACATTTATCAAATCTCCCCCTTCAATTGTCTGATGACCCGTACTTCATTCCTTCTGTACAATTCTGTTTTCCATCGCTGCTCTTTTTTTTGGGAAAAAATCAGCTGTTCTAGGTGCATAACAATCCTCTTCCTCCCACAGTAGAAGTTTTTAATCACAGAAGGATAACCACTACGCTGACTTTGTTAAATCCTTCTTACGCTTTAACAGTCTTTGTGTTTTGCTATAAAGCGATGTCTGCTCCGCTCCCTGCTTTTATGTGCGCTCTTACCTTGCTCAACCTCAGGGGGAAATCAGGGCACTGTGGCGCTGAGCTTTTGGGACTCTTGGTTTACATTTCCTTTGTAATTTCGTGTAATTTGAAACACAAATTTGCATGCAGAACTGAAGGCAGTGAACTGACCTGTAAATACCTTCCCATGCCGCTTGTCTCTGAGATCACTGTGTGACGTTCTGCGTTAGTACATGTGCAAAGTAGTAGCTGGCTGCCACTGAGCTCCAGGCCAACATTGTCAATGAGTCTTCTGCTTTATCAGGGTAAACAGCAATGTGTTCTAAACAAACTAGGAGGACAAGCTTCCTCTCGTCTTGATAGTAATAACTGAATTTGTTTTACTTCATAGAATCGTAGGCTCCTAAAGCAGTTTCGTATGGGAGAGACCTTCCAGATCATCGAGTCCAACCTTTTCCCAGCCCTATCAGCACCACTAAACCCCGACCCCCAACTCAACATCTACCCTCCTGTCCAACACCTCCAGGAATGGGGACTCAACCCCCTCCCTGGGCAGCTGTTCCAGTGCCTGACAGCCCTTTCAGGAAAGAAATTACTCCTGGCATCCAACCTGAACCTAACCAGCTGCAGGTTCAGGTGACTCTCCCTCGTCCTATCACTGGCCACTAGGGAGAACAGACTTGACCCTTGACTCTCTACAACCTCCTTTCAAGTAGTTATAGAGAGCAAGGGGGTCTCCCCTCCATTTCTTCTTTTCAATGCCTCATACAACACAGGTTCCAAATCCTCTACTGGCTTGGTAGCTGCCTCTGTCCCCTCTCCAGCCCTCCAATGTCCCTCTTGTAGTGAGGAGCCCAAACCTGGACCCAGTACTCAAGGTGTGGCTCCTCATCAAAGCTAAGGAGAGAGAAACATTCTCCTCCCTACTCCTTCTATATCATGACTGATGTGTCCCCTCCTGAAGACAAGGTGTCAGAAGCCACCTCCACCAGCAGGTTAAGAATCTCAGCACAAAATTTACATAATCAAATATCTATTAATTGCTACCTAGAACCAAGGGTGCCAAGCCTGGGTCAGCTTAAATGCTCAAAGCCGCTTCCTCAAGATGTGTCCTTTGACATTCCCAGATTTACCTGTGTCTTTGTAATTCTGAGCAGCACACGAAGAACTCTTGTTTCAGAGGAATAGGCACTGTTCTGCTGATCTTACAGCTCCACAGCGGGAAGATGTTCTCAGTGCGTTCCTTATCTTTGTCCTTGTGAATTTCAGACATCGAGCTTCCACTGCATCTGTGGACGCTCTGGTCATTAGACTGTGATGGAGCAAGGCCCTTGAATAATCTCTGCCTTTTCTTCACCACTTTGCTGGAATAATGACATTCTTAATGAGTCATGGAGCAGATGAAGCGATTGCACCCAGTGGCTAGGAGACCCACCTGAGGGGCAATTATCTTTGCCCCTAAAATCTATTTTAATATTTTAAAATGCTTATAAAATCATAGGATCAAAGAATAGCTTAGGTTGGAAGGGACTTCAGGCATCATCCTGCTCAAACCCCCCTGCTATGGACAGGGGCACCTCTCACTGAACCAGATTGCCCAGAACAGAGGGACAAGAGAGAATTTACCTGCTTCCTGCCCTTGGGACTAAAATGAACTTCACCTGCTCTTTCATTAAGTAAATAGCCCTGACTGTCTCTGCAATTGCAGAATCAGAGAATCACAATAGAGTTGAGTAAGGAAGGGATGTCTGGAGGTCATCTGATCCATGTTTTGCTTAGAAGTTAATAAAAAGCTTTAAGAAAAGAAGGAAAGCAGTTACTATCACAGACTGCAGTGACATTATCTTGCATAATTGGGACTTTTTATAATCTCTTAATCTAAATATCCTCAATTTGATTTTAAAATGGAGCTTGGATCACTGCAGTGCATTTTGTCTCTACTCATGCACTGCAGATGCCTCTCTATTAATATGAATTCTTAACAACAAATATTTTTAAAATCACAGGATCACAGAATGATTGAGGCTGGAAAAGCCCTCTGAGCTCATCCAGCCCAGCCCAGGACCTGACATCACCACAGCAGCCAGACCAGGGCCACAGCCATTCTGATCTTCAACACCTCCAGGGATGAGGACTCCACCACTGCCCTGGGCAGTCCATTCCAGGCTCTGAGCACCCTTTCCATGAGGAAGGGCTTCCTAATACCCAATCTAACCCTCCCCTGGTGGCAACAGCAGTAAGGAAGCCATTGTCATCCTGTACTGGGCACTGGTGAGGACTCACCTTGAGTACTGGGGGCAGTTTTAGCCACCTCAGTTCAAGAGGACATTTTGGTGCTGATGTGTAGTGAAGGG
>VZRI01008828.1:44401-65624 GCA_013397515.1 Upupa epops | reverse complement strand
TCCTTCCTTCCTTCCTTCCTTCCTTCCTTCCTTCCTTCCTTCCTTCCTTCCTTCCTTCCTTCCTTCCAGGCAGCTAAGTAGTTATTGGAAAAGGGCTGGCTGGATGGGAGGTGTTCTATACCCAAAATTATGTTTATGCCTTTAGATCTAAAGCAGGGAGGTATTTTTTCAAGACCTATGTGACCTTACACAAGCCCTTTCACCTGTCTTTGTTTGGGCCAACAGGACCAACAACACTGGTTTTCATTCTTTATGTTCATGGCCTTGATAAATCAACTGAAATGTTATCATAAAAATAAGACATTTGCTTCCGGGTGCTTATCTACAAGACTGCTGGAGTGCAATTAGCATAACTGATGTAATTAATAGATGATAATAAATAATGGTCTTCTTGGAGTATGTTTGGCTGTGGGGATTTTTGGTACCTCTATTTAAACACCATATTTTCTGTCCCCCTAATCTATCATGTAGAAAGACTTATGTTCCTGTTTGGTTGATAGTTGAGTTTATTTTAAAGTGAAGTGATTGTAGTTACTCAAGATCATTATCTTTGTCCCCACGCAGATGCTTCATCATTATGGGGAAGGTGCTGTATTCAGTTTTGGTTTTCCTTCATACTGAGCTCCGGGACAGTTACACCTTCCCAAAATGTCATGTATTACGTGTGTAAGTGGTTGTCTGCCTGTAGGAAGTTAATTGCTGTCTGTCCAGTGAGAGAAGCCACTTTACTACCCAGTGTGCTTGGGAAAATGTTGAGACAGGCTTCCAGCAGTTAGGAGTTCCTCTTCAGCTGCAGTCAGACAGCAGGTTGGACCACTCTGGGGAACACTTAGTGAAGGTGCTCCAGCTCCTGCTCCAAAGGAGTGTTCTAATCTCGTGTGTGCATGGAAATACAGCAGCTCACTGACAGCATCACTCTCTAGAAACAAGCTATAACCAAGAAATGAACCATCGAACAGAAATGTCCCATCCTACCTGCTACTTGTTAACCTTCTGAGAGCAGGCTATGGTAGTGAATTGCCCACTTTCAATACTACTGGTGTTGAAACAGTGCAGCTGTAAATGTGCACTCGAGGAAATTACTCCACACAGTAGTTTCCCAGTCTGTTATTGAGGAAATTACTCCACACAGTAGTTTCCCAGTCTGTTATTTCTTTAAATACTGGAAAACAGATAGGGAGTGGGGGTGTTGCTGGCTGAAGTCATGCAGAACAGCAGTAAGGGAGCACAGAATTATGCTGGCAGTTGTTTCAGAATACATAGACAGGGATGGGTATTGGTGCATAGGGCACATGCACGGAAACATTAACCTTTATGCTGCAGAGTAGACAGCACACTAGCAGAAACAAGACCTGTACATTTTTATTACTTTATACACTTGTCATTTCTTTGACTTTCCCAAAGTAATCCAAGCACACCAGTCATGCGCCGGAGATACGTGGAAACTACAGGACTCTGTGATTTACTGTTTGGAACTAAATTATGCGGGAAACAGTGATAATGCATACTTTTGGCTGCCAGAAATACAGAACACACTAGCAAGAACTTATTTAGTATACACTATGTGAATCCCCTAGCCATATGACTACAGATGGTAGCCATCCTGGCGTCATGCTCCAGAAACACACTTTTAGTGAAAGTCATATACTACTGGCACATATATTAATTAATATTAAGAATTAATTAACATAACATAAATTCCATTTCTTCCTTCTGCCTACTACTATCAATTACCTAGCATGAGCTTCAGCAAAACAGCTTCTGGATGGTTGTTCCAGTTCCATCCAGAGAGACACACAGTCAGGAACTCGTGAACATATTATCATTAGCAAGCTGACAGACCTGCAGTCCATTGGCATTCTTTGTCACTGAAATTGATGGCAGGCATCACAGTGAGCTTGAACTAGATCCCCTCAAAACTGTTATTCATACACCAAAAGAGTGTTTCCTGATCTTCTCTGGTCGCACCATGGGGCACCCCTGAAATGAGCCTGCCTCCATCCTCTTTGCACCCTCTTTTCACGTGTTCATAGACATTGAGGCGTCTCCAGGCTGAACAGATCTAGCTGTCTCAGGCTTTTCTCATATGCAAGGTGCTCCAGTGTCTTAGCCATCTTTGTAGCCAGAGGTGAGGCTGGCTGGCCTATGTCCCATGGATGGATCTCATTAGACCCATAGACTCGTGCACCTTCAGGTTCTTAAGACAATCACAAACCTCATCTTCACTTAGAGTGAACAGATCTTCCTTCTTTCAGTCGCTATCTTTGCCTTCTGGAACTTGGGTGGTGCAGCTAGGGCCCTTGCCAGCAAAGACTGAGGGCAAAGAAGTCATTGAGTACCTTGGCCTTCTCCACATCCCTTGTGACCATTACATTTTGTGCATGGATTTATGCTGTGAGACATGGCTGCTGTATTATGCTAAACCAAGGCCATAGATATACTCACACCTTTTTCTTTGACAACTACGTAAAAGATCCAAGAGATAAAGTTGCTTTATTTTTGTTTGTTTGACTTGGTAACCTACAGGCAAATTTCAAGTGTCTAGTCTATCCAATGAATCCTCATGATAGAGAGATGCCAGAGGTAATTCTAGCAAAGACAGTGTGTCAACATAAATCAGTACTCAGCTATGCTGGGTTTGATCCTAGGTGCAGTACAGCTTCTCATTAGAACTAATTGCTTTTGGCACAACATCATGCTGATGCAGCTGTGCAGCTTCCAGAGCTAGTTCATTTGGCACTTAGTTCAGGGACCACTGAAGTTTGGTCTGTCATTTGGTCAAATGAGTGAAGCTTTCTCTCATTAGTTCAATGGCCATTTCATTCGGGAATTAGATAAATGATGAAATCTTCCAGATGCTTAGTCCAATTATTGTAAATGTGGTCATGATTTGTGACAACTACCTGACCATTAACAGCCAGCCGAGCTACACAGTAATCTCTGCATTGCACTCAAGCAACTTGCATCAACGATTTCTCCCTGAGATGCTGGTTCAGTGGTTTTAATTTTTAGTCACATGCCTTGAGAAGTGGCCTCCTCAAGGTAGGTCCTGTGTTCCAGTATGACACTTCAGAGTAGCATCTGTAGCCCTTTCCATGTATTTTCAGCAGCCAGGAATAACCTATCGCTGTTGTTTCAGTGTCAGCATTGGCATGGCCGTCTCTCTCCCCCATGCAAATGAGGGCAGCAGGGCAGGTAATCTGGAAATGACTTTCCAGATTAACAATCTTAAAACTCAACTACCTCAGTATAAGCAGGAAAGGTGGGTGAGGTAGTTGCTTTCAAATCCTGGAAAACCCTCTTTTCTATCCAAAGTCGACCAAAATCAATGGGAAGGATTCCAGTGACTACAGATGTGAAACCTCATCTTGTTGAAGGTGATCCATTAAATACAAAACCACAAAATCTACTCACTCTAGATACATTTAGCATCTTTATCTGTTGATTAAGTGGCCTTTAATTTTCAGTCGTTTCTTTCTGTCTAGTAGTTTAGTCAGTGAGCTCTTCATCAGAGGTCCATTTACAAAGATGCTCTCCAAGACACTTGGCAGATATACTTAGAAAGATAGGATATTTTTAAGCTGTTGTTTTCATGGAAGAAGTGAGCAAAGTAGCTGGGGAAAGTATTTATCTGGCAGGATTTAGACTGCAGGTTATTGTTGCATCCTGTTTTACAGCCAAGCAAGTGAGCTGAGATCCTAGTCATAACAAGACGTTTCTGTTCTAAGAATGGGATTTTTTAAAGATTCTAAAGGAGCTGGATGCTATTCCCTTTGATGTAAGTCAACTCAAACATCAGTGAGTCCATTATAACAATACATCAGGGAGGTACAGGGGAGGCAATGAAAGTATATGTTTCAGAGAAAGGATAATGGGAGAGAAGGAGAGAAATAGACAGGAATACAAAACTGACTGTGAGGAGGGTTGCAATCCCTCCCCCTTTTTTATCACAGCTGATGTGTCTTGAGAACCTCTACCTACTCTTTAGTATCCTGTGAGCCCCACCCATCTGTCAGCATGTCTTTCTTTCCTGGCAGCCTCATTATAGCTAGAGATCCTAGCCTGCAATTTATCATCAAGGATCAAATAGAAAAATAGTGGGGGAAAAGAGACTTGAAACACATAGGGAAATGGGAGACTAGCTGTTCTCAGATCTTGAAAGCCAGAAAAGTCTAGCAGCTCATTTAGCTTGACCTTCTGCACAGCAAAGGACATAGTAGTGCATTGCATCCTCACAACTTGTGTTTAGCTAAAGCGTTATCTACCAGACAGCCTTGAAAGGAAGGACCCAAGGAATGAAGAATCCTACAGACAGTGCATATTCAGAGTCATAGAATCTCACGTTGGAAGGAACCTTGAGGATCATCTGGTCCAATCTTTCTTGGCAAAAGCATCATCTAGACAAGATGACCCAAGTGAATCTTGAAAGTGTCAAATATTGGGGAACCCACTGCTTCCCTGGGGAGATTCCAATGAGTGGTTGTTCTGGTTATGAAGAATTTTCCTCTTGTATCAAATTGCAATCTCCCAAGGAAATACTCATATCCACTACCCCTCATCTTTTCTATGTTACTCCTTGTAGAAGGGTGTCTCCATTGCCTTTGTAGCCACACTTTAAAAGCATTCATTCCTTAAGGCTGAACGAACCCAGTTCTCTTAGCTTTTTTTTTCATTTGACAATTTCCCAGTCCATGAGCATCTTTGCTCCAGTTTGGTTGCTCACTGTGAATAGATAGTCACTTGTGCATATATATGGCTTTTAATGTTTCCCTTCAAATGTCTGACTGAATAATAACGCTGTGATGTCAACCATGGATGTTTTTAAGTCAAAGATCATAGAATCACAGAAACATTATGGCCTTCTCTGGAAAGAATCTCCAGGATCATCAAGTCCAGCCCTCATCCCAGCAACTGCCTAACCCCTAGACCATGGCTGCAAGTGCTCTAGCTACTCAGTTTTTGAACACCTGCAGGGATGATGCCTCAGCCACCTTCCTGGCCAGCCTGTTCCAGTGCCCAACCACTCTCTCAGTAAAGAACTTCTTCCTAAGATCCAATCTAAACTTCTCCTGATGCATCTTGAGGCCATTTCTCCTCATCCTATCATTAGTAATTTGGGACAAGAGACCAGCAGCAGCCTCACTACAACCTCCTTTGAGGTAGTTGTAGAGAGTGTCCTCTCAGCATCCTCTTCTAAACAAGTAATTATGTTGAACTTATGAACTAATTTGATCTACTGGATCTCGCTGAGACTGAGTTAACTTTCTTCACAGCAGCCCTTATTGTGCTGCCTTTTGTTGCCTAAAGCAGGGTTGACACCACATCAGCACTTTGGATGTTGCTGAGCAGTGCTTGCACAACATCCAAGCTTTCCCTATTTGAGCACAGGGTAGTGTGCTCAAAACTCTGTCCAACCTGACCTTGAACACACGGTTGTTCCACGCCTTGAGATTCAAAGATCCAAGAAGTGTGGGAAGAGGAACTGCCTGTTTGTTGAATGCCTACCTCGGTCTTCTCCCTGTCAGTTGTCACCAGGTTCCTGTCTTATTAATTGGGAAGGAATGATTGCTTTTGTTTTATTTCTGTCAAGGTGAAAGTACTAATCATTTCACCTAGAGATGTCTATGTATGGAGAATATACTTGATCTGCAGACTCCAAAATTCATTCTAGTGGCAACTGATAAAGAACAGTCAGAATCACAGAGTCACAGTTTTGGCTGGCAGAGACCTTCAATCCAGCACTGTCCTAGCTCTGTCATTACCACTAAACCCAGCAACACCACTCACACATCAGACATGACGTTGTGCAGAATGCTCATCTGCAAAGCTCTTTTCATCAAAGTACTTCATGGTTTTACAGTCCATCAGTCTAGAAAACAAATTTCCTCCCCTTTGCTTTATGAGATTCACATTTTTAGGTTGCTCGAGCATGGATCAACACACTCACAGAATCACAGAATGTTAAGGGTCAGAAGGGACCTGGAAAGATCATCCAGTCCAATTCCCCTGTCACAGCAGAATCCCCCAGATCAAGTTGCACAGGAACATGTCCAGGAGGGTTTTAAACCTCTCAAACTAACTTCCATGTCAGAAGGATCATTCACTGAAAATGGCCCATGATGAGAGATTTGAGTGCTTTTCCTTCCCTAACTGTGAGACTGAATAGTAATAAGAAATTATTCTAGTATAATATAATATGAATTTATACAAATTGTACTCTTAGGTCAGAATGAATAACTTTCTTCTAAAAGTACAAAGGTCATTATAAGTCTTCTCAGCTGTGATAGGGATTTCAGACTGTGCTACGCTCTGCATGCACAGAAATTTTGCTTGAAATGCCAATTCTCTACCATTTCTCTCTCCTTTTAAAAAAGTTGAAGATACTTTCACCCAGAAGGCCAAGAGCTTACAAACAAAGGAGAGGTTTGCACAGTCCTGAGGATGGTACTCAAGGTACCATGAGCAATACCACCAGTTGCCTCCAAACAGGCTGCTAAGGCATCCTCATTTTACAGCCTTGTAGCCAGATGGCTTTTGGGAAACAGTTTGAGCTGGCAATGAAGACATCTGAGGCAATCTTTCAAAGGAAAAGAGAATTACACACTCCTCCTTGAAGACAGACGTGAAGACAACATACGGCTGAACTACTGGAGAGATTTCACTCTAATTCTTAAATTGCCTGAATCTATTGGCAGAACCACTGAAGTTATAGGACACAATAACATTAAAATGAAACATCTTTATTTCTGTAATGCCAGGCTTTGGCTCACACAGATTTTCTGTCTTGCAAAGTGCAAAAGGCCAAACCGACTAAATTCGTGGCTTATGAAAGGCAGTTCATTCAGCAGAAAACAAAGAGTACGACAGCAATAAAGCACACTGCTTTTTTCCTTTTAGAAATAGACAAAATTGCAATTGTGTGGTAAATTTGGTTTAAGAGAACATTCTGCATACAAAGTTTATTCCTATCCTTCCAGTTTTCACAACAAAGCATTTCATTCAGTCAGGCATAAAATGTACTAGACCCTGTTTAGTAGTATCTCCCGCTGTTTATCATTACTGTTAGTGACAACCATCATGTAGCAAGGTTTCTATCATGATGTAATAGCCTTGCTAAAACTTTTTTGTTCATTCAACCAAACAAGAAAGCACCGCTGTACTGGAACACAAAGACTGTAATTGGACACCCACAAATTTACAGAAGAATTCAAAGCTTTCTCATTTTAGATGTCTCCTGGTTTTAGGGTCCAAGGTGGGACCCCCACAGGGCAGATTCTTTTTAATAGCAGAATTTTAGAGTAAGAGAGATGAGGTGACTGGAATAAAATGCTATAACTTTAATGGGGGAAAATAAGAGGGATAAAGAGATGACAGAAGGTGCAAGAGAATGAAAAACTAATGTACAAAGAAACAGTACAACTGGACTGCAGTCTGGATAGCTGCCAGGCCAGCGGCAGCAGAGAAATGCTGGAGCAGGGAGCAGGCTATGGAACCAGTGCACTGGGCATGAAGGAGCACACCAGCTCCACAGTGACTGGGGCCAGCAGGAAGGTTACAGTCCTGGAGCAGAGCTCAGAGGAAAACCAAAGCCAAAACAGCCAGGACACTCAGGCAGCCGAGGGTGCCAGGGCAAAACACAGTGCTGAAAATGTGTCAGAAATGGTGTCTGCCTTCCCCTCTCCATCCCTTCTTCTTCCCAGAACCCCCTTCACACAGCATCTGTGTCCCCCTCCAGCATCCTCCCCATTTGCCTATTAGTATTGCTGCTAAATGACTCTATAGGAAAAATGGAATAAGGAATAATATATATTAGCCTAACACAATATGTAAAGAAAAACAAACTGAATGGAACTCTTGGTCAACTTTATTTCTGCCTGGTAGCCTCCCTTGTGTCTGCTATCATTGATAACCCACTCAGCGATAACACTTTCATCTGATGTTTTGCTGCCATAATAGAATTTACATCCCGAATTATACAAACTAAGCATCAGTGGGAGAGTCAACACTATATTTCTTTGTTCCAAAACCATCTCTATTTAATTAATCACCCTCCCTGTTTAATAATGACTATCAATTATATAGTTTGCTGAGGATGACCTGCAGGAATGTCTAGTGGAGCCTAGTGCATCTCTAGACATGCTTTGAATCATCCCCTATAAACAGAGCACTGTAATTCTAGCTAAGAATCCTTTCTTTTTCAGCCATAACCTCTCACGTAGATCATTACTGCTGCATTATTAGTTTATGATTAAAATTAATTGCCTCTTCAAAGAAAAAGAAATGATCTTGTTCTGCACCACTTTTTTATCAAAATGCCTGTTTCCCGAAAGAAAAAAACAGCTATAGAGAATGGAAAGCTGTGGAAATTACAAATTAAGGCCATTGTTTCGGGGTCTGTTGATGCTTTTTTCTAAATGGTGAATGGCTTTGTTCCAGCATCATTGAAATTCTTAGTGGAAATAAAAAATACTCTGCAAGGATGGAATTTGGTTAAATTTTTACAAAGCAAATTGATTTTATTTCCATCTGTTCTACAGAAATCTTTTCTAATGGCTTCTTGGGAAATACTTTCACTCCTAGTCAGGTCGAACTGAACATGCTTACATAGGTGGCTAAGCAGGGCACATCTGTAGGAACACAACTCCTTTTTCTCTGAGAAGTGAATTTGTATGCAACATGCAATGGGTTCCTTTTTACTTGGTGTTTCAGCGGCTACGGAGGTTTCCTTTTCATTTGATGTTGGGAATGGGCCTGTGGAAATCATCGTCAGATCTCCTAACCAGCTCAATGATGACCAGTGGCATCGGGTCAATGCCGAGAGGAACGTTAAACAGGCCAGCCTGCAGGTGGACCAGTTACCCGTGGAGGTCAGGAAAGCCCCAACGGAAGGACACACACGACTGGAATTGTACAGTCAGCTCTATGTGGGTAAGATGCAGAGCAGGTAACCAGGTTATGCTCTCACATGCTGAACACTCTCTGCCTTGCCAACAGCAGTTAGGTTATCGGGGGAAGTTGTACTCCTGAATTACTTGCATGAGTGCACAAGGAGAAACAAATAAAAAAGACAAGCCTGTCCATAATTGCAGAAATAAGAAGAATAACTAAAAGAAAATGTCTCTGTGCTGGCACCCTGTCATTTTTGGTCTTTCCCCAGCTGCAGCTCCTGGCTGCTAGTTTTGCAGCCTCTAGCAGAATGCAGTGAAAAACACCTTTTGGCCAGGAGTCTCTCTCTGTCTCTCACTCACACACAGACGCACACACACACACTGCAGAAGCTAAAAGTTCTGCATAGGTCTTGTCAGGACTGCATGTTCCTGCAGTGCTCATCCTAACCTCAGCAGCACATTGTCCTTTCGGTTTGATCAATGCCCATGCTTTGGCAGTCTCTCTGCAGTAGTTTCCCTTTGGTCCCGTGGGCTTTTTGCCTCTTCAGTGCAGAAAAGCACCCCAGAGTGTTACACAAACACCTTCCCTGGAACCAAGGTAGTGCAGCTGTTTTCTGGAGCTGCTGCTCTCCACTAAGTTTTGGGCAGGTTACTCTGGCAGCACTTTTGCTTCTCTGACTGGTAGCCCTGGGGCTGTGGCGTGCAGACATGCCAAGTGCTGGTAGCTGGAACCAAAACTGCATGAAATGTTGAGCAAGGAATCACTTTCCTACCACCTCTCTGGATATGCGGTAGTAGCAGAAGAGGGAAGGAGGAAAGAAAAAAACCACATAAATCTCATTTTTTATTGCTGTTAATCAGGAGTCAAGAGCCAAAATGAATTTTAGAAATGTTTAAAGCCTGTTCTGCCTTAGTAAACAGCACAGGGTCACTCCAAACGGTGTGCAGTACGTCACCAGATGTGCAGTTGTCATTTACAAGCTCATACTCTTCTTTAGTGCTGGCTGTCACACCAATTCAAGGCAGATGAAGCTCAAATGAAAAGTTTATTTAAAAGAGGAAGCCAACTGTGTCCTGGACTGCAGCCAGTGACAGTCTCCCCCTCTACTTTGCACTGGTGAGACCCCACCTGGAGTACTGCATCCAGTTCTGGAGTCCCCAGCATAGGAGGGACAGAGAGCTGCTGAAACATGTCCTGTGAGGGTGCTGAGATGCTGGGACAGGTTGCCCAAGGCAGTTGTGGCTGCCCCATCCCTGGCAGTGTTGGAAGCCAGGTTGGCTGGGGCCCTGCATAATCCGATCTAGTGAAGGTGCCCCTGCCTGTGCAGGGGGGTTGGAACTGGGTGATCTTTAAGGTCCCTTCCAGCTCTGGCCATTCTGTGATTCTATGACTGATTCTAAAAGAAATCCCAAGCCTTTTGCCAAATACAAGAACACCTGTTTGGTTTTTTTTTCCCCAGTCTGAGTTCTTGGGAAGCTGTTAAAAATTTTGATCATGGCTGGTAGTTATGAATTCACTACAACACTAGCAAAGTTGTTAAAACCCAGGTGTCTGAACTGCCAGCACCTGAACATCCAGTTCCATAGCGGCTTCTCTTTCTTATTGAATCATACCCATTTCATATAACTAGGTGATTGGATCACACATCTCAAAGAACCAATGTAAATCCTTAGCCAGACTCAGACACAGAATCATTTTGCATTGGAGTGTCTGAGGTGCAACCCTGAACGTGGGGACCTGGAGAGTAATACCTAACAAGAATTGTTCTGGTGCCTCCTGTTCCCTTTTGTGTTGAATAAATATCTATACACTGGGCCAACTAGACAGCCTAAGGGATTATAACTTGGTGTCACAGGGGCTAGGACAGTCATCAGGAGGTGAAAGAAGGAAGTTTTGTTTATTAGCAGCCTATTTAAGTTTACATTGAAAGGAACCACACCAGAATGTGCTCTACCCTGTGCATCAAACATTGCCTCCTAAATCATCCAGTTACCAGCAGCTGATTTGAAGCAGCCCTCTCTCAGTGATTTGTATTTAGTCCTCTTCCCCAGTCAGGTAACCATCAGCTGCTGTGCTCTCTGATGATGACTGTTCAGATCTCCTCAGGGATGCACCTGCAGTACCTGCAGCACTGCAGTAATCAAAGAGATGAGAGCATGAGGAGAAAGGACGACAGCCCCACATTATTATTATTATTTCCTTGCATTTTTAGACAGGTTTTTTTGCTTCCTATCCAGCCCTAGATGTGACTTTCCTACCTACAATCATATATTTCAGCATGTGTTTACCAGGGAGATAGGACAGTTCCTATAGACTAAGAAAAGCCACCTCAACCCACATTTTCAAAGGTAGCTGTTCAGAGTTGTATCCTTCACCTTACAGCCAGGCAACTGAACAGCATAGCCAATACTGCTTGGGAATTAATGTCTCTATTTCCTATTCAGCTGAGACTAAGGATTTAAATCTTTTCCTTCTTTCCTCATCAGAGCATTGAAAAATGTAATGCTGCACATCATGGCATTATTCTTAGTACCCATCCGCACTAAATCATACGCTAAGGTGTAGCCCTTAGCAATCAAGCCAAGCCCCTTTCTTCCACAGTTATCTCTAAGAATCTTGAAGTTGAAATGAAATTAAGTCATGCAGCAGAGGGCTAGAATCTGCAGTGTGTGTTCAGTGTACAGCAAAGACCACTACTATTTACACCTTCCAATGGTATGACACGCTATCAAAAGGTTAGGTTTCATTGATTTTACTGTCATTAGGACAAGACAATTCCTTGCTTTTACAAAGAAGGAACTTGTTTCCGGTTGTTCTCCATGAGCTCAGCAGGATATTTCATGTCAAACAGCAGCAATTTCCACTGTTCGTTGTGGAATCACAGTTTTGCATTTCCTCTCAGGTGCTGCAGGAGGCCAGCAAGGGTTCCTCGGTTGCATTCGTTCATTAAGGATGAACGGGGTGACGCTGGACCTGGAAGAGAGAGCGAAAGTCACCCCAGGGGTGAAGCCTGGCTGCTCTGGCCATTGCACAAGCTATGGGATGTACTGTGCAAACGGTGGTAAATGTGTCGAGAAATACAACGGCTACTCCTGCGACTGCTCCAGAACTGCCTACGACGGACCGTTCTGCATTAAAGGTAAAGGCTTTAGCGCACAAGGCAGGATGTGAGCAGAATCACCTACCAGAGAAAAATACACGATGGAATCAATGCTACAGCTTTTGTTCATTAAACAAATAAATCTCGTTTAATACTTCTTACAAACCAGTCAAATTCTATGCCTAAGATTTAAATGCACTTATTTAAAACCATATCGCTCAGCAGTACTAATATACTTTACTTATTTAGATCAAATAACACAACCAAATGCATCAGGAAAGACATCGTCTGCCAGACGTGTGCTCTGTAGTCTTGAGGTATTGAACAATAAATTCCTAGTAGCATAATTTGGATGTGAACTTCGGCTTGAATATCTTATAGCCAGCACTTGGATTTAAAATTGTACCCATCCATAGCCAGATGAAGTCTCTCAGTACCTCAAACTGGGCTAGAGGTTGAACTCGCTAGGTTAAGGAAAGGTGAAGGGCTCCCACATCTATGTCAGGCCTTTGGAAATGCCTTTTGCTCTGAATTCTCAAAACCAATCATTGTAAGAGATGGGTTTATTAGGGACACACATGTCTACATGAGAAAGAAAGACAAGGAGTGAGGGAAAGAGGGATCTTAATTATCGAAAACCTAGTGAGAATAAAGACTTTAATTTGTCCCCACGTTTCTTCTTATTTTGACAATGAATTACTGTGACAAAGTAGTAACCAGAATATAACTTTCCATATGTTTGCCGGTATTGTAGCCGTTCATTTCCCTTAGGGAATTCATATCCCCTGTAGGATAACTTCATCATATGCTTGGAATCTTATTCTCAACACTTCCAGAAGGTTTATTGCATCTAGCTGAGGTGCTAATACTTGCCACTAGCTACCTTTTATTGGTACACAGAGCCTGTAGCTTTTCCTAATCATTTTAAAAGCTTTCTCAAAAGGCACTAATCCTACTGGTTCAGGTAATATGTGAAGGCTGTTCTCATTGTTATTTGTGACGTTCAGCAAACCTGCAGCCTCATCAGCTGCTCTTCTGTTGCCCCCTGTACTTGGAATCCTGCAAGCAGGATAAGTCACCCATCACCAAATTCCCTTCATTAAGCCATCTTGACTCTCCTCTCCTTTGACATTCAGGCTTCAAACTCCTTCACTTCTGTTTTTTTCAAAGACAGACCTTCCAGAGCTTGTAAATACCCATACTCTGTTCCCTTCGGGCTACACATGCAGGAAATCAAACTTAAACAGGGAGGAGCAGTCTTTTTCCCTGATGCTGGGTTATGGACTGTATTTTCTCCTCACATGCTTCAGCCACCATCATCTATAGCCGTATACACACACCTTCAGTTCATGCCTTGGTACCAGAGCTTTGTCTACTGACAGTGTTGCTTACACACCAGAGCACCCCTTTCCATAGGCTAAGGAATCGCCACACATCCCGATGACTCTCCAGCATGATTGCTTTCTACATTCCAACAAACACACTGCTTTCCTAGCACAATGGAAGTGAAGCAGCTAGTATCTATTCTAACTTATTCTTGCTTTGTACGTGGGGATATGCAATTAGCTGCGCTTCTCCTTCTGCTCAGAGCAATTGTTCTGAGAAGTAGCTGCAGTGTTCGTGCAGTCTTACAGATTGCTGTCTGACCTTTCCCCGTCCTTTGCTTAAGAGCACATTCCCTTTTTTTCTTGTTGGTGTTGTTCTCCCACAGCGGTCCTGTCGTCAGAAAAACATCTCTGAGAAAACAAATCCTTTCTAAAACAAACTCTTTCTTTCCTTTAAATGAGAGTGAAGGTCAAACATTAAAATAGCTACGCAGAGTGTGTGGCAGCACTGTGAGGTGGAGGAGCCCCCCAGGGAGAAAGAATCCCTCCTTTGGCTATCAAATTGCTGTGCATCATCACCAGGAGAAGAAATAGCCCAGCACCGAGGCAGTATGGCCAAAACAGTAAAATAAAATCGCTGGTGCCGTGACTGGGGCACGCAGGTGGCTGCAGTGGTAAATGCCAAGCTGCCCAGTTTGGATGCGGTGATTCTGTTTGCACCAACAAACATGAAGGAGAGGAGCACACTTCTTCCTTTCTCTGCATGATCTTTCGAGGTCCCTTCCAATTCCTAACATTCTCTGATTCTTTGACTCTGTGATAAGCCTGCTCTGGTGTCACTGTTCACCAATTGCAGATGTTCTGTGAGAGATGAGTAGAGCAGAGGCAGCACTGTCAGCTGCTGCCTGCCTGTGCAGAACCAACAGAGAGATTGGTAGTTCTTGCACTGGCCAGCCATGTGCAGTACTTATACACCTGCATGCCTCTGGAGTAGTACTGGTACGTCAGAAGCCAACAAGGTATCTGCCCTTACAATAGCTCTGTGACGGAGAAGGCATTGTTATTATAGTGCTGCCCAAGGCAAGTGAGGAAACGAGGGAAGTGAGGAACTTTTAGAGTGGATACCTGTGGTACAGGAAGATAGGTCTATCCTATCCAAGGTCTCACATGAATACTGCGCAATCATCAAATGGATGTCTCTAATGCTTCTCAAATAGCTCTCTAAAAGATGCTGGGTGTTTTCTGAGGTTACCAGAAGAAGACATCTAAAGAACTCCCAGGCAGGAAATCATGAAACCTCATTTGTTGCATAGTTGACATCACAGTTTTCTTCATCCATCCTGTTCTATTTGGTGGGGGGTTTCGGACCATTATTTCCATTAGAAAGGGAGATAGCTTTTCATTTAGGTTCAGCAGAGAATGGTTGCCATTCTATTCCTCTGAGTGTGCTGTCCTAGACATCAGTGCAAACAGCTGCAGGTGTAGAAAGACCTATAGTAATTTCACACCAGTTCAGAATGAACTGCAACCGTGATTTTCCTGGCATGTTTAGGCTTTCCTTGGCATATTCCATTCTGTCCAGGTACAGCAAAGTAGAGTGAAAGCCATGGGCTGAACAGGGTTGTCATGAAAGAAGGTTCAGGAGAAGAGGAGGCTGAGGGGTGACTTCATTAATGTCTCTAAATCTGTGAGGGGTGGGTGTCAGGAGGATGGAGCCAGGCTCTTCTCAGGGTCATCTGGTGATAGGACAAGGGGCAATGGGTGCAAGCTAGAACAGAGAAGGTGCCATATAAATATCAGCAGGAACTTCTGCCCAGGGAGGGTACCAGAGCGCTGGAACAGGCTGGTAAGGGGGGTTGTGGATTCTCTTTCTCTGGAGACATTCCAGACCTGCCTGGCTGTGTTCCTGTGCGACTTAGTCTAGGTGATCCTGCTGTGGCAGGGGGATTGGACTGGAGGATCTTTCAAGGTCCCTTCCAATCCCTAATGATTCTATGATTCTATGATTCAGAGCTCAGCCTTGCTTAGGTTTGCCATACTGCTTCCCCAGCAGAATCTACCTGTCGGCATTGACTAGAGAGGTTTGAGGGTCTGATAAATCAGATGTCTTAACCCTATCTTCTGTGGCATTCATGCTGTTCTGCTGAGTAAAGCAAGAAACACTGCGTGGATTCCTGATCAGGCCCCATCATTTCACTGTGGCGCGTTATTTTACATAGCCCCTGATGTGGTCATTTGTTCAAGAAAGGCTTTTTATACTGAGGACTGATATATTTATACGGAAGAAGCGAACTCTCCGCGGGTTTGTATCATGTAAATGCAACGTGCAATTACTGTATTTTGGTGGTTCACTCCACACATGGAGAAGTCAAGCGTGCACCACAAGTTTCTATAGCAACGGCAGACAGCATAGGAGGTTTAAGGATACAGGACAAAACCTTTAAATCCCTACTTCTTGGTTTCACAAACTAAAATCTGTGAGCCTGAAAGCAGAATAGAATCTTGAAGGAGCTCACCAGATAAATGATTAAGCATTACCATCTGAGTCCTTGAAGTAACTCCCAGATCAACGGCTGTGATATTGTGACCCTGTGTCTGATGCCCTGTGGCCAGGATGTATCTCAGTCTTTCTGACTGCAATATGGAAACAGCTGCAATTTCTGGTGCTCTCTGGCTCATCTTTAGCCTAGACAGGCAATTCTAGTTAATTTATATTGAATATCCACAGAACCACAGGCTGTTAGGGGTTGGAAAGGACCTCTGAAGATCATTGAGCCCAACTGCCCTGCCAGAGCAGGACCAAAACTAGGGCAGATCACTGAAAAACGCATCCAGACAGGGCTGGAAAGGCTCCAGAGAAGGAGAATCCACAACCTTTTTGGGCAGTCTGTTCCAGAGCTCTGTCACACTCACTGTAAAGAAGATCTTCCTCAGATTGAGGCGGGATGGCCTGTGCTCCAGCTGGAAAAGAGGTGAAAAGAGGTTGTCCCAGCCCTCATGGATTTATAGGCATTAATGAGATCTCCTCTCAGTCTTCTCCTCTCCAGACTACAATGGGAAAATGAAAAGGAAAGAGCATTATGCATGGAGAGGGAAGTTTTGTTTGAGTGTCTACATTGCCCTAATACTCTGTGTATATGCACTGAGTGCTAGGTAACCACCAGTGACTGTCCTCACTTAGGATTTTGAGAATCATAGCATCATAAAGTGCTGCATTTTGCACTCAGAGCTCCATACAGGTAGCACTGAGCACTGGCAAGCAACACCACAGCATGCTTATTTCCAGTGTACCAAATGTAGGTAGGGCCAAGGAGGCAGATAGGGCTTCCAGGTGGGACATGTTTACAGCTGAAAGAAGGCGTTTCAATCAGCTTTGTGAAACAAACTGCTGCGTCCTGGACAGGCTTCATAGTTATCATGATTCTTCAGTGTCTGTGAGGCAGGTGTTTTACCCTGTTACTGCCCATTAACAAGATTGCTTTGACAGCACAGCCTCAAAAGAGCCAAATACAGAACAACCAGAGAAGTAACCATTACTTTCTGCTTAATCCCAGGGAAAATGTGACACGATCCAGGTCTTGAGCTCGTGAAAAAATATGAGGTGGCAGCTGTGAGCTGCCCTGCTGCTGCAGAACATAGATTCTACCTCTTACAGTGCCACTCTTGAAAAGTTCCTGTACTGAAGCTGAGGGGGTTTGGAGGGGAAGAGGGGGGAGGTGAGGGGTGGGGGGGAGGTGTTTGGTAGCTCCACAGACCTGGTTCTTTATTTATTAGGAGCAATACCTTGCACTTGATTCATGACATTCTCTGTTAGCACTGATATCCCAACTATCAGAGCAGAACCGAACATCCTGATGAGATCTACATCCTTTATATGTCCTCCTCCAGACAAAACATCTTCCTGCAGAGTGTCCAGCCACATCTGTGCCATGCTGGCAATGCTTTTCACAGGTAGAGTTAAAGCAGTGGAGGGAGAAAAGTTCTGTATGTGACTGCATGGCTACCAGAATCATTCTAACCAGCTGAGAAGAACCAGCACTGACACCTCACTGATGCTAAACCAGCAGTAAAGGAGAGTCAGGTTCCTATGTTTATTTTCTTAGCTCTACAAGACTGCCCCAGAAAAGTAATGAAGTCTTGGTATTTTTTCAAGATAAATGAGAGGTTTATTGCTATTTAGCTTTTTTCCCCAGTCTTTCAGTATTCCTGATCCCAGACAGAATGAGAGTTGATAAGAGTAGCTGAAGAGAGGGAAGATGACCCAAGAATTGTAACCTTCAAAATCATCTCGTAGGGTCTGGGTACATGGGCATCTCGTGTGTAAGGCTTTTAATCAGCGTTCCCTTCATCTGTTTGCAAAACAAAGCCAGGCACTTCTGTAAAGCACATACAGTTCCCAGTGGGGTTATGCACCTTGTTTGAGAAGCTCACATGCAGTGATCCACAGCTCCTGTTCTGGATTCCTTTACAAAGCAAGCTCAGAAAGGGCATGAACACAGGGTGACACCCTGCGTATGGGTGTAGAAATAGGTCCTGCTTTCTGGAGAAGACTGATTTCTTACCACATTTATTTCACCAAGGCTTCTGCCTTGAAAGAGCCATTTGCAGAGGAACTGTTCTTCACACCTGATGCCTGATCTCCAGAGTCATCTTTCTAGATAGCGTTTGTAATGCTGCAAAAGGAATGGAAACATCTCCAGCATTTCAGCATAGCATCATAGAATCACAGGGGTGGAAGGGACCACCAAAGGTTGTCTAGTTCAAGCCCTGCCCCCTGCAACAAGCATGGCATCACTCACTAGACCAGATTGTCCAAGCCCCATCCAACCTGACCTTGAATGTCTCCAGGGATGGGGCCTCCAACACCTCTAGACAGCCTGTTCTAGGGATCCCCAACCCTCAGATTAAAAATATTTTTCCTGATATCTGACCTAAATCTTCCCTTTTCCAGCTTCAGATCATGACCCCTGAACTTTTATTCCCTGCCCTTGCAAACAGTTCTTTTCTAGCCTTCTGACAGCCCCTTTCAGGTACTAGAAGGTCACTACAAGGTCCCCCCAGAGGCTTCTTCTCTTCAGGTTGAACAACCCCAGCTCCCTCAGCCTGTCCCCATAGCAGAAGGGCTCCAGCCCTCTGAACATTTTCATGGACTCCCCTGGACTCATTCCAACAGATCATCATCTTTCTTGTGTTGGGGACTCCAGAGCTGGATGCAGGACTCCAGGTGAGGTCTCACCAGGGCAGAGTAAGGTGGCAGAATGCTCCCTTTTGATCTGCTGGCCACTCTTCTTCCAATGCAGCCCAGGATGCAGTTGGCCTTCTGGGCTGCAATTGCGCACTGGTGGCTCATGGCCAGCTTTTCATCCACCAGCACCCCAGGTCCTTTTCCACAGGGCTGCTCACCAACAGGTCTTCCCCCAGTCTGTATTGATACCACTGGCTGCCCCAGCCTAGGTGCAGGACCCTGCACTTGGCCTTCCTGAACTGCATTATGTCCTCCTGGGCCCACTTCTCCAGCCTGTCTGGGTCCCTCTGGATAACATCCCATCCCTCTGGCCTATCAATTCCCCCAAGCAGCTTGGTGTCATCAAGCATCAGGGTTTGTGCTGCATTTCCCCCTTTTTATTCAGGCAGGTTTCCTACAGAAAGGGTTTTGATATTCCTTCTAGCAGATCTTCAGGAAGATGCTACCTCCAAGTAAATACCGATCAACGCTCATCATTCCCAAGCTGTCTTATACATTTGGTCAATATAGGGAACACAGTCTTCTATCTTTTTCTAGTATTTCCTGATAATTTAAGCAGCCTGGCCCTCTGAGATGCTGAGCAGTTTGCAGCCCTGCTGCAAGGACTTCAGTAAAGAGAGTAATCATGAGGGGATTCACTATCTACCTTGTCGAGGGTCTAATAGAGTCACGGAGCCAAAGTGAGCCTTCCTCTTATCCTAGCTTTTACAAGAGGTTGCGTGCATGTGGAAAGAATTTCAAGGCTCATTAGAAGAGCTTGTATGCCTGTAATAATACAGTTACGCTGGAAATTATTTTCTCAGTGCAAATCAAATTAGAGGCCCAGAACACTCGTGGCTCTGTTGTAAAACCCTTACGGAAAGAAAAGGTCTCACCCTTTCAAAGAGCACCATTTGCTTAAAGCTTTCTTTGTAGTAACGAACATTTGAAATCCCAATTCATAACATCCTGAGCTGTGGAAAAATGCATGACATGCTTTCCAGTTGAGTCCCAGAGCACTGCTGAGGTCAGGACTGACAGTTCCAGTATTCCCAGTGCGTGAGGCTCTGGGCAAGCATAGCCAAGGCAGTCCTGAAGATCATCCCTAAAATAAAAGACATGGCAAATGGTAAACAGGATAGAGGTGAGCAGAGCCTTGCATTGGTATGCTGCTCTGCGCACAGAGCCTCTGTAGGGACTGCATCCCCAGCAACAGAGCGGCAGTGTCAAATGGCCAGGATGCCTGGAGCCCCGCGACCTGGCACGCCAGCTCTGCCCAGCAGCTCTGCCAGCATAATTGATAGAGCATCTGCCCGAGGAACAGCTTGCGTGAGCTAGAAGCAGAGGTTGCAAAAGAATAAATTAGCAATCGTAGCAATATTTCTCATCCAGTTCTGCAAATGCTTAGAGCTACAGCCTCCACTGCTTCAGACGGGTAAGAACTATCGCTTGTTTTCAACACCGCTGTTCACAGCAACAGGCATCACAATTTGGAGATACACTTTCAGTACAGGGTCCTTCACTTTCAGCGCAGCAGTACTGGAGCTGAGCATACTCCCTTACCTCTCGGGCTGATTCAACAGTTCTCCTATACAACAACAGTTATAAATCTGTTAGAACAATGGAATTATTTATAGCACCTTGGCACCACACGTGACTCCACATTTTCTATCACTGCACAGTGGCAGCGACTGATGTATTCTGAGTTTTGGAGAATTTTTACATGGTGTTGGGAAACACAAAGCTATTCCAGCACTAGCTTTAGCAGAACTCTGAAAAGGAACATCCATACAGTCTATTATAACTTTACCTGTCTCCTTATCTTTTCTCTGCTCAGCTACTCTGAATAAAGTCTGCAGGCTCTTCCCTGACTTTGCTCCGTGTCACTGCAAGGCTTGTGACATGGATATCTCGCTTCGTGTGCTTTGAGATAAAGCCTTTGCTCTGAATTTTCTCCAGACTCCAAGTGCTAGAAGGGAATAGAAATTAAATTTCTTTAGAAATAAAGATAACCTGTTGGTTGCTGGGAAGCTTACACCGGCAGGTTCCGTACCACGCAGGAAGGGAGTAACTGTGGGTGTTATAAAGACTGGTCACCCCTTGTAGCGCCTGTAGCCAGTCTTTAAATGCAGTGCTCGTGTGCTATGCTCCTAATTGTTACTGGTCATTCTGTAATTGTTACTGGTCATTCTGTAATCCTTTAGGAAAGAGTTGCCTTGGATGGAGTTAAATCCAGGCGGTAGCTGGTCACGAGCAGTGTTCCTCATGGCTCAGTGCTGGGGCCTCTACTGCTTAACAGCTTTAGTGATGGTTTAGATGAGAGGACAGAGTGCACCCTCAGTCAGTTTGCAGATGACACTGAGTTGGGTGGGAGTGTGGATCTACTGGAGGGTAGGGAGGCCCTGCAGAGGGCTCTGGACAGGCTGGATCGATGGGCTGGGGACAGTTGTGTGAGGTTCAATAGGGCCAAATGTTGGGTCCTGCACTTGGGAACCAACAACCCTCAGCAGCACTACAGCCTTGGGGAGCAGTGGCTGGAGAGCTGTTCTGCAGAGAGGGACCTGGGGGTGTTGATTGATAGCAGCTGGACAGGAGCCAGCAGTGTGCCCAGGTAGCCAAGAAGGCTGATGGCATCCTGGCCTCTATCAGCAACAGCATGACCAGCAGGACCAAGACGGCGACCCT
>VZRI01008828.1:6396-44306 GCA_013397515.1 Upupa epops | reverse complement strand
GAAGGACATGGAGGTGCTGGAGAGGGGCAGAGAAGGGCAACTGGGCTGAATAGGGTTCTGCAGAACAGCTCTGATGGGGAGAGGCTGAGGGAGCTGGGGCGAGGGAGCTGGGGCTGCGCAGACTGGAGAAGGCTGAGGGGAGACCTCACTACTCTCTACTCCTCTGAAGGGAGGTTGGAATGTGGTGGGGGTTGACTTCTTCTCCCTAGGCCAACTAGCAACAGGACAAGAACAAATGGGGGCCTAGCTGTGCCAGGAGAGGTTCAGATTGGATCTTAGGAAAATCCTCTTCCCAAAAACAGTGGGGAGGCTTGGAACAGGCTGCCCAGGGTGAGGGTGAAGGCACCATCCCTGGAGGGGTTCAACAAACCAGCAGACATGGTGTTTGGGGAGATGATTCAGTGGTCTGGGGTTGTAGGGTGGGCTGTTGGACTTGATGATCTTGAAGGTCTTTTTCAAGCTCTATGATTTTCAACTCTATGATTCTATGAAATGTTTATAAACATATCTTTTTCACTAAGTTCAGATGTAATTTAAAGTTTCCCTGTAATTATGTTGTCCCAGACAGCAAAGCCTATCCAGGACCTGTGTCACTAAATGATTGGCTGCCAGAGGAAGGCAGTTCAGCCATCCCAAATAGACTTGTAGCCTTTACACGACCAGTGGTAGGCAGCTGTGCCGTGCTTCCCACGGGAGGCTAAGTCAGCCTTCTCTGTAATAATGTCAACCTTGAATTCTACTTTTGATCTTAAGAAATAGGCAGGACTGCATTATTATGAGAAGTAATAGCAGTGTTTTTTCAGATGGAAGTATTAATTCTGCCAAAAGTTGTTTTATTTGCTGTCAAGAGTGCTGAAACATGACATTTTCTTCTCGGACTGGTTTGAAAGCTTTGCCTGGGTAGCATCTCCTGGGGGCTACAGTTCAGGTGCCTCTTGCTTTGTTCCCGACTGGGTCAAGATCCCTAGTTAATCCGATCTCCCATAAGGGCATCCTGGTTATGCAGTTCTCAGGAAGGATTGTGTTAGCAGTGGATACCTCTCCAGCATCACCCAATCCTATTTCAAACCCTTCAGGTGCTGGTGTTTGTGAACTCCTTCCAACTGCACCTCAGATTTGCTGGTCAGAAGTGCTAGATGTTCTTTGCCTTGACAGTGCTTGCTCACCATGTCCCTTAAATCTCTCATCCTTGTATCTTCTGCCTCAGAACCGTTATCTATTGCAAGACCTCAGTGAGACCAAACCTAAGGTGCAGTTCTTCTGCTCTGTCATGCTAATATATTGTGTTGGCATAGACTTTCTGTGTGACCCAAGGGAAATCTTCCCTTTGCTCTGTGGACCCAGGCCTCCCACCATCAAATGGAAGTTGTTCTTCTCATTCTCATTAAAAAGTAATGAGGTTTTTGACCTAAATATTTGCAAAGTTCTTAACACAGCCATGAAACCATGTACGAATTCGTACCCATCAACTCAGCAGTCATATGGTTTATCAGAAGGTGTCAGCACATTGACTTTCTCTTTTTTCTTTCCTTACATTCAAGATGTTGGAGCATTTTTTGAAGAGGGAATGTGGCTTCGTTATGACTTCCATTCCCCAGGGACCAGCATGAAGGATTTAGTTAGCCGAACCCTTTTGAGTTCTACAGATCCTGAGATCACAGCACCTGACCTCAGCTTGAGTAAAGAAGAGCTCAGCTTCAGCTTCAGCACCACCAAGTCCTCCTGTGTCTTGCTGTACATCAGCTCCTACACCCAGGACTTCATGGCTGTGCTTGTCAAGCCATCGGGTAAGCAACTGCTCCGATACCTCTCCGTTGAAGGCACGAGTGATAATCACACCAGGCTGACATTCAGCTGAAGCTCTGAACTCATGGGAAAGTCTCTTTACCTTTCTTATGTAAAAGTACATGAAACCTGAACCTGTATTCTTCTGGACTAGATTTTGTACTGATGGAACTGGTGAATTTAGTAGGGCTTCATTAGCACCCTTCCCTCTCAAATAAAAACATACTGAAGAATACCACAAAGCAACCAAAAACTGCTAAGGAACTTCTTCACCATGAGGGTACCAGAACATTGGAACAGGCTGCCCAGGGGGGTTATGGAGTCTCCTTCTCTGGAGACATTCAAGACCTGCCTGGATCTGTTCCTGTGCGACCTGGTCTGGGTGATCCTGCTGTGGCAGGGGGTTTGGACTGGATGATCTTTCGAGGTCCCTTCTAATCCCTAAGGATTCTATGATTCTATGACAGTCAGATCCGTGCCATGAAGTGTCATTATGGATGGTACATGGAGGCACCCACATGTGGGCATCTACATGTAGGCACTAACAGCTGAAGTCAAGGCAACAGTCAGTGAGAAGTGTAATGTGCTGTTCTGAAAGTCTGAGCTGGATAGAATGAGGATGCAGCAGAGTTTATAAGGTCCTAGAGATTTTGCTGATGGTTGGATATAGACTGTTTGCTGTTACAGTACTAAAGCTGTATATAAATTGACTATACTTTGATTCCAGTTAGTGCCTTAGTGTCCCATGACAGTCATAATTAGCATGATTTTGCTACCAATCTCTTTTATGGGATGTTAATATGAACGTTCCATATGCCACTCATGTTTTTCCTTCACAGGAAAGCATGAAGGTGCATGACAGAACGTTCAGCCATCTAAACTGTATTTGTAAAGGTTTAGGGCTGCTCTTTTCAGCCAGAATATTTCTGGATTTGATCAATAACAGGGTCTGCATTTCTCTTTTCAAACATCATTTTAATCAAATAGCAGAATCTGCTATGAAGAGCAGATAATTTGCTTTTCTTTGGAAAACAAGATCTGTCTGTCAGTGCATCATGAGCATCAATTAATCACTTCTGACTCCACTTTTCTAATAATAGAGTGAAGTTTTCATTTTGTGAAGTATTAAACTTCCGTAGAAGTCCAGGCGCTCACCCATCAAGTGTGATTAAATGTGAGAGCACTGAAGCCCCTTGTGTGGACTAGGTGTCAGTGTTAATTTGTTGTAATTTTGCCTTTATCAGTGCACCCCCGTGGCACTCTGCAGGAAGCATGCTGTGGCTCACTCTATCGTCTCATCAACAAAGCGCAATTTGATGCCCTCAAGTTTGCACCAATTGTCCATAGTGTTGAATCTGTAGCTCTAATTTGTCTGGTGTTCAATCCACTAACAGTTTGGTTTTCAAGTGTGGGTTGTTGTCATGCTTCTGGGTTATAAACCAGAAGCAGTTTCAGCCCAGTAGCTTCATAATCATAGAATCACAGAATCATCATGGCTGGAAAGGACTTCCAGGATCATCAAGTCCAGCCTTCGTCCCAACATCTCCCTGACCCCTCAAGTGCTCTATGTACTCATTTTTTAAACAACTCCATGGATGGTGACTCCACCACCTCCCTGGGCAGCCTGTTCCAGTGCCCAGCCACTCTCTCAGTAAAGAACTTCCTTAGATCCAATCTAAACCTCCCCTGATGCAGCTTGAGGCCATTTCCCCTCATCCTATGCTCTCAAAATTACTAATTTGGGAGAATTAGCCTCACTACAACCAGCCTCACTACAGCCTCCTTTTAGGTAGCTGTAGAGAGCAATAAGGTGTCTTCCTCTTTTGACAAAATAACCCCAGATCCCTCAGCCCCACCTCACAGGGCCTGTTTTCCAGACCTCTCCCCAGTCTCACTGCCTTTCTCTGGCCCCACTCTATCACCTCAATGCCCTTCTTACACTGTGGTGCCCAAACCTAGACACAGTACTCGAGGTGCAGGCTCACAAGTGCAGAGTATAGGGGCAGGATCACCTCCCTACTCCTGCTGGTTACCCCATTCCTTATACAGACCAGGATCTCAAACACCAGCTGTTTGCCTGCTGCAGAGACCAGCTTTGAGAACAACTTAAGTGTAAAATGATAACAGTTGTGTGTGAAAATACATAGCCAGTAAAGAAAGATAAAAATAACAGGGTGCTTTTCACATTTCTCTCCCCAGGGAATCTGCAAATCCGTTACAGTCTAGGAGGTACCAGAGAGCCCTATAACATTGATGTCGACCACAGGAACATGGCTAACGGACAACCCCACACCGTTAACATCACAAGGAATGGACGGGGCATAGTACTGCAGGTGAGTGGTAGGCTGTTTGGTTTTGTTCCTTGTGGTTTGTAGAGTTTTGCATCATGATGGTCTCCATCCCTCTGAAAACATCAGTGCCATTTGGCAAATAAAAAGTACAGTAGATGGGTTTCTGTTTGCAGATCGCACTCCTAGGAGTTAACAAAATCTATTCTCTCCTTCTTGTGTCAAGTCGTGTTGCTCAGAAATCCTCATTCTAGTGAGATGACAGCTGAGCTAATACAGGTGTCACTGTATTAGTGCTCGAGGGCATCAGAGACATCTGGGCCAAGAGATAATGTGGGACTCAGGATAAACCTGCATCATTCTGGAGCAGCAGCTGGAAGTCAGGAAGGATAGCCTACAGCATCTTAGATGGCAGCAAAGCCTGATGCACAGACAACTAAATATCATGCCCTAGGTCCTGACTCTGCAAATACCAATGTCTTTACATTTAAATTTACCCTGCAGTCCAGTGAAATTGGAAGAGCTGTTTGCAGAGATGAGCAGATGCTGAAGTGTTTGTGTGACACGAGTCTGAGACAGAGAGTATTACTGAAGGAACACAGCTCCGGCTGATTTAGTGTTTGGTACAGCACTGGTGTATCTCAGTTTCAAACCTTTGAGATAATAGAAAGCTATTTAAATAACTGATGGGAGCTATGCAAGAGCGATGCAAGCCCTTATTTCCAGGCAGCTGTGGTCATTACCGCACTCTGTTTTCATTTCCCACTTGTCACGTCTGCAAACATGGAGATTGCAGCAGGGTATGAGAAGAGTTTTGTTGGCAGCAGAGTAAGGTGGATGGGATAAATGAATCTGGACTGGATGGTTCATAAGAAACAAAACAAAACCAGTAACAAATTAAATACAGAAAGGCGAAGTCTCCGTGGAGCCAGGCCAAAAGGTGAAGGATAGTAGCTGTCGCAGTATTATCTAGCTAACGATTCAAACAGATCCCTGACAGTTATTTTTTCAGGGCATCAAAAGGAAAGCTGTTCAGTGCACTGCAGAGTCATTTGACTGCCTTTCCCAGATGCATTACAGTACAATTGTCATAAAATCTTATGTGCAGTGCCAGCTAATGTAAAAATGACATAGGTGAGCCATCCAAACCCTGAGCAGGCTTTTGGATGTCAGGAGGGGTAAATATTCCTATATGCATCTTTCTTGAGTGCTCTTGTGTTTTGATTTACTCCTCTTACTGACAAATGGAAGCGAAAGAAGTCTCACAGTTCGGTTCCCCTCTGTTATTAAATGCTTCTGCTTTAAGAAGCTGTTTCCTATGAACTCAGAGGTGCCTGACTTTGGCAGCTGTAATATTAAACACCTTATTTTCTGAAAGGATCAGATGAGTTACTGCCCAGCTGGAACATTTGCACATAGTTAATTTTCCAGCCTTGCATCACTCACCTGTCGTTAGGGCCAAACACATTTTTATTTCCTCATGTTCTACCAGACGGGCACTCGCTAAAGGCTTTGCTGAGGCAGAAACCTTGTGGTTAGTGTTGCTTTGCTGGGGTAAAATATTCTTAGCCTACTCGCTGTGATCTAGAGCAGCTGGTTGATGTAAACAGAAAGCAGATAGATTTGAGGCTTCTTAAAGGAGACACTGTCTGATGCAGATGCAATTGAGAAAGGAGGAACCCAGAGAAAGAGAATCCAGGAGTCCTAGTCTATCAGGTCCCGAAACAGAAGACTTCTATCACATTGTGTTTGTTCTTCATAAGCAAGTTTATTTTATAACTGCTGTGGTTTCTTTTCGTTTTGTAAAGGAGACGACAGACACGAACAGCAGTGCATCTGTTAAGTAGTTTGTTCACTTGAAAATGGGTCCTGTTCTCCAACATAAACACTGAATATGCTGCAGATATGAACATGAGATTTCTCAGCACACAGAGGACAAAACATCAAGTATACGTTTTCTCTTTCAGATCTCAGCAATGAACATTGAGTAGGCTTTTATTTCCTGCTAAATCCTTCTCCAACTGATGAGCAGCTGGTTTGCTGGCTTTTAAAGAAGACAGCTTGCTTGCCAGGTGCTGTTGCTCACACTTCCAGAGCTCTACATGGCATAAAAGTGTCACAAGGAGGATTTATTTCTCATTAAAGCCTCAATTCAAGAGCACTCAGTATTTCTGAGATCCTAACGGCAAGTTCATACTTAGAATACCTGCCTTTCTAACTCACTGTAATAAACCTGCAGTGCTAGAGAGATCTAAAAGTTCTGCAGGCAGGCAGTGAATTGGTACCATATGAACTATGTGAACTGGAGTTTTATCATCATTCTCAGGAGTTTCACCTACATATAAATATGGTCCATGATTTACTGCTGAATTCGAAGAGACCTCACCACTGCTAGCAGACAGGAGAGCACTCAATGAATCAGAATTTGAGGTGAGATTTTAGATAAACCTAAACCTATTGTCTCTCCATGAGATCAGAAACAAGCACAGGAACAAACACTTGTTTCCATTAGAATTCCATCCCTATTCCTGATATCCATTAGAATTCCATCCCTATTCCTGATATTCCAAGAGACCCAGGGCTAAAGGGAGCAACAAAGTCTGTCAAGAAGTTTTTGAATCTCAGTTTTCCGTATTGGCTGCCCAATCAATAATTACTTCTACATTAAATCCAAGGCCCCACTTGTGATGGCAGTAGTTTTTCAAGAATAGGATTAAGAATGTAGAGTTGATTTCTGCGTCATGAAAGCCAAGTGGCATAAATTCAGGGACAAAGATCGGCTAATTTTCGGTTGGTTTCATGAGGTGGGCAAAATTAACATCTGCTGATAGGAATTCCTCTCTCTTGCCTCTAGTGAAAATATCAGATGCTAGCAACCATGGCAAACCTCCAAGGCTGCATTAGCTCACCTGTGCTAAAGAAAATCCCAGACTGACAGATGGGGAATGCATTATCCTAGTAAATGACATTTCCAGAGCTCAGGTTTAGACAATGGAGGGCAAGTCTGACTTTGTTTGCCTTCATTATTTTCCGTACTATAAAAACCAGATCACTTCGTAACAAGTGTTAATTGGTGATTAACACTATTTATGCATCAGTTGACTCTTCTTCTAAGAAAGCCATGAGCAACCCCCACCCCAGCAGAGATTCTGATACAAAACCCAGTAGAATACCTCCCATTGACTCCAAATGGTACCTTAATAAGAGCAGTTTTGGCATCCTTGGTGCAAGGCGCATACCTCCTGCTCCAGTGTGTAAAATACCGGTGAGCTCTGCATCAGGGACACTTCTGTTCTCTTGCACAAGGCTGTATCAGCCATTCCTAGGCATCGATTATGAGTCACAGCGTCAAATGCCTCCTCTGTTGCTGAAAAGGGCTCCAGTGCCCCAGATGTGTCTATATGTGTCAGGACAAGTATCAGCAGCCAGTGTCTCTCTGCTGAGAGGACCATATGAAAGGTTAGCTGACACTCCTCTCCTCTCTTTCAGCCTTGAACAGTATGAAGGACTGAGGCAAAGAGGCTAGACACAGTATTTACCTTGTTAATTGTGGACTCCGTGCTAAGTGACATTCATGATGGGGCTTTATGGAACTCTTGTCCTGAACTCAGTTGTTCCTAAGATCACAAATAATCCAGAAAACGTACCTGCACAGGTCTCTGTTTTGCAGCTTCACTGGCATCATGCGGTAGCAATAACCATCCTCAATGAACAATAATCAATCACATATTTCATAGGATCATTAGGGATCGGAAGAGACCTGGAAGGATCATCCAGTCCAATCCCCCTGCCACAGCAGGACAGCTCTTAACTTCTTGTCTTCTAAATTCACAGAATCATACGGAATGACTGAGGCTGGAAAAGCCCCCCGAGCCCCTCCAGCCCAGCCCAGGACCCAATAACAGCCCAGCAGCCACACCAGGGCACCAAGGGCCACAGCCAGGCCACCTCCAGACACAAGGACCCCACCACTGCCCAAAGCAGCCCAGTCCAGGTTCCAAACACCCACCCCACATGGAAGGGCTTCCTAACATCCAACCCAACCCCCTCCCTGGAGAGACACCATTGATACCCTTTGTTATCAGATGTTGTAGCTCATCAGGACTTCCTTGAGAATTCCAACTCTTGAATGGATTTCTACCTCTGAAACCCCAGTGTTCCCCACTTACATTGATAACTCCTCACTCAGGGGCTGCTTGATGCCCTGTTTGCAGTAAGGGACAGAGCAGAAGCCATGATGGCAGGGCCACCACCAGCATCACTGCTGAGCTCAGCCCAGCACATGTGCCCATTAAAGTTCAGTCACCCAGCCCCAGGGCAACTGGTAGAACACTGGTGCCATGGCAGACAACCAGATGAAGCTGTGGGAGAACTTGAATTCAATGCTAAAAGAGTTTCAATCTCTGTGCAAAAGGTTCCCCCAGCACAAGTTGCCCCAGAGTCCCTTGAATAACTGACTGAGCTTTCCCTTCCTCCTCCTGCTCTATGGAAATCAGTGGGAACAGCCCCATGACTGCAGCCACCCAGGTTCCTCTGCCATAAACACAAACCACTTCCTTCGTGCTGGGATGGAACTGGCCAATATATTTGAGGCTTCCCCAACTAAAACAACACAGAAACAGAATTTTTCCTAGTCCCTTCTGCTAGTTCCACTTAGAACTCTGCTCTGCTTCTGAAGAGACACTGCTCACAAAGTATTAGCCACGGAAAACAACGTAAATCTGAAGAACAAAATGAAATTATAAACATAAGAGCAATAAAATGAAATGGGCGAAGTAGAGCGAAGCAGTCTGCACATAATCTCAACCTTCAAGGCAATGAAAATGTCAATGATTTTTACAATTATACGTTCCATTTTGTTCTTATTAAAGGCAGTGGGAACTTTCTCACAGACTTCACTGAGGTTGCAGTTTAATCTTTTATTATTGTTACTGCAGAGTCATACCTGACTGTCGTGTCGCTTACATTGTGAAGTCTCAGCAGAATAGGGTCACTCTGTTTGAGATCTTACTTAACAGAGAATCATAGAATCACAGAATGGCCAGGGTTGGAAGGGACCTTAAAGACCATCCAGTCCCAACGCCGCTGCAGAAGCAGGGACACCTGCACTAGATCAGGTACTCAGGGCCCCAGACAACCTGGCCTTCAACACTGCCAGGGATGGGGCAGACACACCTTCCCTGGGCAACCTGTTCCAGCATCTCAGCACCCTCACAGGAAAGAATTTCTTCCTCACGTCCAATATCAATCTCCTCCCTTCAATTCTGTTACCCTTTAGGACAAGGGGCAATGGTGCAACCTGGAACAGGGGAGGTTCCACATAAATATCAGAAGGAACTTCTTCCCAGTCAGGGTATGCTCCCTCCCAGGGAGCACTGGAACAGGCTGCACAGGGGGGTTGTGGAGTCTCCTTCCCTGGAGATGTTCCAGACCCCCCTGGCTGTGTTCCTGTGCAACTTGGTCTAGGTGATCCTGCTGTGGCAGGGGGATTGGACTGGATGATCTTTTGAGGTCCCTTCCAATCCCTAAAGATTCTATGATTCTATGATTCCCCTTGTCCTCTCACTATGCAAAAAGCCCTACCCCAGCTTTCTTGAAGCCCCCTTCAGCTATTGGAAAGCTGCTAGGTGGTCACCTGGGAGCCTCGTTTTTGCAGGTTGAACAACTTGCTCAGCCTCTCCTCATAGGGGAGGTGCTGCAGCCCTCTGATCATTTGAGTTGCTCTCCTCTGGACACCTTCCAGGAGCTCTGTGTCCCTCCTGTGCTGGGGACCCCAGAATTGGACACAGTACTCCAGGTGGAGTCTCACAAGTGCAGAGCAAAGGGGGTGAATCACCTCCCTCAACCGCTTGTCAGTGCTTCTTTTGCTGCAGCCCAGGACACAGCTGGCTTTCTAGGCTGCAAGTGCACACTGACGGCTCCTGTTAAACTTCTAGTCCTCCCACATCCCCAAGTCCTTCTCTACAGGGTTCTGCTCAATCCTTTCTTTTCCCAATCTGAGGTCACAAAATCTCTCCAAATGATTTTCTAATATGATAGCAGTGTAACACACTTTCTATAAAGACATTTAATCCTCCTTTAAAGCCTTCAGATGATGGGAAACTTTGGCCATATGCTTCAGTGCTTCAGTGCTGTTCCTGCTAAGAATTTGCTCCTAACTTGCAGTTCAATTCCTCAGCATTCAGCTACAGGGTGTTTGTGTCTATGCCTGATAGATGGAAGATGTTTCTGGGGTCAGGTGTCATTCCCTTTCACACTTCATCTTAGAGATGCTGATTGGTTTGCCTTGTCTGCGAGAAGCTGAATAAATGGATCCATTTAGTTAACCATCAGAAGGCTATCGGTTTGGAACCGTGAGATAATTTTATAGCTCAGCCCATCTAAATTAGCTGTGGTAGAGGGAGTTATGGCATCAGCACGCTGTTAACATCCATTTATGTGTTTGTCTAGTCATTTATTGTATTGATTTTCAGGGCAAACACGATGCCACAGCACCCTTTGGGCAGCGTTGTCAGTTACCATCGTCACCTAATTAATTTCGAAGCCTGTTTTAACTATCAATTCACTGACTAGTGGGGAATGGGGAAGTAATGTTCTTGCTTTGAAGCAACCAGCTACCCTGTATTTGCAAACTCCCTAACAGCTGTCATCATTAAAACATATTTTAAATATGCAGGACTTTGACCACAGGTAAACATGTAAATCACAGTTAATGCCAAGGCAGCTGTGACCTTCTGTGTCGGTTGCTTGGGTTTGTTCCTATTGTCAGGTAATTTCATGATAATAAAGGAATATTTAATGAATTCCCAAGCAGGTTTTGCTTAGGAATTATTTCCTTTTTTGTTTGTTTTTACTATGAATAGCAAAGGCTTTCCTGCTGCATTGAATTATTCAAAATCCCTGGAGACAGGTCATTTCCTCCATGTGTTATCGTTCTGCAGCCGTAATGTATGACTCAAAACACTAGTGCAACCGAAATGCAAACTCCAACCGTTCTCTATAGCAGAACCATAAGTTACACCTGGATGTTTAATGCATTAGCGCTCAGCTTACCCATAGCTGCTAAGCTCTATTCTCAATCAGAAGTCACAAGAAAATGGGGTTGGTGCTCAGATTTGAAAAATACCTGGTTTTACACAAACGGGTGACGAAGCGGCATGAAAAGCTATTGAGAGGAGACGTTTTGAAACTAAAGCAACGTTTTTATCAGAATAATACCTCATTCCTATCACCCTAAGCTCAAAAATATGAGGAAATAACAGCCTGATCTTTGCAGGCTTCAAATTCCCTGCAAGTATAATGATGCTATGGATATTGCAACAGACTACATATTCAATTCTCAAAAGAATCTGTAAACAGTAAGAAAGAGCAAAGCAGAATTTAAATCATGTGCACCAGAATCAGAAACTAATGAATAATTCACCAATTAATAATTTCCCTACCTGTTCTTCTGTGCTCGCATGATGCCCATGAGCTCCTAGTGGTTTTGTTGATTTTATCCTGCACTGAATTTACTCCACTCCATTTCACAGTGGCACTTACAATCTTTTAGGTAAAGACAGTGGTGATGTCTTTATGTTTATGTTTATGTTTAGAAAGCTAAAAGATGAGCCATTTCTACTTCCCTTCTGTGCACAGTGGAGTTGGCCGTTGGCATCTGCCAAGATAAGTCAGCAGATCCCCATCTGCCCTGGGGGTTGTGGAGTCTCCTTTTCTGGAGATGTTTTAAACCCACCTGGACCTGGTCTGGGTGATGCTGCTGTGGCAGGGGGATTGGACTAGATGATCTTTTGAGGTCCCTTCCAATCCCTGATGATTCTATGATTCTATAAATCCCAGCCAGCTGAAACACAGGCAAAATCTTCCAAAACAAGAACTTTTATCACTCGTCAGTAATCGAGAGGCTGCTGAGATACTGGAACAGCTCTGCCAAGGCCAGACTGGATGGGGCCTTGATCAACCTGGTCAAGTGGGAGGTATCCCTGCTCATGGCAGGGGTGTTGGAACTAGATGATCTCTAAGGTCCCTTCCAACCTGAACCATTCTAAGAATCTATGAATTTGTACCCTGATGATCAGAACATGGAGTCAGATCTTTCTATTACTGCTCTGTATCTACTGGAGAAAACAAGCATGCTGCACAGAGTCCTCTCTGGAGGGAGCCTCTTGCACAGTGGTTTCATGATTATTAAACATGAGCTTGTCCCCTCCCTGCAGCTGCTGCAGAGCAGCAGGGGTGGATGCTGAAGTGCATGCCTTTACCAAATCTCTACCCTCTCTCTGCATCATCTGAGATAAGTTACAAACCCTGAAGCTTTTCAGAAGAATATTCACCTTTACATTGAGTTCTGTAAACTCAGGAGGGGTTCCTCCACAGGAAAGGAGTTCTTCTACATACCTATCCCTCTCGTACCTTTTCAGCAGAGCCTGCATTTCTGCATTCAGAGGAATCTTTCAGCTGTCTTTCCACCAGTTTTGGCCATGGCTAGGCCAGAAATCAAGACAAAATCCAAACCTGAAATGTCTTCCTCACCTACACAGCCCTCTCCCTTGGAAATAAAGCTTGGTGATTCTGGGCTCAAGGGAACAGGGTGCAGCCTGATAGCTCTCTGCATGTCAGAGCAGAGCCAAGGTCTGCAGAGCATAGCAGTACCTCACAACATTTATTACCTACGTTGGCTTTGGTTGAGAATATTTCTTCCTTCTCTAATGTGTTTCCAGTTACAAATGTGTTCTTTCCTTGGTCTAAAAGACTGCTGGATTGGCACAATTTTTAATTGAAATTAAAGAAACAAAGAAAGAACAAAAGAATCATTAAACATTTTCACAGCCCAAGATTAAACCTAGAAAAGGCAACACTTCACATGAAATAGGTGCTTTCATTATATGGCAGCACACATTGGACAAATTAATGTCCTGTGAAAGTCATCTTTAGGTACCGGAGGTAAATGCCTTTAATTTTAATAACTTGGCATTATATGACCTGCTATTGCTTCTGTTAACGTTTGCTACAATTCATCTATTAAACAGAGCAATAAAAATTCAACAGATAGGTGAAAGAAGTATCAGAGAATTATTTCAATTGAAGGCAGCCAGGCTAAGTAGTGTCCTTTCCTTATCAGTGCTTCCGCTGCATTTCCAGGGCTCTATCTGCATTTCCATTCCTATTTCACCCCAGCTTTCATATTCTTTTATGTGTTTTCGTATTTTCCTTCCTCTTCGTGAGGGAAACAATCCTTGACAGTACTGATCACAGCAATAGCAGCTTCAGGAATATATCTAAGCCTATTGTGCATAAGCAATTCAAAGGATTCAAGTTTTTAAACTAAAAAGCTCTCAATTTTGTACTTTTCCTCTGTATACAGAGTCAGGCACATAGCCAGGTGGAAAGGACTTTACCATGAAAGACTGCAGCTGACACTTATTTTTAAGTCTGCAAAAGGATAAATCAATGCATTAACCCAGTAAAACAGACAGGGTAGGATCTGTAATAGAATATGAACTGCACCCCCATAGGCGCTTGGTGTGAGAGCTCAAAGCACAATGCAACCCTTAAGTTCCTGTTACATCACTCTGGTGAGGTATGTGCCGCCTCCTGTGTTCAAGATGAGCAGTGAGGCTGCAGGTCTGTGACAGTCTAAGCCAGTAAAAAATGCCGGGCTTATGGTGCTGCCTTTTTCTCTGAACCCACTATTCATTTACAGCCTCTCACTTGTCCCTGGTTGGCTCCGATCCCATCCACAATAACCTGGGTCAAGGACCAAGCAAGGCAGAAAAAGATGAGCAGAGCACTACTGCCACACTATGGAAGGAACTGAATTCACAGAATCACAGACTGGGCGATGGGAAGGGACCTCGAAAGATCGTCCAGTCCAATCCCCCTGCCACAGCAGGATCCCCTAGATCCAATCGCACAGGAACAGTCCAGGCAGGTTTTAAACTTCCTCAGAGAAGGAGAGTCCACAACCCCCCTGGGCAGCCCCTTCCAGGGCTCTGTCACCCTCACTGGGAAAAAGTTTCTTCTCATCTTTGTATGAACATACTCAGTTGCAGCTGACACCCGGTGCAGTGCCCCTTGTCCTATCACTGGGTGCCACTGAGCAGAGCCTGGCTCCTGCCTCCTGACACCCACCCTTTCCATACTGATAACATTAATGAGGTCACCCCTCAGTCTCCCTTTATCCAAGCTGAAGAGACCCAGCTCCCTCAGCCCTTCCTCATCGGGGAGATGCTCCACTCCCTTCTGTGGCTCTGCACTTTCTCAAGCAGCTCTGTGTCCTTCTGGAACCAAGTGGCCCAGAACTGGACACAATATCCCAGATGTGATGTCAACCAGGACAGAGTAAAGGTGGAATTGCATTAACAGTGGATTTGATTAGCTATGGTCAAGAATTACACAACTGCTACCAAAGTCTGTTCCTTTTCTTTTGTATCAGAAAAACATCAAATATGACAGCATTAAAAATCTTGTTTGTAGGGTTTGCCCCTGAATTTCTTATTTCACCAATAAGAAGTCATAATATCTCCTATCTGATTTTTCAGTCAGTGAAACTTTCTGCTTTCTCCTCTGATACTCCTGTGCTTGGTAAAAATGGCAGCTAAATGCCTGCATCTCATTTTCTTGAGCTTCCGTGTGAAATCCGTTCTGACTTTGCAGGCAGTTTTGAGCAGGAACCTTGGTTTTGTTGTATTATGCAGTTAGCACCCAAAGTCCCTGTTCAGGACTAAAGATCTTTAACAGGAGTTACAAGTCAGCACAATAGTGTGGCAGGGAAATGCTATGTTAGTCTTCATGATAACACACTCTCTTCATCCTGATGTTAGTGGCAAAGCTGTATTGACTTCAAATGGAGAGAGATTAAGCCTTAGGACATGAATATTCCACATAAGGAAAAATAAATGTCTTTAACATAAAGGAAAGCAATTTGTAGCATCACACACACTGAGGCTGATTGAAAATTATACAGATCTAGATATATCCACGCAGTGAGTATAACATGTGCCTAGGTATATATAGCTCTTATGTATATAGATATAGATATATATGTATGTATTTACTTATATATATATCACAGACTTATTGAGGCTGGAGAAGCCCTCTGAGCTCATCCAGCCCAGCCCATGACCTAACATCACCCCATCAGCCAAACCAGGGCACTAAGGGCCACAGCCAGGCTGTCCTTCAACACCTCCAGGGATGAGGACTCCACCACTGCCCTGGGCAGACCATTCCAGGGTCTGATCAGCCTTTCCATAAGGGAGGGCTTCCTAACAACCAATCTCCCCCGGCACAGCTTCAGACCCTGCTTGCTTCTCCTGGTGCTGGTTGTCTGGGAGAAGAATCCAACCCCCACCTGACTACAATCTCCTTTCATGGAGTTGCAGAGATGGATAAGGTCCCTCCTGAGTCTCCTCTTCTCCAGACTAAACACCCCCAGCTCCCTCAGCCTCTCCTCACCAGACTTTCCCTCCAGTCTCTTTCCCCACCTCTCTGCTCCTCTGGTCTCACTCCATCCCCTCAATCTCTTTCTTGAAGTGAGGGTCTCAGAACTGCCTCCAGTACTGGAGGGGAGGCCTCACCAGTACCCAGTACAGGGGGAGAATGACACCCCTAGTCCTGCTGGCCACCCCATTGCCAATACAAGCCAGGGTGCCATTAACTCTTTCCGCAGCGCTGCTGAGGTGATGTAGGCATGATATTCACCCTTAGATTGATACGTCTGTTAATCTCAACACTCTCTTTGAGTTCAGTTTTATTATCTAAGTGACCAGTAATGTAACAGAAAGAGTGTCTTATTGAACTTCTGCCTAAATCCCACGACTTCGAGTGACATCTGCCTTGGCATGACGTGACCTGAGCACTGAAGCTGCATGCTCCTCAGAAATTGCCCTCTACTTTCACTGGGGTGATGCTCAAAGCCACGCTGTGTTTATATGCAGCTCAAAAGAAAGTAATGAGTTTTTAAAGAAAAGTAGCTGTAATGAAAAATGTTAACTGTCATTTAAAAACCATAATTTAATACCAATTCATTACATCAAGCTCTGTGCATGCACGAGGTCTATCCCATTTTCGTTAAATAATGTAATATCTTTTATCAAACAGCATTTGAGGGTAGTAATTCCTTTTCTATTATGCGTCTTAGATTAAATTCATGGCCTCGTATTTCACACAGAGGCTGAGGGCTGCTCAGTCCTAGCTGCCTGCAGTCGAGAACCCACTGGATGGCAGTCACGTACAGCTTTGGGAGGAATTCAGCTTGGGTTTTTTTAACTCGCTGACCTAGAAAGAAATGATAGGTTAAGTGCCTCTGAAAGAGTTGTCTTTTACTAGGTGATGCTAGTTTAGAGAAAAGGCAACCAGTCGGATCAGAAAACCTACTATCCCCTCATCAGCGTGCGGTGCAGTCTCATTTCTGGTGGCAGGACTAAAGAAGGGTACCAACCCTGTTTCATGGACTCCTCATGGAAAGGGTGATCAGAGCCTGGACTGGACTGCCCAGGGCAGTGGTGGAGTCCCCATGCCTGGAGGTGTTGAAGGACAGCCTGGCTGTGGCCCTGAGTGAACTGGTCTGGCTGATGTGGTGATGTTAGGTCCCGGGCTGGGCTGGACGAGCTCAGAGTGCTTCTCCAGCCTCAACCATTCTGTGACTCTCGAATAAACAAAATGACAGGTTTATAGTAATGATTGTGATTTACTAACAGCTAAGCATTGCTTCAGATTGATTTTGGAAAACAAGGAAATTAAATGATGATGTTGGTCAATACCCACCCGTTGGAGTAAATCATATGTACGTGAGTAAATCAGGCCATGTCAGAGTTACTTCAGCATGTTTTATGTTCTGTTTATAAAAGAAGAACCTCGAAGATTAATCCTGTGTAATCAGGATGTCTCAGAAATATTTCCACAGCAGGCAAAGAAGTTACATGCAGTTAAACTCTTGGCATATGAGAGGCTGGATAATCGGGGATTCGTGGATCAGCCTTTCCACCAATCCTTTCCTGATCGGCCTCTCTACGGTGTATACCTTCAGTTTAATAGCCATACTGGGAAATACTGGGGTAGGGATGAGCCATTCCTATTTGTCTTCAGGCATAAGAAGAGAATCTTTTAGCCTCCTGGTGTGTCTGCAGCTCCTGCTGACAACAGGGCTGACATTGTGGTGTTAGATGTTGGAACTCTGTCTTCCCTTCCTTCAGGGAAATGAATAGCCAGCACTTCACTCGAGTTTGTCCTCGGTGGGTGCTGCTGCATTAAGATTGAGGTTTGCTGTGCACTTTAACTACCTGCATTCGCTCTGTCAAGAACAACTTTGATTTGAAATGGTGTAACTCTAATTTCAGCTAAATTATCTATTCCTGCTGGTGTCCTGGTTTAGATTACTCTGTGCTGGCTTGGATTTCTCAGGGCGGTCAAAACACAACAGCAGGCAATGTTGTAGCACAGAAAGAATAACCAGTTTATTAACAGACAGTAAAGAAGGAGTTAAAAACAGAGCTGAGCCACACGCTGAGCTTCTCCCTTTTAATTTAAGATTAATTAAGTTCTAAAACACTTTCAACAAGAAAATAACGAGCATCAAGTGCCAAAAATTAAGCCTTCCTAATTTTTCCTTCTCTGAAAGCAAAGCAGAATGCCTAACACCTGCAGTAGTCTCCAGTTGCCAGCTGTGTAAATCCAGTTAGAGCAGTATCGTCCGTCTCAGACAGCAATCTTACCGTAAATTACTAAGCTGCTTTAGCTTTTACGTTGATGCTGTCACTGTTTTGAGCAATTACATTGAAGCACCTAAGCAAAACAGCAACCAGAACAAACAACAAACCTATGTTCCAGGCCTTGGCAAGTGTGGGGATGGCAGTGTTGGAAGGAAGGGTATTAGCTGTTCTTTTCCCTTTATCAAAAGGAAAGCAGAGAGTGTCAGAGCGAGTTACAGGTGGTGCCATGACCTCCACAAAGTAAACCCAGTTCAGTAGCACTGTTAGAAAGGAACTGGAGGGCAAGTTTGGTGAAGACAGGCTGAGGGAGCAGGGGGTGTTTAGCCTGAAGAAGAGGAGACCTGGAGGGGAGGCACAGCTTCCTGGAGGGAGGTTGTAACTAGCTGGGCATCTGGCTCTTCTCCCAGGAAACTAGCAGCAGGATGAGTGGGCAGGACCTGAAGCTGCCAGCAGAGAGTTCAGTTGGATGCTAGGAAGCCCTTCCTTATGGCAAGGGTGATCAGACCAGGGCAGTGGGGGAGTCCCCATCTCTGCAGGTGTTGAAGGACAGCCTGGCTGTGGCCCTTAGTGCCCTGGTCTGGCTGATGTGGTGAAGTTAGGTGATGGGCTGGGCTCTATGAGCTCAGAGTGCTTTTCCAGCCTCAATGATTCTTTAATTCAGTGATTCAGTTCAAACTACTCATAATCTCTTTTCTCTTTCCCCAGATTGATCACTATCCCCCAACAAGTTACAGCCTGCCTCCAGAATCCGACATTCAGTTCAATTCTCCCAAGGCACTATTCCTAGGAAAAGTCATAGGTAAGTTTTGGTTTTAAATCTGCTCATTTTCTTTCGGCATTTTCAGAGAATACTGAAAAGTGGGAGCACACGGGACGATTCTGTCTGTCATGTTGGCAGCAGAACACTTGCCACACATGACAGTGTTGAGTACACAGTGGTGACACTGGAGCTACACCTAAAAGGACAGTTATGGTCGCCTGTGGCTGATGTGCACACAAATGAGAGATTGTCTGCCCATTGCATGGAAATAAAAGCAGGTGCAGACGCAGACACTTGTACTGTCCTGTTTGTGAGCTTTCATTACCCTCTCGGTGTCAGAACACAATGAAATTATTGAGACTGTTGGTTCCACAGGGAGATACTGAAGTTATTTTGACTGCTGTCTTTCACTGTTAGTTATCGTATGCTTTTACTTTATCCATGGAATCAACCTTTCTCATAGAATCATAGATCATCAAGTCCAACCTTTTCCCAGCCCTATCAGCACCACTAAACCCTGTCTCCCAACACAGCATCTACCCTTCTCTTCAACACTTCCAGGAATGAGGACTCAACCCCCTCCCTGGGCAGCTGTTCCAGTGCCTGACAACCCTTTCAGGAAAGAGATTCCTCCTGACATCCAACCTGAACCTCCCCTGGAGCAGCTTCAGGCCATTTCCACTCATCCTATCACTGACCACTGGGGAGAACAGACCAACTCCTGCCTCTCTACAACCTCCTTTCAAGTGCTTGTAGAGAGCAGTAAGGTCTCCCCTCAATCTCCTTCAGGCTTTAGCCTAGTGCATCCTCTTGTGGCTTAACTGTCCCTCATAACACAGGCAAAACTGCTGCCCTTTTCACAGTGAGGGCCATGAGTCCTTTGGAAGTCTGTAACAACTACAGCAAAACTCATCTATGCAGTTTCCATCCCTTTTATGGACCTCATCATCATTTCCCAGGCAGCAGCTTCCTGAGCCTTGTGCACTGATTATTGAAGATGCACTGTTCCGTGTGTTTCTTCTTTAAAACTTGAAATGTTGAACCTCTGCGAGGCAGGAAATCAAAAGCCTTTAAAATGTCTGGTTAGCAAGGGGGACAGGAACTATTTCCTGGCACTCTCCAGCCTGATGCCATGGGCAGTACACAAGAGGGTGCAGTCTGAGTTTGGTGAATCTCTGGTAACTGGCTGTGTTCCTATCTCACTGCACTGATTTAGTTGGACTGGAGCTGACTGTCTCAGCCAGGCTGCTGGCCTCTTCATTTATTAATTCAAAGAGAGGAGATTGAGGATTTCAGATGGAGCATTTAGCAGCAGGAATAACTCTGCAGGCAAGGAATGAGGCTTGAATCTTCCCTGCCGGGTAGCTGTGAGCAGATATACCATCTGAATAGCGTTGCACAGTCCTATAATGGATTCATCCCTGGAGTGGTTCTGTTTCTTTTGATAAGCAGCTCTCTGTAACTGTTCACATCTGAGAAACTACCACAGTATGGCAGTATTGCCTCCACAGTTTCATCCTGAAATAAGCTTGACTGGTTTACTGGCAGCTTGTACTCAGTGCTTTTCCCCACTGTAATGAAGTAATGCTCTGGAGGAGACTGAGCAAGGAGTGTGTGTGAGAGAGCAAGCATGGAGACAAAAGAAGCTGCAGCCTAAGAGAGAAAGAAGAGTAAGACAATTCCTACCACACAAAAGAAAACCACGCAACGTACGTGTGGCGTGAAAAAATAAGCGGCTGGAATAGAAAAGGAAAGATGAAGCAAGACCTAGTGTTTGCACTCCACTGGTTTAAAATGCCCTGAGTGCAGGTGAGAGCTCTGCAAGTACAACGTTCATTTCCTTTGAATTGCTGAGCTGGCAGGCAAAATCAGGTAAGGTGACACAGACAGTGGGGTTACTCTTTGAACTGCTTATTTCTGAGCTGAATTCTTCATCAGGTTCAAAGCACTGCGATATCCAGATCCACCTAGCTGTCTCCACCATAACCCCATGCCTCAGTGCTGTGTTTGAACAGTCACGTTCTGAATGGTTTCTACACATTCATAGGGAAGGATGGGGCTACAAGAAGTGGGCAGCTCTGAGCCAGTCTTGTGTAGGGCACTTGTTTCAATAGTGGAGTTCCTAGAAGGCATGATAATGATCAGAACCACGCCGAATCTCTCTGGTTGGAAGAGACCTTTAAGATCATCAAGTCCAAACTTTTCAGGTCCAAAGGTCCGAATACAATCGGTTCCATTCCTACAGATCTAAGCCCACACCACCCCATCTTCGGCTCCTTTGCAGTCCAGCGTATGATTGAAAATAGAGTTTTAAGTCTCCTCTGACTGTTTCAGTTGGATTCTACCTGATGAGAAACGAAGCTTGCTATCAGAACAATACCTGTATACTTCCTGCTAATATCAAAAGCTTAACCATAGGACTCACTAGACTCCTTCAGAATAAGAAACAAAGGAAAAATAGAGCAGAGGTCAGTGAATGTCTTTTTCTCTCTGTTATATAATTATAGAAGTTGTCAATACCTACACATACACAATTTATATTCCTCTCATTCTTTATAAATAGAGTTACCTGACCTGAAAGGGCAGTGAAAGCAAGGCTCACATAAAGGAGGAAGCACAGTCCTGGCGTAAATGCATTCAGTACAGTTGAAGATTGTTCATCAGGCAGCACAAAGCAATCACATCTATCACTGATGCTCACCGTCAGCTATTCTGCTAACTCAGAGACTGGAAATAGGGAAAGTCCTTGGGATACCCTGAAGGAGTGATTTCAGGATAGGCTGCACTTCCATTTTCCTGAATGACTTGATTTTAAGCCTCAGGCAACCATTTCTGGGGATGGTATTTGTACTGTTTGCAATGCATTTGTCACATATTGTACATCCCTGGCACTGGATGCTGCATTTTCTAACCACAGGAGATGATATTAGTGGGTTGGGAGCATGATTCTTTTGCTTCCCCTTCTCTGCTCTTTTGTCCTTGCAAAACACAGTATTTTATTAAGCGAAAAAGCAAGTAAATAGTAATGAGACAGACAAAAATAAAACCAACCAACCTTCTACTCTTTCTGCCAGAGAAGAATTGAACTTCTCTGCAGAGCCAAGGATTTCCTGCTTGCACTGCTGTGCAGCTGATCAGCTGTACTGTGCAACTCCCAGCATAAAGTTGAATGAGGAAACAGCAGAGTTATTCAAACACAGAAGTTTAAAGGACAAAGCAGACACAGAAGCCAGTATCTGTAAAGCTGCAGATTGTCTCATGGTAATGGCTAGGCATCTTTCAGTGCTCCAGGAGGATTGGTTTGAACAGAAGAGCTGCATACATAGATCATTACGATTTTTACCTACCTGTAATTGCATCCCCTAAGTGGGCAATATAGGAGTAGCCTCCTGGTTTCCCTGCTCATCTGCCATCGGTTGCATACAGTTTCTGTTGTTCCCACACTATGCAGGTCTTTATTTGTCCTCAAAAATGAAAGCAATGCCCCATTTGATAAGCACTCTGGAAGTACCTCACTAAGAAACTGATCTTCTACCCCTCTTATTTCCATTTTTATTAGGGTTGTTCGCACAGAAGCAGCCCGTTCTGCCTCATTTGTGCTTGCTGTGACAGCTGCCACTCAGAAATGATGGCTTGTACAACACCTAGCACAGCGCAACACCACTCTGCTCCAAGTGTTACAACAAGACAGCCGACTTCAAACTGGTGGCATGGCTCTGTGCCCCGTCACTGTTCTTCATACTTTCTGTAAAGCAGGAGGCTCATATCAGAAAGCAAAAGACATCATTGAATTGTGGTTGTCGTCAGGGAGCACTTCTTTATATCGAGGAGTATGAATGGTTTCCCAACAACTCCATTTTCCACTGCCTGGAAAACCCCTGACATAGGATATTTTTAGCCTCAGTGTACAGTCCTTACCCAGGTAAAGCTGATTATGATTTGAGATGTGAAATAGAGCTGGAGACAATGAATGAAAACTCCTGTTAGTGGGCAGGAATAAAAATAACAGCCCTAGGAAAATGCAGGATTTGATGAAAGAGAGAGGAGGGAATGGTTAAGGTTTCAATCAATTTGTTATTTTGATGTGTGGACATAAACCCCCAGCTCACCAAGAGTTAGAAGCAGGGATGTTTATTGCAGCACTGGGCAACACGGGGGATCACTCCACTCAAGGTGAGCACCCGAGCCTTCACCCCACATGCAGCGTTTGCATGTATGTGCAGTAACTAATCGTACATGCACATTAGATTTCTGAGAATAGGAGAAGATATTACAATGACTTCTAAGAATCCATCAGCATACACCACACCTCTAACCCCTTCCTCTTCACCTGCCCAGCTCTGTCTGCTGGTCACAAGCTGGGGTCCCAGGGATGAAGTAAGGAATCTTCCTGACTCTGACCTTTTTACCTTTCCTGGTTGGCACAAACATCTTCAGGCACTCAGCCATCACCAGGAGTTCTTTGTCTTTCCTTTGCTCCTGTCAGGACTCGATAGTGATCGTCTCAGTTTTGGTCTAAGTTTCAGCTCCCATAAATCACTGACCATAGAATTGGCTACAGTTTTCCATTACAGAAAACAGAGCTCCTGGTATCTACATTACTTATTAACTAAGGATCTCAGTCTAGAAGTTTCCATATTATCAGTATTGCCTATGCCTTTATCAACGTAAAAACATGCTTTGGTGACTGGCACAGAAGACAGCAGAGGAAAAAGCTGGCTGGCTGATGAGCAGCTCTGAAGAGCAAAGCCAAAAGCAGACAAGGTGACAGGAAGAGGTCTACACCGTCAGTCAGAGCTGAACCTATGCTCTCATTTAGGCTGTAACTTGAGACTCATCACTGAGGTAGAACAGAGCAGAGAATTGATTTGCCCACTGACTGAAGTGGTTTTGGATGCAATGCTCAGGTTTGTCATCCCATCCTTCTTGGAGACCTACAACAAATTCCCGTTATGTGAGCTTGCTAAGCAAGGAACTGGTGTCATTGTCTGCACTTGATCACTTTGAGTTAGTATTGCCTTGGGGTTTAACATGCATTGGTAAAGAATTAGCTACACGTAATTAAACATGGTTTTGTAAAAGTGTCATTCTGGTGAGCTGAAATAATTGGAGAGGCTCTTCACAGGATATTTGATTGAGCACAGAATTGCTGAGATCAGACAAGAGCTGCTCTTGAGAAAGTGACAGGGAAGTCAAGGAAATGTGTTCCTTGTCCATTTTCTATCTCCCCCAACCACTTCAAATCAAATTATCTTTTCAGAATACTTAAATAACCACTTGGAAACAATCAACATAATATAAGTTATCTATCATACAGATTATAGACTGCAGATCTGAGAGCAGTCCCTGCGGCTAATCTCTGTCACCTCCATTTATGTCTCTGCTTCACCCCAGTGCTTTTCAGGTACTTGCAGTAAGAACAATCATAGAATCTCAGAATCATTAGGGATAAGAAGGGACCTGGAAAGACCATCTAGTCCAATCCCCNACACGAATGAGGTCCCCCCTCAGCCTCCTTTTCTCCAAGATCAAGAGACCCAGCTCCCTCAGCCTTTCCTCATAAGGGAGATCCTCTCCTTCCTTCAACATCTTTGTTGCTCTACACTGGACACCCTCCAGCAGCTCTGTGTCCTTCTGGAACTGAGGGGCTCAGGACTGGACACAATACTCCAGATGCATTCTCACCAGTGCAGAGTAGAGGGGGTGAAAAACCTCCCTCGAACTGCAAACCACCCTTCAGATCCCCCTCCCCCCAGGATGCTGTTGGCCCTCGTGGCCATAAGAGCACATTGCTGGCTCACAGTGATCTTTGTGTCCACCAGGACCCCCAGGTCCCTTTCTCCTCCATTGCTCACCAACAGGTCAGTCCCCACCCTATCCCGGTACCTGGGGAAAGGAAAATATCTTTCAGATCTGTCTCCTCCTTTACAAAAGCAGCTGCCTTCACTCTACAACTAAAGAGAGACCCTGGAAACCAACCTCAGGGACCTGGAGTCTTTTCTCAAAAGACAGTTTCCTCAAGAAGAGAAGGAGGAGGGTCCGTTTCTAGATGTGTTGTTTTCCTGCTGCCAAAGAAAGAGGGGTTACTGTTCTCTGCCAGAAGTTTCCCTGGTTCTTTCCCAGGCTGTGTGGCATGGATGGCTGGGTCTTTTCCAACCAGGTTCTGAGATTCTCTGTGGTTTCTCTGAATTAGCTGTGACATTTCCTGCCTTGGACTGATGAAAGGCCAGCTCACATCTAACCAAGTCATTAGCTTGAAGTGTGCAAATGAGAGAACACAGCAAAAATGAAAAGGCTGGGAGATAAATCACATTGCCTGTGTGGCTTAGGGTAAGGTACAGAAACAGGAATGGCTTGTTTCTTGCATGACATCTTTCCACGAATAGATCCTGAGTAATAGGAGGCAAAAGTTCAAAATTCTTTGAGTAGCAGCAGGGACAACAGCAATTTTTCAGGAAGATAAGCATTCTTTACTACTAAGATGCTGTCTTTTCCATAGACCAAGGCTGCCAGTTTGATGTTTCAACACTTCTAGCTGAATAATAGAAATCACATAAAACATGTCCCATCCTGCCAAAACCATCACCATTTGGGCTTTCAAAACCAGCTCCCCTCTCCACGACTCCACACAACTGCAGAGGTTTATCGCTTGGTTTCATGTCAAAGGAGGAAACAGCTCTGAGGTGCAACAAGGGTCAGTGTAGAGACTGGCACCTGGACAACAACCCCAGGGACCAGGAGAGGGTGGGGACTGATCTGTTGGACAGCAGTGGAGGAGAAAGGGACCTGGGGGTCCTAGTGGGCAGCAGGATGGCTCTGAGCCAGCAATGTGTTCTTGTGACCAAGAGGGCCAGCAGCACCTTAGGGTGCATCAACAGATCTTCTCCCCTTCTACTCTGCACTGGTGAGACCACATCTGGAGTATTGTGTCCAGTTCTGGGCCCCTCAGTTCCAGAAGCACACAGAGCTGCTGGAGGGTGTCCAGCATAGAGCAACGGAGATGAAGGAAGTAGAACAGCTCCCTTATGAGGAAAGGCTGAGGGAGCTGGGTCTCCTGAGCTTGGAGAAGAGGAGGCTGAGGGGGACCTCATTCATGTCTATAAATCTGTGAGGGGCGGGTGTCAGGAGGATGGAGCCAGGCTCTTCTCAAGGTCATCTGGTGATAGGACAAGGGGCAATGGGTGCAAGCTGGAACAGAGGAGATTCCATATCAATATCAGCATGAACTTCTTCACAGTGGGGGTAACAGAGCATTGGAACAGGCTGCCAGGAGGTTGTGGAGTCTCCATCTCTGGAAACGTTCCAGACTCACCTGGCTGTGTACCTGTGTGACTTGGTCTGGGTGATCCTGCTGTGGCAGGGGGATTGAACTAGATGATCTTTCGAATTCCCTTCTGATCCCTAATGATTCTGTGATTCTATGATCAATTCAAGAGCATTGGCCATCATTGAAAAGGGGGCCTTGATAAAACATTCTGCCAAGGACATAGGTGCCATCATCATTGGCACTCCGTTGACATATGCTGCTTGACACTTGCATGACCTGATAGGACGTTAATCAAGAAGTCATCAAGCCAAATACTGGTTTAGAACTAGGTCTCTGCTCCTGTAAGGTACTTTGCTCAGCTCTTTGGGCCTCAGAGGATAGCGCAGAGCTGTAAATAGGTTATGAATAATCTAAAAGTATTCTGCTACTGAATATCTGTGACTTGTGTCTGGTACTACTCTTGATCATAATGAGGTTAGCACAGCATTATGTGTATCATCACCGTTGCAGGCAGGGCTCCACAGCTAGAGTTTGCTCCATGGTTCTCTATTGTGCAGTGTAGCGAGAGAACCTGAGAGCAGGGTACTTTCAGCCTACTTTTGCTGATAATGAGCAGAAAATAGCTATCAGGAAGTCAATTCCTCTGCTAACTTCAAAGTAACTGCCTGCTACTTCATTTCCAAGCACCAGCATTAGCATTCAGTATTGTAATCTCTGGAAGATTGTATATGTACCTTGTCATATAGCCCTCCTGCTACAATAGGAGTTGAATATTAAAGACGTGCCTTCCCCTGCATGAGTCACATGTGAATTATTCCACAAAGATACAGCATCTGCACAATTCGCCATCTCCTCTTCCTGTGTAACTGCAACAGCCTCATTGAAACCCAGCTGGGATTTAATATTACCTGTCTCTCTGACTTCAGGTCACAGAACCCTTAGGGATCAGAAGGGACCTTGAAAAATCATCCAGTCCAATCCCCCTGCAACAGCAGGATCACTCAGACCAAGTCGCACAGGAACACAGCCAGGCAGGTCTGGAACATCTCCAGAGAAGGAGACTCCACAACCCCTCTGGGCAGCCTGTTCTAGTGCTCCGGGACCCTCTCTGGGAAGAAGTTCCTGCTGATATTGATATGGAACCTCCTCTGTTCCAGCTGGCACCCAGTGCCCCTTGTCCTATCACCAGATGACCTTGAGAAGAGCCTGGCTTCATCCTCCTGACACCCACCTCTCACCTATTTATAGACATGAATGAGGTCCCCCCCTCAGCCTCCTCTTCTCCAAGCTCAAGAGACCCAGCTCCCTCAGCCTTTCCTCATAAGGGATCTGTTGTTCTACTTCCTTCATCTTCTTTGTTGCTCTATACTGGACACCCTCCAGCAGCTCAGTGTCCTTCTTGAGAGGCCCAGAATGGGACACAATACTCCAGATGCAATTCTTTTGTCCTAAAAATCTGCACTCTTTTTTTCCATAGCTGAATGGAAAGAAGAATCACTTTAATATTGCTGGTAGTTCAATTATAATGGGGAGCTCTGCAGCTCTCACACCCCTGACAGCATTGAAATGGACAGAGAACATGTAGTCTGACACATCAACAGATGCATGATGAGATGAAGTAGTCTGGATATGCTGAATTTATGGGGCAAGACACTTATCAGAGCATTTGGTGATGTAGCCACAACATGTTTGAGTTCACAGCCTGTGCAAAGCAGAGTTTAATTTCACAGGCATGGTGGTGAGCTGTTGAAGATTTCTGATTGGCAAGCGACCAAATCAGAAAGAGGTGTGAAAAGGGAACTGCAAAGACTGACTTGTAAAAGCAGCTTGTTTCTTATAACAGGCTGGATTTCACAGAATGACAGAGTTACTGAGGCTGGAAAAGCCCTCTGAGCTCATCCAGCCCAGCCCATGACCTAACATCACCACATTGGCCAGACCAGGGCCATCTGATATCCTTTCAGGTGGGAGGTCTGTAGAAGGGGAGCATTTCTTTCTGAATAGGGCTACAGGTAGAAATCCTCAGGGAAACAAGAAAGATCAAAACTTTTGTCCAAAAGAAAGAAGTATTTTACTTTCTATAGGTTCATAGATTCCTAGACTGGTTCAGGTTGGAAGGGACCTTAAAGATCATCCAGTTCCAACCCCCCTGCCATGAGCAGGGACACCCCGTACTAGACCAGGGTGCTCAAGGCCCCAGCCAATCTGGCCTTGAACACTTCCAGGGAGGGGGCAGCCAAAACCTCCCTGGGCAACCTGTTCCAGTGTCTCAGTACCCTCATGGTGAAGAACTTCCCTCCTGACTTCCAGTCTAAACCTCCCCTCTTCCAGCTTGGAACCACTCCCCCTGGTCCTATCATTTCAAGCCCTTGCAGACAGCCCCTCCCCAGCTTTCCTGTAGCCCCCTTCAGGGACTGGAAGGCAGCTGTAAGTTCGCTTCATCCTCATCCTCGTGGCCCTCCTCTGGGCATGTTCCAACAAAAACACTTTCACTTTGGTTCTTCTAACCAGAAGAGCTGTGGTACATTTCCACCACTGCTGAAGCTTTTCAAAGAGTCAGGTATGGACAGGGGGACAGATCAGGAGGGGGTGGTTAGCAGATTGAGGGGGGTTCTTCTCCCCTTCGGCTCTGCACTGGTGAGACCGCATTTGGAGTATTGCGTCCAGTTCTGGGCCCCTCAGTTCAAGAAGGACACAGAGCTGCTGGAGGGTGTCCAGCGTAGAGCAATGAAGATGATGAAGGAAGCAGAGCAGCTCCCTTATGAGGAAAGGCTGAGGGAGCTGGGTCTCTTGAGCTTGGAAAAGAGGAGGCTGAGGGCTGACCTCATTTATGTGTATAATAAATATGTGAGGGGTGGGTGTCAGGAGGATGGAGCCAGGCTCTTCTCAAGGTCATCTGGTGATAGGACAAGGGGCAATGGGTGCCAGCTTGAACAGAGGAGGTTCCCTATCAATCTCAGACTGAACTTCTTCCCTGTGAGAGTACTGGAGCACTGGAACAGGCTGCCCAGGGGGTTGTGGAGTCTCCTTCTCTGGAGAGGTTCCAGACCTGCCTGGATGTGTTCCTGTGCGATTTGGTCTAGGTGATCCTGCTGTGGCAGGGGGATTGGACTGGATGGTCTTTCAAGGTCTCTTCCCTAATGATTCTATGATTCTAATGGTTTGTTCTTTCCTCAAATCAAACCACTTCAGTCATTAAGAAATGAATTGATTACATCAGAGTTTAGAGGATTTATTACTTCTGTAAATTTCAACACTGAGATGAACACCAGAGCAATTCTCAGGTTCATGTATGCCCTTGGAACATAAGCTTTCTCCAATAATGCAATATTCAAGTGTTTCTGCAAAGAACTTTCTCCGTCTAATGGGGGTGCCTTGACTATAATCATCTCCTCCTCCCCACCTCAAAGAAAATTGCTTGTAATAAGTGCCTGACTGTTGCATTGTGAAAAGACCTGAGAACAGCCCTGTTAATTCCAGAGTACCCCTTGCACAAAAAAAGAGAAAGAAGAAAAAACAGTGAGGAAACAGTAGAGGGGAAGCAGTAGATGTAACAAGAGGATAAAGTGAAAGAAGGAGAATGAAAGAGGTAACTGATGATGGTACTTGGGATACAACAAAAAAGAAGGAAACAACTGAAATGTGGGTAAAGGGGATTTGGGGAAACTGATCAACAAGGATGATGAGGAGAGAGCACTGGAAGAGTGGCAAAACATGAGAGATGAGTGGTGGTCTGTATTGCATAATCAGCATTGACTAGCCAAACAGAAAACTCATTGCCAATCCCGTAGTAAAGCCCCATAGGCTTTACTCCAGATAAGCCAAGTTACAGGGTGTAGTCAGCATAGATTCATCCCGGGGAGAGAAATCACTAATCTATTAGCTTTTGATGATGTTCTGGTCTCAACTGTAAAAGACCTTATTGTTTGAAGGCTTTCTGTACTCCACAGGAAACAAATGGACGGCAGCGCTCTGGAAATCTCAGCCAGGGCTTCATGAGCTAACAGCGGATCTGCTAAGTGAATGTTCTCACCCCATTCCCAGGCAACTTGTCCTGACACAAACTGATCTGACAGTTGAGTTAAACAGTTCCAGCACTAGTAGACATAGCATCAAACGTTTTCAGTGCAGGATGGAGCCGGAGGGAACAGTCTGGAGGTGTCTTCACCATTCCAAGTGATGACAGTGCAGTTATTGCCCTCTGTCATCAGCTGAATTTCTGTCTAGGTTCTCTGCGTCTGAAAGGGTGTTGTTTGCTGAGCTTTTTGGAAGGGGCAGGGGCCATGTCACCATCTGTAAATTAAAGTTGATTGTTGAGAGGTTCGATCAATTATGATTCTTAAAGTGCAAAATGAAGTTGGATGCACCCAGGGGTGTGTGGTAGCGCAGCTCCATTGTTCAACAGCGTGGGATGGGAAGAAAGGAGTGCTGAAACAAGTAGAGGAAAGAAAGGGGAAAAGAAAAGGAGTAGAATAGAAGGGAGGAGAGGATATACCACCATAGAGGAGTCTCTGTCTTCTCTCCCAGGCATCCCTGGGTTAATCTGCAGCATCCCACTGATCAGTTTGATTGGTCTTTGTTTGGGGGTGCTCTCAGTTCTGGCTAAGAACCTCTCCTTTTTGTACCTTTCACCTTCTCCTCCCTTCCATGCTGGGGGGCTGCTCTCTCTCAAGCAGTTCTTTGTCTTTTTGGTATTTCTCTGTTGCTGAAGTCATGTCGAAGGCCCAAGGTTGAAGACGTGTCTAGGCTGCCTTGTTCCAGTGAGGCTGAAACTGCAGGGAGGGCTAGTGACAGCGAGCCATCTAGATTGTCAAGGCTGAGAACGTTGTCCCTTGTAGTTAGTGCTGGGGTACTGTGTAAATCTTGCTGCCACCTTATCAACTTTTCTTGTTAAGCAGAGAAAGAGGGCCTCTCATGCCTCTTTAGAATCAGTACAGCTGCCTCATGCAATGTCCAGAAAACAACGTAGGCTCATGGAATCATGGAATCATAGAATCATCAGGGATTGGAAGAGACATCAGAAGATCATCCAGTCCAGTCCCCCTGCCACAGCAGGATCACCTCAACCAGGTCCAGGCAGGTTTCAAACGTCTTCAGAGAAGGAGACCCCACAAACCCCCCAGGCAGCCCCTCCAGTGCCCCATCACCCTCACTGGGAAGAAGTTACACAGTCAGGGTTGGAAGGGAACACAAGATCATCCAGTTCCAACCCCCCTGCCCCAACACCCTACCCTAGATCAGGCTGACCAGAGCCTCATCCAGCCCAGCCTTAAACACCTCACCAACAGGGCAGGGGGTACTGTACTATTGCATCCTTCCTCAGCAGGAGACTTGCAATCATGTTTTGATGAGAGGATCTCACCTCATGCACGGCATGTGGAACAGTCACAAATGTGCATTTGTTTCCTTCAGTCCCAACCCCGCGAGCAGTGGGGGTTGGTGCAGTAAGATTGCTCCAGACAGGTATTGATGTTACAGTGATGTGAGCGAGGTGCCAAAGCTAATGCTGAAAGCCAGACCGTGTTGCTCACCTTCAAACGCTCGATGGAAATGCTGAGCATGCTTCTGGGATGGAAACACAACTTCAAGTGATGACACAGCACTCGTAATTTAATAATGCCAGGAGCAGTTAGGGAAATGAGTAAGCACTTGTGGTTAGTCCCACGGATAATCCCACTCCTTTCAATTCCAGCAGCCATTAAATATAGATTTCCCAGGGAGTGAGAAGGAACCTAGTGAGATAGCATCACAGGACTCTAATGCCAGTTCTCCAGCACTGCTTAACAGAACCATGCAAACTGGAGTGAGAAGCATAAAATAACACTTTTAATCTTGGCCCTGGAGCTTTCAAAATCATTTCTTAATGCACTTCAGTAGAATCATTCTGAACTCCTTAAAAAATGGAAAGGGTAGCTACGGCAGAAATTCTCCCCAACTGTGCCCTGCAGGATGAACGAGCAGTTGAGAAAGCAAGCACAGCTCCTTTTCTCACTGTAAGGTGGGTGCTTTCTCTGCAATCTGTGTGTCTGTGCAGATCTTTCTGTCGTCATTATTCACAGTCTTTCAAGTCACAAAATTCACAGAATCATAGAACCACAGAATGGGCAGAGTTGGAAGGGACCTTAAAGATCATCCAGTTCCAATCCCCCTGCAGAGCCAGGGACACCTTCACTAGGTCAGGTTACTCAAGGCCCCAGCCAACCTGGCTTCCAGTACTGCCAGGGATGGGGCAGCCACAACTGCCTTGGGCAACCTGTCCCAGCATCTCAGCACCCTCACAGGAAACAATTTCTTCCTAATGCCCAACCTCAGTCTCCCCTCTTCAAATCCATAACCATATCACCAGATGGTGATGTGCAGGACTGTCCAGCAGCCTGAACAGCAGCAGTGTGTGTACCGTAGGGCATGCATTTGGTTCCTAATCCCACCTCAAACTGCAATTGCACTGTGATAGACTACATGCACTTTAAGGGAACAGTCTCAGCTGATGACAAAACCAAAACCACTCAATTAAGAAATGATTGCAATTACAATCAGATGTGTTCTCAATCTTGTCTGTTATTCTGCCTCTTGAGTAAAGGCTCTTCTCACCGCTCTTGAGTAGAAATAAGAGTTAAATGCAAGTTTTCTCCTGGATAGAATGAATAGAAATCATCCCTTGCTTGTGGTTGTCATACTAATGATGTTAGAAGATACGGTTCCTTTGTTCCAGGGAAAGTATTCAGTACCAGAGAATAGTAAAGAGAGGGTTTTATAATCTCACTCTTCTCTCCAGTACTGTACACCCTGCCATATGTAGAACTGCCCTTTGTTCAGGAAGAAAACATTGCAGCAGTTCCTCCATTTGAAGATTACCCTTCCTCTTCACATCTCCGCCTATATCGAGAGTCTCAGGAGAGAAAAGTCAGGGTAGAGGCTTGGGGGATTTTTCAGTAGCAGATTCAGGGTTCTCATGGCCAGAAAGGACTACTGAATCAGTGTGAATTTTCAAGCTGTGACCTCTCGGTTGGTTCCAAAACCTTCCTCGTGTGAAATGCACCTTGCAAGAAGTGCAGACACTCTGTGTTTGAAGCCATCGCCTCCTTGGGTAGATTTTTTTCAACCATTACTCTTCTACACCTTTAAAAATGTCAGACTTTGTTCCCATAACGTGTTTGGCATTTGATGACAGGCTCTTGCCAGGCCTTTCTTGGCTTGGTGCAACAGCTCTTTGGCTCTTTGTACCCTCACAAGTGGTTTCTCAGCTTATGAGTCCCCATTTGCTGCCGCTGAGCTTGTGCTGTATCAATACTGTGGATTCTAGAGCTGCATGTTTTGAACCCCTCCAGGCACGGTGACTCCACCACTTCCCTGTTCCAATCATTGACCACCCTAAGTGAAAAGAGTTTTCCTAATGTCCACACTAAACCTACCCTGCAGCACCTTGAAGTCATCTCTTCTTGTCCTTAGTGTTAAGAGTTTCTTCACTCCTCCTTGAGCACACTCCAACATCTCGATATTCTCCATCTATTGGGGTGCCCAAAGTGAACACAACATTCAAGGTGAGGCCTCTCTAATGCCGAGTACAGGGAGATGATCAATTCTCTAGTCCTGCTGGCCACACTATTTCTGAAGCAGGCCACGATGCTGTTGCCCTACTTGGCCANAGAGCTGCATGTTTTGAACCCCTCCAGGCACGGTGACTCCACCACTTCCCTGTTCCAATCATTGACCACCCTAAGTGAAAAGAGTTTTCCTAATGTCCACACTAAACCTACCCTGCAGCACCTTGAAGTCATCTCTTCTTGTCCTTAGTGTTAAGAGTTTCTTCACTCCTCCTTGAGCACACTCCAACATCTCGATATTCTCCATCTATTGGGGTGCCCAAAGTGAACACAACATTCAAGGTGAGGCCTCTCTAATGCCGAGTACAGGGAGATGATCAATTCTCTAGTCCTGCTGGCCACACTATTTCTGAAGCAGGCCACGATGCTGTTGCCCTACTTGGCCACCTGGGCACACTGCTGGCTCATGTTCCTTGCCTTATCATAAGACTCATTGGGCTCAATACAGTCAAAACGTTCCCTGCCATGGAGAGCCAACACACCACCCTTCCTTCTTTGCCTGGCTTTTCTGAAGAGCTTGGAGCCATCTATTGCAGCTCTCCAGTCATGAGACTGCATGCAGACACAGACATCTTTCTGAAATGTAGTTCACCTCTGCAGTTAGGCAGAGTGACCAAAATTGTACTAAAAGTTCTGATATTTTAACTTTATTTAAGGGAACACATTTTAATTCATTTATTTGAAGAAATTATTTCTTTACTTATTCTTTTTTTCATGCATTTGCTACTTAGAGAATTCCAGACTGTTTCTTCCACAGTGACAACGCACTAACTGCTCAGTAGTTAATAATCTCACTTTATGAACATCACATTCTCTTACAGAATCACAGAATTATTGAGGCTGGAAAAGTCCTCTGAGCTCACCCAGCCCAGCCCTAACATCACCATGTCAGCCAGACCAGGGAACTCAGTGCCACAGCCAGGCTGTCTTTAAACACTACACGGGATGGGGACTCCACCACTGCCCTGTGCAGTCCATTCCTGGCTCTAATCACCTTTTCAGTGAGGAAGGGCTTCCTAACATCCAACCTAACCCTACCCTGGTGCAGCTTCAGGCCCTGCCCTCTCATCCTGGTGCAGTTGCCTGAGAGAAGAACTTGACCCCTACCTGACTACAACCTGAAGTCCCCCCTGAGTCTCCTCCAGACTAAACCACCCCAGCTCCCTCAGCCTCTCCTCATCAGACTTTCCTTCCAGGTGTGCAATAACAACACTGAATTTTTTTGAAAGGCCCTGAAGTCCCCTCTGGACTTCTGTAAGGACTGCAGTGCTTACAGGGCCATTAAACACGGTAGAAACACCATGCTCCACAATTTACACCACGGAGTTCTTAGAGAACACTAACATATAGATCCTATTTGGCCTTTTCTTCTGATGAAAAAGAACTGTCGTGTCCTCCTTTGATCCAAGCATAAATTCTTATCCCTGTGCAATCATTTTCTTTGAAATACAATCTATTCTTAAATTTCCACTCCCACCCATGGGTTCTTCCCACCTCTCCTCCCTCTTGCTGCCAGTCATTATTTACCTCAGTTTTGTCCAGTTGAGCTTTTTAAAGCACATACATCACACACTGAATGTAATCAGCCTATGATTGTTGGTCCCTAGGCAACTACCATCTTCCAGTCCAGCAATGAAGTCATCTTTATTCATCATAATGAAGTCCAAGCTAATTACCTCATGTCATAACCAGTAAAATTTTAGGGGAAAAAAGATACTGCAATGATTCTTTACTGCGGCTGCATGGATCCCAGCACTAAGTCTCGACGAAAGGAGATTGGGGGATCTCCTCCACACACAGCAGACATTCCAATCATCCCCTTTTCATGAACTCTATTAGCATTTATTTCAGAATACCTACATTTCAGGTCATGCTGCTTTGAGTTATTCAACAGCAGAAGTCTAACAGCGATGTGCTCCTTCCCTACAATCCCTCCCAAGCTGTCCTCTGCATTCCATAGCCAAGAATTAACATTCTCATCAAGTAAATCGTCTCTCAAGGATGTAATTATAAGTGAGAATTTCCCTTCCTTCTGTTTGTATCTCAGATTCAGAGCTTATAAATGTAGTCAATTAAAAATGTGTTCTGACAGGCTCTTTTCCTGCTGAATTATGATTTTAGACTTCCAAGAGGTGGAATAAATACCCTGCATAGAGTTCTGTTTCTCAGCAGCTAAACTGCTTCCAACACTGGAGCCAACTCATTTAACTGTAATCTGAGTATCTCTACATTGCTGATTGCCATGCTGAGAGAGCTTTCAGCTCTCTGCTAAACTCTTTACTACTTATGGCTGAACTACTCCTTGCACAGATTGCACAGCGTCTCTGCTAATGTTACTCAAACCAAGTTACAGATTCGTCATTCACTGATGCATTTTTGTAATTATAAAAATGAGCAGAGTCAGGCATTACTCCTGGGGACTGAGGAAGCTCTCTGCGAGCCTTCTGTGTCAGATAATCAAACAGACCTGTGCAGAACAGGACTCAATTTTATTACGTCGAAGCTAACTTGGTATCTCCTCCACACACATAACAGAGTAAAGATAACAGATAACCTCAGTAAAATCACCACGGCAGCTGGTTTGCAGGTCTCAGGCTGCAGCATCCTCAGAAATACCTCGTTGTGTGCGCTGTCAATGTCACTTCTGTTCCCTAAAGTCTTCTATTTTACATTTCCAGATAGGAAAAAGGTCTTCAGTCAAGTATTTACTGCAGCTACTATTTTCTCCCAGAAAATCAGATCCCAGGCCTGCCATGCTGAGTCTTTCAAGAGGTGAACATCACAACATTTTAAACAGATGATCTCTTTATGGAAAGTTTCCACTCCTGCATGTGGTAGTGTTAGTGAAATACTGCAGCAAGCACTCTTCAAGATACTTCCACACTGATACAGGGGGGATGGGAACAGCTCAGATCAAAGAGGCACCTTTAACAGAAGTGCAAATCCTGTACCAAGAAACCTCTATAATTTACCCTTCAAATTCTGTTCCCAATGAGTGACCCTTTTTCAACCTAAAAACATAGGAAAACCTCAAACAATTAAAAACATGTGAGTAGCACTGTGTCTGGAAACACAGAGAGGAGAAACCATTGCTTATCTTCTAGACCATATCTACAAAAGAATGGGTCTGAACTGCTGCAGAGATGGTAGCTGTGGTTGTCTCTCTGGCAGTAAGAGCTGAACCAGTACCCCTCTGAAGGTTTCGTTGCTCTGGACAGTATAGAAGTGTCCAGGACAGGGACAGGATACTGGCATTGTGAGTTGTGATACCAAGAGCTAAGTGGGTACCATGCTGGTTGAGTGAAGATCTTAGATGAGCTCCTGCTGATGAGTACCATTATCCTTTGTTTGATTTCTGGAGTGACAGCATGTAGGTTTTGTAATCTGAGACTGGACACACACTGACCCCATCCTGGGTCCTCTGATTAATCCCATTATAGGACATTTCTAGTAAGTACTACAATTTTTAGCTTTGTTCCTCTCTGGAGAAGAAACCAACCAGACCAGTATAACGATCTGATCCCCAGACAGTGCATTCTATGGGTTACTTCTGGTCAAAGTCAGTGCTGGCAGCCTCCTTCCCCCAAAGCCACGCAGCATCTCCATCCACCCCAGTGCCACCACAAATGCAGGTAGCGCCTAGATGAGATACAGATAGCAACAGCCAAGCCAAGCCCAGCCATCCTGTGTGAGCTGGAGCCTACGTTACTGTTGCCTTCAGGGCAATCCCCAACGTTATCTGCTCCTTCTATCTTCCTCCTCTCTGGCACAAGTGTTCCCCACTCCGTTTGATAGCATGAGTGAAGGGAACAGCAAAGAGGGGTGGAGGGTGGTGATACAGCTGGGAGGAGAGAGCAAAGGGGGTGCTTGCCAGTGTAGGTAGAAGAGAGAAAGAAGACGTGATTTCATAATCTCTGTCTTAATAGAGGGCTAATGAGTCTTCAGCTATTTTAACCCCTCATTTCCCCAGTGCCTTGCAGGCAGGCTGCTGGGTCTTCATTCTCTAATCTTAAACACAGTAAGTGCAGTCCTTTCAGTAATTTTAACTTGTTTAAATCATCCCGTGCAGGTTCTTATTTGTCTTCTCTCACCCTCGGGTGCAAATCGGTCAATCAAAAAAACCCCTTAAAATCGATCAACCAACCAAACCATCCCCAAAGCAATCAACCACAAAAAAGAACCCAAAATCAATCTATTTTTTTTTAAAAAAAGACCCTAAAATCAACCAACCAAGAAAAAAAGACCCCAACATCAATCAATCAAAAAAAAAGACCTCAAAATCAGCCAACCAAAACCACCCACCCCAAAAACCAGGCAACCAAACTCAACCCAACCAAATCCAGTTGCAGAGGACTCTATCCCGGCAGCGTGTCCCGGCTACTCCTCCCCGTCCCGGGTTAGATCCAGTTCCATGTATTTCAGTCTCCAGGCGGCAGCAGGTTGCGGGGTGGTTCCGTTTCAGCCCGCTCTGCGTTTTCCGGCCGCCACCCGCCG
>VZRI01008827.1:298451-391629 GCA_013397515.1 Upupa epops | reverse complement strand
AGCCTCTTTCCATGACCTGTAGATTTTGCTTCTTCCTCTTCAGTTTGCCCTGCAGCAGCCTGTTTAACCATGCAGGTCTTCTGGCTCCCTTCCTTGACTTCTTTCCTATGGGGATGGTCTTTTGTTATTCATCAAAGTAGTGGTCTTTGAATGATGACCAGCTATCTTGGGTCCCTTTACCTGCCAGTACCCTGTCCCATGGGATTTCCCGTAGTAATTGCTTGAAACAGCCAAAGTTGACCTCCTGAAGTCCAGGACTGTGATTCTGCTAGGTATTCTGTTACCACCACACGAGACCCTGAACTCCATCATCTCATGGTCTCTGTAACCAAGGCTGCCCTCAACCTTCACTGCTTCAACCAGTCCCTCCTTGTTGTTGAGTACAAGACTCAGCAGCTCTCCTCTCCTAGTGGACTCCTCCACCATCTGCATCAGGAAACTGTCACCAATGCACTGGAGGAACCTCCTGGACTGTGGATGGCTGGCTGAGTTGGTCTTCCAGCAAATATCAGGGTAGTTAAAATCTCCCATGAGAACCAGGGGGCCTGTAGCTGTGAGGCTGCTGTCAGCTGCCTATAGAAGACCTCATCAACTTCCTCATTCTGCTCTGGTGGCCTGTAATAGACAGTCATAACACTGTCATCCATGCCAGCCTGCCCCTTGATCTGTACCCTCAAACTCTCAACTCTCTTTTTTTCTGCCCCTGGACAGAATTAATACATTCCAGTTGCTCTCTCACATGAAGAGCAACTCCACCACCTCACCTTGCTGATCCGTCCCTCCTGAAAAGGACATAGCCATCCATGACCACATTCCAGTCATGCAAGCTGTCCCACCACGTCTCTGTAATTGCCACCAGATCATAATCACCTGACTGGACTCCTCCTGCTTATTCTCCATGCTGCATGCATTGGTGCCCCGATTTCACCGTAGGGCAGAGAGAGGCCACCTGGTGTTCATTAAGATCAGAGCTCCATCCCACTGGTGCACACCCATCAACTGTCCCACCACCCTTCAAATCTAGTTTAAAGCCCTCTGAATGAGTCTTCCCAATTCCTGTCTCAGAACCCTTTTTCCCCTCTGAGATAAACCTCTCCCATGTGGACCTGTAAGGTCTGGTGTCTTACAGAACCAGTCGTTACCAAGGAACCCAAAGCCCTGCCTGTTAACACCAGTCTCGTAGCCAGGCACCAATGGACTGAGTCCTTCTATTCCAGCCTGTGTCATCACCCCAAAATGGAAGTAATGAAGAAAACACAATTTGTGCCCCAGACTCTTTTACCCAACATCCCAAGGCCTTGTAGTCTTTCTTCATTCCCCTCAGGCTACAGAATACAGAATTCCTCCCCACTTGTCTGGACTGGACAATCAACAGTGGGTTAAGTCATCTGATCTCACTAGGTTACAGAGCATCCTAGTAATATCCATGTTCCGGGCTCCAGGTAGACTGCAGACTTCCCTGGGATGAGGGTCAGCTCTGCATATTGGGCCCTCAGTCCCTTTCAGGAGTGAGTCTCCAATAACTAGGACCCTTCTCTTCTTTGTGGAGGCGGTCGTCATATTACTGGAAGATTTCCCAGATTTATGGGACCTTGCTAGGGCCTCTGGTATGGGTTCTCTGTCCTCTATATCCTTCTTGCACTGGCTGTCTTCCAGTAGGGGTTCAGAACTAAAATGGCAGCATCAAGCTACTTCTCAGCCATGGATAGCCCTCATACTGAGTCCCGAATTCTCTGGGCAGCAGGGCACTGGCATGGGTGGTGGGATAGTCGAGGATGCTGCATTATACCCATGCTCCTGCAAAACAACTGAGGGCCTTCCAGGGCCCAGGCACCACTGGGATGCAACCCAGGATCTCTTGTTTACTAGACATGCATGCTCAAACTAAGTTCAAAGCTAGGTACTAGAGAGAACTTTTGGGACTAGTGCTGCAGGTACTATATTTTGTGGTCTGCATCACACTGCAGGAAGCAGCACTGGAACAGCATAGCCAAGCATGGCTGTCAACTAGCCCAGGCAAAGCTAGAAATAATGCACGCAGGGATCTGAAGATCCTTAGCAGGACAACATTCGGCCCAACTTAAATCAGCAAGCTCTAGCAAACAAAATTTTCTCAGCTCTCCATTGGGGTATCTGGCATTACTGCTGCTTGGACCGTCTCCATCATTTGCTAATGCAGAACAGATTAGAAGGTCTATGTATATGTTATGAGACTCTTCCCACTGATGCAGGAATGCATTTCAGTAGTTATAAGAGGCAGCCAGAGAAACCCAGCTTTTCCGATCATTTTACAATTGCATCCTTGTAAACAAGGAGACAGATGTTGCTCTGATAGCCAGTAATGGCAAAGCAGCTTTTATCGCCATGTTGAACACAAAGCTGTGCTTGTATCACCCCCACAGTTGCATACGTTGCAGGGAATTCCTGCCACTTTCCCTAACAGAGAGGGCAAGCTAGAGCAAGGAGGAAGAGTGGCAAGAATGTAATTTTGCCAGCAGTGTTAAGCCAGAGCAGCCTCCAGGCAGAGTGGAGAAACAAGCAACCATGATTCATAGTTAATCCTTGCTCCACCTTCTTGTTTCCTCTCTCCTCAGCTGTGCCGAGTTACTGGGTGAAAGACAAGACTGCCCTATTCCTGGGGACAAAGCAGGAAGACATTGGGGGAGGGAGCCACTCTACAGAGTGACAGGGAGAACTGTTGATCTTCCAAAATAAGCATACATCGCATGTTTATAACAGAGATTGCTACAAACAAAATCCTCTCCCCTCTTGGTCTAAAAAAGGACTATGCCGACAGGAGGGATGGAAGGTGATGGTAGACAAAATGGTCCTGGGAAAACAGTCCACTGAAAATATTTGCAAGGGGAAACACGCATAAATTTGAAGGCAGCCAATGCTGCCAGCAGACCAGTCAAAACGAATCTTTGCCGTCAAGATGAACGTTACAATTTATAAGCCCTTTGCCAAAAGACACTAGCATCCATAATGTTCGGATTCACACAAGTTCCCTCTTACAAGTACAGAGCACCTTGAACACCACCCCTGTGTACCTGTCTGCATTTCCTGTTACCCCAGCATCATTAGACAGGCACTGTTTCTCCATTTGCCAACACAATTTCCTGGTAGGAAACAAGGACAGCTTTATTTAGGAAAAAAGTTCAAAACTTGAAACTTTATCCTGAGAAGACACAGCAGTAATTTATCCCCTTAGATGATAAATAGAACACTTTCTCACTTAACCTTGGCTGCCACACATCAGCGAGTTCCACTACCAGTAGCAGTCCAATAGGCAAATATCTCTTCCAGATTACCTCCTCTCTCATCCACTAAGCCCCACTCATGGTTTGGCATGAATGGGTAGCAGTGATTTAGCATAGTGAGGTCACTCATGGAACTGCTCTTTATGGCACCTAGCAAAACGTTTTTTGATTTGTTGTGAGAATTCACCGCTCACACCAACTCTAGACCATAATGTTGGGAAGAGCCTCATTGAAAGTAACTCTGTTCATTCCTATGCAACTTTACATATTTCTGTTCACAGCTGTCTCTGCTTCAGCTTTTGTAGAAGACTGCCATGAAATGCAGTCTTAAAAGGAAAAGAATCAATACTACACAAAAGTAGAGCAAAGACCATTCTACAAAGAATATATTTTTTGTTAGAAATGGAAAGATACTTGCCCACTTTGTCATTTAGTTCCCACCACCCAAACATGTTTAAAGCTATGTCACGCTACAGTAACTCCCAAGTCATTACTGAAAGATTCATGAGCACCCTATCTGTATTGCTTTATCTCCTAGATTTTGTCTTTACTGCATGGTGTATAAAAATCTTCTTTGGAAGAAGAAATTTTGTGCCCATCCGTCTTGGTATTCAACACCACACAAGCAGAAAGTTCTTTGCCTTAGTTTGTACAATCTGACTGAAGATGACTGCATGAATATAGCATTTTATGAAGGAGCAAAGACTGAATAGGTGTGTGCTCATTGACCTTCACACCACTGTTTTTCCAACATTTTATCATTTTTTCCAAACTAAAAGAAACTGCATTCATTACCTAGAAGTCCAAGATTTCTCATCTGCATTTAACATTCAGAGAAACTGAGTCATCAGTTATGTAAGTAGCTTCTACTTCCCCAAAGGAGGAACCAGAACAGCTTATAGGACCTTCCTCTCAAAACCACTCAAAGTTGACACAGGCTCAGCCCTGCTTTTGATTGTGTAAAGTCTCCCTGACATTACAAGACTCCAAGAAGGGAAAGCACTTCTCTTATGACAGCACTGCGCAAGGGCAACATTAAAGATCCCTGTGTCTATGAATGTTTCTCATTGTACTGCAAGGAAACAATGCCTTACAAACACAACAGCTGCAGTTCAGGCATGAGGCTGATTTCAAGAGTGGCCTTAATGCCTATTTAACTTGAAAGCTCCAGTTTGGCAATCCACTTGGAGAGGCAGAACAGCTGTGTGGCACCTGGCTACGCAGATCTTACATTATCTGTTCTGCTTTAGGCAGACCGCACCCCAAAAGCCTCTCCCACTCCAGGCATAGCAGTGAACTTCTACAGAGAGACCCTGCCCTCCAGCTACCTGCCATAGTATTGTCAAAAGTCATATGCAGGGCCTCAGCACTATCCTGGGTTGCAGAGACATGGGTCCAAACCCTCAATGACATCCAGGCATCACAACCAACCTCCTCTCCCATTCACATGCCAACTCTATTTTGCTCTTGTTTTGGGTTGGACTTTTTATTTTATAGCTCACCTTATTTCACACCTGCCTCTTCAGCCTGAGGGCTGGCACCAAGTTGGCAAAAGCTGAAGGCGTTCAGAAGAAAACGTACCTGACAAACAGGCCTCCCTTCTCTAACCAAACAAATCAAGCTCAAGGCCAATTCCCACCTCGCAGGCATCACACCCAAAGGACAACAAAAATAGAAACAGCCTTACAAGCAACAGCAAACATTCAAGACTGAAGGAGTGTGACTTGGCTTTCTTCAGTAGAAGTGTTAACCTCCCCAAAGGTCAGATCCCACACAAACATGGGCTTATTATCAAGGAACTGAAAGAAGCATTGAAGAGGCACCAATATCTGACAGAAAGGTCTCATAGCCCTAACCACACTTACTTTTGGCTCTGTGTAAACATTTGTCCCTAGCTCTCTTCTCAGTCCCAGCATTCTCATATGTCTAAAAGCACTACCAGTCTCCTGCCAAGCAGCTACCCATTCTATATTACAGGTGCTCTTTGTTTCAGGAAATAAGCAGTGGGTTATTTACTCTATTGATTCATTAATATGTGCTTGATGGTTTTGGAAACAGCAGGCTTAGCTTGGCTTCTAGCAAGTCCCACAAGAAACAAACCATGACACTAAGAAGGATGCTTGTACTTACTACACAAATTCAGAATTCTTCTCATGACACAACTATGGTTGTGTCAACGATGTTGACCCAGCTACGGGTGTCATACAACATTATCACCAAGCTACAAGATCATTTGCTTCCAGAATTTTATTTCAAGTCATGGCTAAAGTTCTGCTGCAGTCCTACTGTAAATTAACATCACAGTAAAGCATCCAGCTCAGACAAATTTAATGTTGTTTTATACAGCACAGATATCACAATTAATAAGTAAAGCATTGGACAGTTGGAAGAAAAACATCTAACTCTGTGTATACTGAGATAACAAGGTCACACATTTGGGTGGTACAGTGTCATGCTGAGCTAGCAAATCTGGAGCTTCTTCTATCTCTCTGCATTACACAGTATCACAGTAATCATGAGGCTGGAAAAGACCTTAAAGATCATCCAGTCCAACCTAAAACCAATCAAGTAAACCTAACATCTAGATCATGCCACTCAGCACTTCAGGCAGACTAACCTTGAACACCTCTGGAGATGGCGACTCGACCACTGTACATGGTGATCAGACCCAAACCAGGAAATGGTAAGAACATAGGATGAAAACAAGATAGAAAAAAACAGTACTGGGTCTTCAAAACCAGGGGAAAAAACAAAACAGAAGGGACAATCTAATGGGTTCCATGGCTTTGACTTTTTCCAAATGGGAATACCAAATTAAACCAGGTTAGATAATTTTTCTGCTTTTTAGAATCGCTTCAGATCCATTTACATTTTATTTGTAGTCAAATGGAAAAGAAGTCCCACCTAAATTCAAACCTCTGATTTTGAGCAACAGATTCAGCAGCACTTGGACTGTTACAGAATCTTTGATGTGTGTATCATGACCCTTCTTCAAATGTCTTCAGAGTTTATGTTTGAGTGCATACTCAGAAGTCAAGGCAAGCTGACCTTGCCAAGTCTCACTCCTTGGTTGCAATCTGATTAGGACTTGCTAACAGCAATATATATGCCATTATTTGATTAATCATGCAAAATTAAGTCAGATTAAATATCAAGCCAGGTCGTATCAGACTGCATGTGCCACTTGGGAAAACAGTCTTGGAGCAGGACACTGGGTAAGTTCCTGAAGAGATTACTTCTAAAGGTAATGCAAAAGACCAGACTTTACTACCTTTTGATCAAAGATGATTTGGAGACCTACTTTTTGTCACCATGCAAGAAAAGGTACCATTCTTATTACACTGCTGCTTCTTGTATGTCTGTTGGAAATAACCCCATATATAGTTGTTATGGATGTCATGCTACCTTGTAAAAGCAAAACAGCATGAGTCAGTTGAGATATAAGGTGCCAGAGCACCCGGGACTAGCTGCTGGCTCACAGTTCCATTGTGGACTTTACTAACTCCCAAACACAGGTATTCATGTGCTTAAGGCCTATTACTCTAACACCACCATTGCTAAATTTCATTAATAGGATATCTGAAACACTAGCTTGAAAGTAGAGCATAGGAGCAGAATTAGGTCCTACTCCTTCAGACCCTCCAGCCAAAGTATGTCAGCACTTCTTGCTCTTCTCAATGGTAGATCTTGAAATTAAAATCAAACACAGGTACACAATAAATTAATGGAAAAATAGAAACTGAAACCAGTTCAGATGCCCTGACTGCATGGAACTTGTTGTCTCCAAAGTGTATAAGATTCTACATTCTCCAGTATTTTGTCCAATTCACTTCTATCTCCCAACAGCATACTGGCTTGTATTAGAAACAGTGTGGCCAGCTAGAGTAGGAAAGTAATTGTCCCCTTGTACTCGGCACTGGTGAGGCCACACCTCAAATCCTGGGTTCAGTTTTTGGCACCTCAACACATGAAAAACATTGCAGTACTGGAGTCTGGAGAAGGGCAACAAGGGTAGTGAAATGTCTGAAGAAGCATCTGGGTGAGGAGTGACTGAAACAGCTGCGGATCTTTACCCAGAAGAAAAGGAGGCCAAGGGGAGACCTTACTGCTGTCTACAACTACCTNTGGTGAGGCCACACCTCAAACCCTGGGTTCAGTTTTTGGCACCTCAACACATGAAAAACATTGCAGTACTGGAGTCTGGAGAAGGGCAACAAGGGTAGTGAAATGTCTGAAGAAGCATCTGGGTGAGGAGTGACTGAAACAATTGCGGAACTTTAACCAGAAGAAAAGGAGGCCAAGGGGAGACCTTACTTCTGTCTACAACTACCTGACAGGAGGTTGTAGAGAGGTGCATGTTGGTCTCTTCTCACAAGTGAATAATGACAGGACTGGAGGAAATGGCCTCAAGTTGTGACAGGGGAAGTTTAGGGTAGACACGAAGATAAACTTTGTTACTAAAGAATCTATCAGGCATTGGAACAGGCTATCCAGGAAGGTGGTTGAATCACCATCCCTGGATATGTTTAAAAGTTGCACAGAAGCAGAGCCAAGAGATATGGTTTTGTGGTGGGCTTGGTGCAGTTAGGTTAATGGTTGGACTCAATAACCTTAAAAGCCTTTTCAAAACTAAGCAAATCTAAGATTCTATAAACAGTATCTTTGCATTACAAAGCTTTCCTAAGTGACTAGCCTACTACATTACATGCATTATTTCCCAACCTATCTCAACCACTGTGGGAGAATCCTGTCTTCCATCCCCTGTCCTTGGAGTCTTTCTAGATATTTGGAAAATTTTGTTGTATTTGTTTTACTTTAATTCCAGTTTACTCATCTTCCCCCACCCCGCCCTGTGTTTTGAGGTTACGCTTTCAAGATCTACAATTGTTCTCCCTGTTCTTTGGCATATCCCCATTGTCCACATCTTCCCCACATTGTAACCAGAAAACTGTACACAATGCTTCAGCTGTTTCCCCAGGACCAAGTAAAAGAATCACAGCTGACTGTCCTGACATCAAGAGTACTCATGGGTCTTCATAAATATAAGATTTGTTCACTTCCACAGCTACACATCAACTCCAGATATTATCTTCCATTCTTCAATATCTGGAGCAAGCAAAGTTCTTCAAAACTACAGTAAGGGATGTTAAAAATAGCCCAAACATAAAAGGACAGTTTCATTAGCAGTCATCATGATCCTTTTTTTTTAAAAAGGAAATCTCTCCTGTCATTGAGTTATCCGTACACTTGGTACCAGGCCTGATTTGAGGCACACTGAAGACTGAAAATACCATTGGAAGAGAAAAAGAAATTAGCTATTCTCTGGAGGCAGTATTATGACTAGCATGTGTTCCTGGCTGTTTCCTCTGGGCCTACTTTATGAATCAGTCCCATAAAGCAAACAAGTCATTCAACAGTCTCATCATAAGGTCACTCATGAGCTCAGATTTTTATTGTAGTAGGACAGTAACAAACCTAAATGTTCTAGGCCACTCAAAATTTTAGCTTGATGCAGAAACAGAGTGACACTGAGTCAGAACTAAGCTTTTCCACTCTAAAGAGACAACAGTTTTGTGCTGGGGTTGTTGACAGAGGAGCCACATCTCGGGATAGAGAACACCAAACTCAAACTTATTGCAGATTATTAAGCAGCCTTTTTCATCAGTATAGGAACACTGGCCTCAGAGTCATCCCAATGGTGAAAAGAAACATGGAATCTGCATAACCTCTGCAGGGCAGTACAATGGCTACGCTGTTGTCTAGAATAAAAAGAGACAACTACCATACAAAAACATTGCCATGTACTTCACAACAGGTATTTGTCCAACAGGTTATCAAAACAATGTGGGTTAAAATCCAAAAGCCACTCTATACGGCAAAAATAAAGTGCTTTTTTAAAAAAACATTTCCTCACAAGTTTTCCAAGTTGCCACCTTCTTCTCCCACTTTGGTTCTCTATGTTGTGCTCTTTCCTCAGTTTTTCATGCTCTTTTCATTATAGGCTTCAGTGGCTCTTGAGATGGCTTGTAACAGATTTTTAACAGGAAAGGCTAGTACTGGACTATTGTTTTTCAATAGAACTAGAAGATAAAGGGAAATGAACTTCACATTTTTTGGGTGCAACTCCCAGAATGATGATCTAGATTCATCTAGCTGTACTTGGATCCAGACAATTAGTTCCACCCATTGTAATAAATGGAACCAACTGCAAAATTTGGATGTAGGTCAGAATTTAGAACCAAATCCAGCAGTTGACAGCAAGCTTTGTTGCAACCCCTACATTTAAAGAGTAAGAGAAGAAAGAAATTAGTAAAGAGAGTCTATTTGCCACAAGAGCTGTCCAAAATGCTGAAACCCTAAATATCAGGACACCTCCAGCAACCAGGAACAGAAGACTAGAAGTAAAAAAATGGCATCAGCCAGTCTGTTAATCATATTTGATTAATAGCTGAAGGTACCAAGATAAACGTTAAAACAGAGTTTTGAGTTCTAGGTGAATTGCTTTCAGCATACTGAACGGATTTCTAATATTAGAAATAATTAGGAACAGCATAATACAAAAGCATAAAGACCTTTGCAGAAGCCATACGAACACCACCTGTGTCTTGGTATTTTATCTACTGCTGCTTCTAGAGGATTCCCTTTACCCTGCATCACCACTCCTACAGGCACTTTGCTTCAAACTACTTTCTGAAGTCACATCTAGTTGGTAGAAGCAGCAACAGTGACCTACATAGGTGAGCACCATGTGCAGACTCAGTTTCCTCTAATATATCAGACTGGTAACTCATTGACAAGCAGTCAAATTCAGAGAGAACCTTCATATCTAGGCTGTAACACCTTGAGTCTTCCTTAATCAAGGGCCACTTCCTCCCAGCGTGCTCCTACCCCAGTTCTGAGATTGATAGTTTTGACCTAGTGAAGAAGCAAGTGATTGCTTGTGCTTTGAAGGACTGGAAGCCCTGCAGCATGTACTGTCCCAGGGCAAATTCAAAGTGAATTTGTCTTGAGGGACAATAGCAATGCTATGAACAGGCTAGTAAAAATTAAAAACAATCCCTATACCTACAGAAATAGAGCAAGACAATTATCATGCCAAACTCTCTCAGCAGGCATTGCTTTGAAACATTTTAGTCCTTTGAGATTGTTTCCTACTTATTTCTCATTATTTATGTAGGTTAAAATTCTAAATCAGGCAAGCAGCAGAGAACACCATCCACACCAAATTACAAAGAGCACCCAAATTAAGGGGTGCTCCCAGGGATAAACTAAACCTCCAGATCTGAATCTCTCCTTTTAAACACTAGAGTGCTTGAAATCCTGCCTTAGACATAAGGACAGGCTTGCATCCATCTTCGAAACAGATGTATTCCAGGCCCAGTGAGTAATGCTGGGTAAGAGTCAAGAGAGCTAGGGCATAACCCCCCTTCTTTTTCATACGTTGCAAATTCTGCAAAAATAAAGTATACACAAAATAAACCTGGGGACTCATAAGTATATACAATTCAAGGAGTAACACACACACCCCCAAATTATTTTTAAGCAAGGCTTCTTGGACTGCTAGGAGTGATTTTCCATGTGTGTCTCATCTCATGCTTTCTGCATTGGCTATTTGGGCTGAATCTTAGGGGAGGATAAGAAAGCCATGAAAAATGTGTCATGGTTCATTATAAGAGCCATGGAGACTTTCCAGAAGGTGGGTAAGGGATAGGACTCACCTGTGTATGCTGGGAGAGGGTGCACTGACCAGAGCTGGGCACCTCCACCTGCCACCACCCACTCCCAAGGTGCTCCGGATCAATCCTTTCATCTCTCTTTATCCCTCACAGCTGGACATTCATCTCCAATCTGACTGGTTTGGTTTTTTTATTTACTCCACTCACCCAGCTCCATGTAAATGCTTGGCTACCTTATGTGACACTATGACCTACTTTATTATTTTTTTAGCTCCCAGAGAACAGCAAAGCACTGCTGCACTGTGGCTCACAAGGAGGAAAGGCAAAACTGAGGACTTCTGGCACAGCAAGACGGGGCGCTTTTCAAAAATTAATTTGCAAGAGGTTAGGCAAGGAGAGGCAAGGCCAGCCCAGGCTCTCAAAAATTTGCAGCTGAAAAATGAGGCAATAAGAGGAAAAAATTATAAGAGACAGGTCTTGTGTTTTGAGTCTGACAGAAGCCAAAATCTGAGCGTTTTCCCACCTGGCTCCCAGAGAGCTTAAGTCATCTGAATCAAAAGCAGGGATAAGAAACTCCATAGCAAGGAGTAGCAGCAGCAACTCAAGCAAGGGAAAACTGGCTTGGGAGACACCAGATCGTTTCCATCCTCCCCTACAGACATGTTCTAAGGAAAATGCTTAGACCCAAAGCTTCTGAGATAATCAATTACATGCCTATATACCAGAAAAGTCAATCAGCTTGACCATAACCCTAGGGAAATCCTGCTATCTCCACCAGTTTTCAGTGCAAATTACAAATCCACATTCCTTTGAGGATGTGGATTTTATTCTCCATACCTCTCACCTCCTTGGTGTTTGAGAAGAGATAACATTTCCATAATTCTGCCAGGTATTCTGTGCAGCAGACTGCCAGCCATGCCAAATAACTCAGTGAAGGGGCATCTAAAAGAATAAATTTGAAATATATACTGCTAAAATAAGTAGAATTTTGTCTGTTCTGTAAGGCCAAATAATCCTTCAAGAATTTTTTGATTCACTCATCAATTCAGATCTATTTAGTTCTTGAGCTGTCAATAGCTCATCTAGTACAATTTCAAAGGTACATTGCCATGGCTTACCATGGCTTTCTTGAAATACATGGATGGCTGTCTTTGGTAGCAAGCTCAGAGTAAAACTGCAGCAAGACAAGCAGCATCAGCCTGCACTCTAGCAAGACTGAAAAGTCAAGACATGCTGTTTCCAGTCTTGGATTTACTTTGTTGGTGGAGAGCTTGTAGGACAAACAGTACATATTCCTATGCTTACAGGTCAGGTCCAAAAGGGTCCTCATGAGTTTTGCTGTTCTCATTCCAGGATCTAGTTTGCTGCAGTGATGTGAATACAGACGTGTTTTAGCAAGAATGGCATGAACCCTGGCAGCTACTGGTCAACTGTCACATGCCTTGAGGTAACACTTACTGGGACTCACTGGAAGAAGTGCATTCCCTCACCAGGTTGTAGACATCTGTCCTAAGGAATAACTCCAATCACTTGCAGCAGCTGCAGGCTTTTATATCTTCACTTTAAGAACAATAATAGTTACAGTGCTTGCTGCTAGGGAGGAGCACAAGAGCTCTAATGTGTAGCAGTAAGCTTTGAAAGTTACAGCCAAGTTTAGAACCTGGCCTGGTTGCATACTTGCTCTGAGTCTCTATCACTATACTCAACCACACAGTTATGCAGAGGGGTTGTGCTATATTGCTGATGTTCAGGGAAACAGTATCCTGTTTCACTCACCTGAGTAGCCTCTTACCTAGCTATTCTTGCTGAACATGTCGCTAACTGAGACAGGAGGCACTGAATGTCCAGCCTCTCACACCTCACCTAAGTACGGCGCAACATCAAGGCCCCATCCATCTCTGTGTCCCAGACACACTGATTACCCTCTGCTGTGTGCAGCTGCACTGGTCCATGGGGCTGGAGTAAGAGATGCTGCAGCCAGGAATGCTCTAACCCCTTAAGTCTGCTGGAGAGCCAACTCCAGACAGCAGCCTCTCTCCTATCATATGTCATCCTTGTCATCTTTATGATCATGGACAAATGGGTCTCACATATTAGGAGAAAGAAAAAAGAGTGATGATAGAATGATCCTTCACTACAGGACGCATTTGTGAGCAGAAACCAGGCTCCAGGGCTCACAGACTTCTGCCCTCAGTAGCTACTAATAGTGCATCTCCAAAAAAACTAACCATCCCACACCTGGAAACTGTCCGATTTCAGAAGACACTGCTCCTTTCTAAGTACCTTTTTTTTCAGAGCCCTTCTAGAACCCAGCTGCTCTGCTAAATACCTACTCAGGGACAGCACACAGTAGCCCAGCACAAGCTGCTCTCAGTTTTCTGCTGAAATTAGCATAGGTAGTGTTTATCTTATTTTAGGGTGACCTGGCTCCTCTGGGGAAGCCCTTGTCTCCACTTCATTCAAAGACACAGCAGTTGCTTCTCTGCTCTTGCCATGAATTGACATTGCAAATGATTGGTATGTACAAGTATGGGGTAAGTGAGATAAGTGAGAGCCATTACCACTTAGGCACTGAGCATGCACAGGCTCACCAATGAAGAGCTGGAATCCTCTCCCAGAGTCCATATAGAACTCTGTGGCCATCTCAAGGCTCAGAAAGCTGCTTTCCAAAAGGCACAGATTACCTAGATTCCACACAGGTTACTCACAACTTGTGTATAGAAAAGTAAAGCAATCTCTCATTGACCTACATGCAAAGAATAAATATATGAGACAACTGGCAGGATCTGGGCACCCTGCACCTTTTCAGTGCAAATATATGTTTTGGGCTTTACAGCTATGTAACCAGCATGCTCCAGGAGATACTTCCATCTAGAAATATGCTAGCATGCCTAGACAATATTTACACAAACATCTGGCTTCAGATAAACAGGGTGCATTAGAAGCAGACTTCCCATGTCCCCACTTACAGTACTTTCACATCACAGGGTGATCTTGGAGGGATGCAACCCAGACTCCTTTCAGATAAAGTTCATCTGGGAGTTACATTCCCAAGCACACCAAATACATTCAGATCACAAATACCCAATCTTAAGGATTGGTTCTCCAAAGCAGATCTAATCCAAAGTAAAACATCCCTGGAAATGCCAATGTTGTCACCCCCAATCTTATTTACTCCATACAGCCACTCCAGCTACACTTTGCTCCCACCCCTCTGACTGCTTTCAACTCCTTCTTTTGCCTGGTGCTTAGATGATTGGTCCTCAGAGACAATCCCTCAGGTTTTATTACATGCATTTGCAACAGCTATTCAACCAGGGTCCTGAGCTCTCCAGGCCCAAGACATCTGAATAAATGAAATTAGTTCATTGCATTTTTTACTGCTTGCAAACTTGCTTTCTACAGATGTTTCTCTCATTTCACCAGGAACCATTATTCTTCAGTTTCAGTTGCAGAAACAATTAACCCGTTACAAATTGGTAATATTGGCCTATTTTGAAGAGCTGGTTCTAGTTTCCCTGCCACAGTAAACAATAGCAGCAAAGCTGCCTGGCACTGGCTGCCTTCTGAGCAGCTATTCATATTCTGGTGTTTGTGCACACTGCATGGATTTTGCATTGTTTATCTTCTATTCCTTTGCAGACAGTGCCATTGTTAAACAGCATGTGTCTGAGAGAATCCACCCTCTCCATGGGATCTCCTCCCAGCTATTACAGCACTTCCCAGAAACCTACTGAGTGCTGGAATAAACAAATCTCAATGGGGGGACTAAGCCCACACCCAAGAAGTGGAGTGCCATGAAGCCTCCATAGCAATGAAAGTAACTTGGCCTTGCATGAAACCTTCCTCTTGCCTAATGAAAACCCTGTGTTGTCACCCTTCCTAATGATGATCTCTTGTCCCTTGCAGGCAAAAGACAGCATAATGGACTTTTCTCTGACTTGTTCCAACTGTGGTATGGTCTACAAGATGTTTTTCTCCTTCTGGCTCATGATCCTGGGCACCCAAAGCATTTTCTTGGACAGAAAGAGCAGAAATCAACCTTTGGTACAGGTGAACGGCGGGGGATGTGGAAGTCTGGGGTGCTGGGATCCCTTCTAGCTCTGGAAAGCCTCCCACATGCTTAGTTGGTTTGATTTTCCTCGTTCATGCAAAGTTTGACCAATTACCAGATTTGGGGACAGGAAGGAATCTCCTCCAAGTCAGATTGCAGCAACAATTATGTAAATAACTTTTGTTTGTCTTTTTCCCCCCTTCCCTGCAGTTTGGGGCCATCATCCTCAGTGCAGTCATTCTCTTCTGGCACACAGCCTTATAATAGCACTTTGCAGGCATTCTGCCTTGCATATGTACACTCATCTTTTGTCATGTGATACAGAGAGATGCTCTGCAATATGTTACACTAGCAAAGGTTAGGAAGACCCTTCTGGTCTAAGCATCCCATATGCAGTAAATTAAGACCATGACTTAAGACTTCGATACATTCACTCAGGCTGTGCATTTCATACACATTTCTGGATTGGTTTTTGGGTTTTTTTTTGGCTGCTGATGTCCAGTATTTCTGCCGCACAAGCAGGTCACTAGCAGGTAACATAGGCTCATTGTAGAATCTGTAGCAGGCAAGACACCTCTCTTCTGCACCACAGCATGTCTATGAAAAGCAGTATCAATGATTGTTCTCCCTATGGCATGACAAATATTCTCAAATATTCCCGTGCAAAGGAGAAACACTCAGTGTGTCATTTCAGAGTTCTGCACCCAACCTTATGTCCGGTTTTTTTGTATTGGTTTTGAACAGCACTTACCCATCTATTTGTATCGTTCAAAGTTGCGGTGTTTGCAAGACATGCACATTTTCCTCCTTTTCATAATTAATTCCCACTATTGTCTAGCTCACACACAATCAACCAGAAGTGCTTCAGAAGCATTAAACCCAGTACTAGGTTGCCTAAAAATAATGGTTCCCATATGTTCTTATAAACACCATGCCAAACTGTATTTGTACTATATTTACATTGTGCTAACATCTACCAAATAACCAAACCAGCAGGAGAACACACACCCATTCATATTTCTAAACAAGGCATATAATCTGTATGAGCATTTAACTTCTCTTTTTTAAAAAAAATAAAGCAACATGTATGAAAAAAAAATCAGTGTAATTTTGGCCTGCAGTTTCATGTTCCTTGCCGGAACTAAAACATCTGCATCCTGTGGTATCAGACTATTTGGGGACTTCGTTAATTCAGAGGCAGCTAAGAGTCTTGGATGGGATTACCCCTGGGAGAGCTTCCTGTTCTCCTGACATTCCACATGACTTGAAAGAAGAGAGTTTAAGCTACCATGACTAAATTCTTTCTCTCTTTTACCCTTGAGTTTATTCTCAAGCCTACTGGTCTCCAAAACATGGAACTAGGTCCGTGAATACAAACTAAGTATCTGAAACTATGCTCTGGAAAGTTCCTCTCCTATCTAGGGATGTTTCCTGGCTACCAGCTTTCCAATTTTCCCTAGCCTGGTTTTACTTTACAGTTAGTAGCTGATCAGTCTCACACCTTAAAGACATCCTCACTGGTTTTCAGATGAGGACCAAACCTGAAGTTGATCTCTCTGGGGATACATAAGAATCCAGACATGCCACACAGATCAAAGCATTGGTCTGCTAACCTATCCCTTCCTAGCAGCAGCACCAGAAAGACAGTCTTACAATTCCTGCCCGGGGTCATGAAGTCTTTTTTTTGGTCTGATGAACTGTAGTAGATTGTATCTTTAGGCAAAAGGCTGGAATCTTTTTCATCTGTACAGTTATAGGCAATATCGCTTATTACTTCCAGCTGTACACAGTAATCAATGACATTAATCTTAAAACCTCTGTGAGATATCTCTAGTACAGCAGCAAACCAAATCACCTAGCCCAGATTTGAAGCTAAAGCTGAAGTCAGGATACAATAAAAGTTAATGGTCCTTTACAGTGAGGTGTTACAGCTTCACTGGGCTGTAGATTCAGAGGAACTATGGTTTCCTCTTCCAGTACAAAGAGATGTTCAGTAGAATTTGAGCAGCTATGTACATCAGTGCCAGGATCAGTCAGAGTTGAAAACTGGACAACATAAGGAAGAATAAAACTGAACCAGACCGGTGGGGACAAGCAGCTCAGCAATCAAACTAAACCCTGTTGCACAGACAAGATGCAGGATTTCAGAGCACTGGTATACAATAGGGCTCCACCATGAGACCGCTCAGGCAGGCTTTGATCATAAACTACTTTACTTGCTGTTTACTCACAAGTCATCACATGCTCCAGCTTCCCTTGCCACAGGACAGCAGCAGCTTTCAATTTGAGATAAGATCTTCTACAGTGCTGCTCAGCTGTCTGTTAAACCTGAAGGACCAGCTATAAGCCTTGTTTCCTTCATGCACTCACTCAATGTATCATTGTGGTCATATAAAAGTACAAATTCAAATTAATTTATCATAGTCTAAGCATTACTTTATAATGATGGAGGAAAGCAATGAATAATGTTTGGAATTCATTATATATGTCTTCTTATAACTTTCTGCTTCTCCTTTATGTTTGAGACATTTGTCAGATCTAGAATAAAAGGCCAACAAAATTAGTTGAGATGGTTTTCAGATACTCCAGTTTTGAACTACACATGTATTTGGGGGCAATGCTAGAGAAAAGTTTTGTAACTTTGAACTTGGCCATAAAAACTAAGTGAGTTCCTGGGTGGTCATGTCCACGGATCTCTGCAAACAAGATAATTCTTGGTTTTCAACCAGGATTTTGTCCTGCTTTTTTATTTGTGGTGGTGATACTCATGTTGATGCACTCTTGCTTTGCTCCAGTAGTATCATACATAATCTCCCAGCCCATATTGATATTGAGGATTGCACCAACCCTGATGTAGGACTAGCACTTGGCCTTGTTAAACCTCAGGAGGTTCATACTAGCCTACTTCTCCATCCTGGTCCCTCTGGATGACATAGCATCTTCCTAGCTTATTGAGCATACTGCTCAGCTTGTATCATCTGCAAACTTGCTGATGGTGCACTCAGTGGTACTGTCTATATCATTTATGAAGATGCTGAAGAGCAGTGGTCCCAGGAGGGACCCCTGAAGGACACCACTTAACACCAGTCTCCATCTGGACAGCAAGCAGTTATTCATAACTGTCTGGAGTTTCTTCAAGAAACTCACAATCCGATAAAAATGCATAACCACAGAAGCAGGTAGGACACACATCCTGACATCCAGTACCATGCAGAACAGACCAGCTGCATGTCCATAAAACAATGCACCCACTGATGCACCATGAGAATTTGCCTGTGATCCACAGCCTATTTATAGCCACAACTACGGATAGAGCTTAGGTCTTCCTGGCCACTATGAAAGCATAGTCTAAGCTACAGCTGTTTGTTTGAGGGTTAAGCAACCTCAATCTCTGACAGCTTCTAAACTTTAAAGAAAATAGGGTTGTACTTTTTAACTTCCCTTAAATCTAGACTCAGGAGGGGCTTTAAAGTGCCTAACAGTAACATTTCCAAAATGCCACAGTGATTTAGGAGCACAAGTCATGGTAATTTCATGCAGACACTGTGGTGAAGACTGACCATGGACTAGCTCTTAGTATGGAAAAATTTTGGCCACCATCACTCTAAAAGATGGTAAGGAAAGAGCTAATCTCCAGAGAAGCTCAGTACAGCCTTTGCAAAACATCTTAGTAATACTTTGTCACACACAGCGTCAGTGCTGGAATTGCTAGAACTCATTCCTCTGGGATATAAATTGTTTTCCCCAAAATGATATTTAAACTATACAGTCATTGTTTTTGAGGATGATTCAAGGCATTCCTTTTCCCTTAACATATATGCCTGTTCAACCTAAAATTAGGAGTTGTGGAAACTCTCATGAACTTCTGATGACTGAGCAGAACTGCATGTAAAGGAATATAACAAATCAATCTAGAAGCTATGAAACATCCACTACCTAAACTATCGATTTCAATTAGGGTAACAGAACATCTCAGAAAAGTCTAAATCTAGCCTAGAATTTACTTGTGTTTTTTGTGCTTAATATATTTCTTAATATTATAGTAAGCCAAATTTTCTTAACACCTATGCTGTTGCCCTAAAGCAAACAGTCTTCCCAGAGCATTGGTGAGATCTTTCACCTGAAAAGACTAACTGAAGGGTCATAAAATGCTGGCATCTAAATTTCAGTGCAGAAGAAAAATTTCAACCCTTCTCCTTCCACAAAAGCTCTGGGGAAATGCTTCAAGACCAATATTTGCTGCTAGCAAAAGCTTTATTCTACATCAACTCCCAGGGGAGGTCTCAAGAGAGGAGAGGATCTCCAAGACAAAATGTCTACCCAACAGCTGGAAAACAAAATGCCTTCAGGAGTCTACTCAAGATACTAAGAATTTTGCAGAGCTATACTACAGACTTGTGTATCTTGTGTTACAGACCTCTGTTCAGATAAAGTGAAAGGAGGGATCAGTGGGAGCAGAATCTTAAGATAGAGACTTCTAATTGCCAGTCTTGTATCTAACACCCTTTTCAGAGTGGCACAGAGAAGATTGTGACTCCTCAGATAGTTGCTCTATCCAGGGATGAGGGAGCACACTGGTTTGCCACTGCCCATACAGAATGTTCAGATAGGCGCAGGTAAAAAGCTCTTATTAGTTCTTCACTGTCCATCATAGGCAGCATCTGTGAGCACTAAATAGTCTCAAGCACACAGAAGTGGTCTCTGAAGCAGCTCACAATTCTAACATCACACACCACTTCAAAGCCAGGAACAAAGCCCAATAACTCCAGTTTGCAAGCAAAACCCTTACCCCCTTCACCCACTTCTTTGCTATCACCGACCGACTGCAAGTCTGGGGTAAAAACATGTTTGCACATAACAGGGTTACCCTTTTCATCCTTAGTATAAGTAGATCTCTATTGAACAGAAGACACTCAGTGACCTCCAAGGCCCATAAAAAAAAGAAGCCCTGCTAATGAACTGTCACTAAAGACAAGACCTCAGCACCTCTATGATTGAGGAGGGAAAATGTAAATATGTGGTGCATAAAAATAAAAGGTCACAGAAGACCAGCTTGACAAAGCCTCCACATCAGCTGAGCAGCTCTAACATCTGGGAGCCATAAGCACATGGACTCCTAGACATGCACTCAACACCATGAGTAAAATGTTTCAAAGCAAAGGGTAACATGAGGGTAAGGCTGGATTAACTTAATGGTAGCATTCAAACACTGCTGATAAAGAGGGCCAGGAAATCTAACCATTGGAGGGGACAACCAGTTACTGCTCAGCAGGTAGGAAGGTATCTCACAGTACTTCATTCACTTCTCAAAGGCCCTCAGTTCCTCCATTAGTATAGACAGGTTTGCTACGGGGAGTCAGTAGTGGTCAGTTAACCACACCAGAGCTGCTCTCCTCAACATAGAGAGTCCTTCCCCAGAGCTAGGAGCACTACAGCATAGCCTCCCCAGCCTCCACCACCTTGAAAAATAGGAAAAGGTACCATAATCAGATTGCTTTTGTTGTGTGTTGGACTTTGCCATTAGCTGCTCCTTGCCACTCACCAAGAACTTCCTACAAACTGCCAACATTAGGCATAAAAGAGGGGCTAGCAGAGCCTGTAACTTTTTTGAATGACAAGGTACAACCATCAGAAATAGAAATTACAGAGGTTTGGCTTCCCACACATACCAACATTACATGAGAAATTCTTCCAGAATGCAAGAAAAAACACCTTAAACTGCTAACATTTCCCACAAAAATTTACCTCTCCAGACAGCTTCTGCAAAGCCTAAGTCATTTAACTAGCATGGGAAGACCAAGAAAATTTCAAGTGGCAATGAACTGTGCTGCTCCAAATCAGGTCATGACTACTTCCATTATTCCTGACTTCAGCTTTGCCTGCAGCCCATCACTACAACCTTCCTTAAGGCTGCTCATTTACCTGCGAAGAAGATGGCTTTGTGATCAGCTGTTAGCTTAGGCTTTAGACAGCTTTGGTCCCAGCCTACCACTTGCTTCCTCTAGTCATCCCACTACTTCACATGTATAGGCAGACAGTAAATAAGTTAACTGTCTATACCATTCTGCTACAGTTATGACAAGGGCCATAAAATAACCAAACTACGAACACATCGGAGTCTGCAAATCTCTCCCTCCCCATTCTGCCCCGGGTTTGCATTTTGGTTTGTTCCCCTCCCCCAGCCCCCACTTTCCTGGGAAATGTGATGAAGAAGGGTGGAGTGGCTCAGGCTATGTACAAATATTCAGACAGTCTCTTAGCAATAAATGGATCTCAGTCAGTTCTATTATCTGTCTGGCTGTGGCTCCTATTATCTGCTGTGAATTGTAGCAGTGATCTCTGGAACAGCATTCAGGCACCATCATTACTGAGTTTCACACCCTCCAAAGACCACACTGTAACAAGGCATGCTGGATAATACTTGCCATTAGAAGAGAGAACATAAAGGATTCAAGCTATGACTAACACAGTAAAAGGCTCTGCATGGGGCTTTACATTCATTGACCCTGGCTTGTTATTAAAGAAAATGCTAGGTTCAAAACCTAGACCTGCGTTTTATACACTGCATCAGCTGATTTACACAAAAAGCTGTTTTCATCCCATCCTTGCTCACCACCCCCCACTATCCTAAACCTTCATGGAAGAGCACAGCTGGAGAGCAGGGAATTCAGAGCACAGGTCTGCCTGTAGCTCACAGTCCCCACATGAGGACTAAGCCCAAAGCAGCAAAATTCTCATGCCCAGTAAAGCACTGGGGAGCCCGCAATGCACCACAAACAGGGACGCGGCAGGGAGCATCCAGCAAGTCAGGGCTGAAAGCTTCCAAAGCAGCACTCACATGGCTCCTTGTTAGGAACAGGAATTTTGGGATCCAAACCCACATCTGACTTCCTCGTGTTTTTTCACAAGCCCTCCAGTTCATTTGGGGCCCATCTGCAAAGCTTAGACTGAAACCTAATACCCTTCCCAAAGCAGGATGAAGATTTTAAGAGTAAACTACTTAGATCTCCCTCCCATAGCCAGCAAGGCAAGGCCACAAACTTTAAATCCACCAAAGCTCATGTGCATATGGGTTTCTACCTGGCAATGGATTGGTTTTCACCTCCCAGCTGCAGAACCTCTGAACAGAGGCTTTCCTGCAACTGGGGTATTTCAAAAGCCTTCCTCTCCCACAAAGATTCTCTGATGCTTTTCTGTCTTGGACACCTATTCTACAGCAGGGCTTAGTATCTATTACCCTTCATTCAGCATGGCTGAAAAATTAGTCATCAACCTAAGAAGTTATTAGGAAATACTTGATACTATGATTGCTTTTCTGTGGAATGAAGGGAAGAAAAGAAGGAAGGTGGGTGAACCCTTACACTCAGGAAGCTTTTCCAGCACAGGCACAACTCTTCTGAGACCTCAGCCCAGAGAGCAGCACCCAGGAGCCCAGCTGAACACAGCTGCTCCTACTGCTGATAGCCTAGAGGCAGCTGGCAGAATGTGCCTTAAATAGAGTGGCTGCTCCCTGCGGTCACCTCTCCAGGCAGCACCACCCATAGCTAATGTGCTTCATCTGAAAGTCATTTAACATCCAGCAATTGCTCACAGGCCTCAGCTGTGAAACACAGACGGGTGCTTCTCTCTGTAGGTATTTGCATGCAGGAGTGAGGCTGACTGCTGCTGTCCCATTCATGTACAGGGTGCCAGGGAAGGGTTGAAGGTGAGGGAACACAAAAGATGAACAACAAAGGGTCCACCCAGGTGGGAGACTTGCAGCTGCCATAACCAGCAACATCTCGAATCTGGTTTGTATGTCTCATAAGGAGTTGCTTAGGCTAAATGGCCCACTATTGTCCTGTGCCCTCAGATGGTTTCTGGCCACCCCAAACTGCTGTCACAGACCAACCTCTACTCTTAGCACCACTGCTATCCAGCACAGTGGGAGCAACTCCAGCTTTGCGGTGGTTTGATGCACAAACCCAAGCTAGAGACAGCAAATGGAGCTAGAAGGAGGGAAGAGTTACAATGGAAAGATACAGAGGAAAAACAGGAGCTTTGAAAGAGGCTGCATAGAATTGACCATGGCACAAAAATCATGTAAGAACACAATACTACACCTCTTCTCAGCTATTTCTACACCAGGAACAATCCAGCTCAAGTCATCTTAAAAGTCAGAGTGAAGTGAGAAGGAACCTGTTGATGAAAAACAAGAACCAACAGCACAGAAAAACATGGCATCTCCTTAGGCAAGAGTTTTTGTGAGGTGGAACATAGCCATTGTATCTACCCACTCAACACCCACTGCCCTACAGCTAAAAAGGCATTAGCTTTTTGGGAAGGGGCTGCGGCTGGCTAATAGCCCTTGTGCCCACAGCAGGGTTGGCTGGAGCTGGCAGTCTAAAAAAACCTGCATTTTAAGTGGCTTTCTGGCAGGCAGTGCCAAACATTTGCAGAAGATGTTTTGAGAGAAGAAGACTCCCCCCTTTTTTATGGTAATAAACCCATATTTGATTTGTATACAGTTTATATGCTTCATAAAAATGCTAATTATTCTCCCAAACAGAGGAGAAACTGAGCACATTTTTGCATCCCACCCTTCTCCCTGCACTACCCTTTATACTTTTATGATGCAGCATTTATTTACGTCGGAATTGTGCCTAGCTCATTCTGCCTTTCACACGGTCTATCCTCCCCTCTCTTCCCACTCATAAAAAAAATAAGAACTTGCAAATTTATTTCAGTGGAAATTTGGTTGGAAAAACATTATGAAGAAAAAAGCTTCCAAACATAAAGCAAAGGAGGATTCCAACATTGCCCAGCCCCCCTCCCCTTCCACAACGTTTTCCTTTGGTGCATACATTTTTCCAAGGTCACCTCGGAGGCTTTTCCTAGTTGGCTATCAAAATAAAAAAAAGGCCTGTCCCAAGAAGCCCACGAAACCATCGCTGTGGCTTGGACCGTTTCCCTGTGTACGGATGCCACGGGAGAAGATGCATGATGGAGGGGGGAGAGGGAGGGGAGTGGTGGCTGATATTTCTCTGAGATTTTTTCTCTCACCAGAGGAGGATGAAGATGGAGTGATGAGTGAGGTTCCATTTGTCCAGCAGTGTGAGTCACTCAGCAGCAGTTTCCAACACACATTTTTTTTTCCTTATTCATTTTAATTTCCATTACGGAATTTGGTGTCATTTATTCCTGCCTCCTCCTCAAGAAAAGAAAAGTAAAAAAAAATGCTGCTACTGTTATGTCCAATTTATTCTGGGAACTTGTTTGAGGACCCACCAAACATGGTGGGGGAAGGGTGACTTGAAACACAATCCAAAATATAATCGGCTCTGGAAGCTTTTAAAGAGACTCCTTTAAGGCTGTGCCAAACCTTAAAGAAGGAAAATACTTCCACTAAATCCCTCCCACCATGAATGCGATCCTGTATGTCTGAGGCTTTTTATTGGCTGGGTGGTTTGGGTTTGTTGATTGGGGTTTTTTTATATATCAAAGATGTTACTCTTTCAAATAGAGTCTGAGCTCTGTGGTTTTTCGGCAGGCAGTGAATTCTTGCTTCTCTCCAGCGTGCAGTGATCTGACACAGCCCTCCCCCCATACTGGTTCAGGTTAAGGTCTCATGCAAAGATCGGCCCCGGGAGCTTGAGTTGTTTTTTCTGGAAGCTGTTTTTCCCTTCACTCTTTAAAAACAAAACTAAACCGAACTAATCCCTTAAAAAGAGAGAGAAAAAAAATAAAGCCAAGCTTCACAGGGTCCAGAAACCCAACCTGGCCTCTGTACTCCTGAAATATCTCCATCAGCTATGGACAAAGGCTGTGGCTGCCTACACAATCTTCACCAGCCCCTTTTCAGGCAACTAGCACAAGGAGGCAAGACAGAAGAAGGTCCCATCAGTGAGCAGAGGCTGTGCACTGTCATGGTCAAGACCACCCAATCACAGCTGTCTTGGCCATGTTGCCTCTTATGTCCCACCAGAGAACCTGTTTGATCTTGCTTCAGATCTCAAGCAGAGGAAACCTGAGCAGTCCCAGTGGGGGACTGAGTTCTCTGCATACCCTCTAATGGAGTTGAACTAGGCTTTAAATAGTGACATTTCCTATCCCAGTGCTAAACCAGGCCCCTTGCATTGGCAGACATCAAGGATGATGGCAGGGTTCATCTATTTACTTATTTTGATGGAGGAGTATTTCAGGGAGCTCTAGAAGCACTGTTATCCTTCATCTAGAGCATCAAAATCTGCTGTCTTGTAGCACCTTCCTTCCAGCTACATTTTCGTCTATATTGGAAATGCACACCACTATGATGTCTTGTAACGAATGGCATTAATTCAGTCCCACAGCCTGTGCAGTATTTAATCATGGTTGTTTATTCTTTCAGATGCCATGCTTAACTTACGCACCTCTTTCCAAACGTCGTTTAACTTATGCACCTCTTTCTAAGTCTCAGACTCAGCTCCATGAGTGCACTCTGTGCAAAGAGAGTAAACAGGAAAACTTGGCAGGTGGTGCTCTGGGAGCAGCAGTCCCCTTTCTGAGTTCAAAAGGCATGGGGAAGAGACTGCAATGAAAAGAAGTGGAAGTTTGGTTGGAGTGAACCCTGTTTTGTCTGAATCCAGGCATACAGCAGAGCCAAAGAAGGGACCTTTCTCCACTGACCTCAAGGAATCCTGCCCTCAGCAACCTCATGATGCACGTGCCACATGCGACTTCTCTTTGGCATTTCAGCTTCTCTAGAACAACCTCACCCCAAACTGGTAAGACCCATCCTCATACCAGTGATTCTTCTAGTACAGACTGAGAAGCCAGGCAGGAACCTTGGCACCCTGACAATGTTTTCTGTTTAATTAATATGCTCCTCACAAGGGACAGCTGCCATTCTATATTTTTTTGTTTGTTTGTTTCTCCTCCTTCCCCCAGAGGAGCATGTGCTTTTGAACTGCACTAGCAGCTACATGCTAATGGCTGCAGCAGAAGGAAGGTGGCTCAGCCAGACCTTTCCTATCTGGGTATTCAGTGACTCTGGAGAGCACTGCCCAGCTCACAGAGCAGCCCAGATTACCATGTGTCCACCCAGGCTTTGCGCCATGTGCCTCACTGACCACTGACTAGCTTTTTCTGCTTGGCTGCTCATAAAGCAGTTGGTCATTCAGGGCCCCAGAGCAATCTCAGAGACCCCATGAGAAATACACCCCCTCAGTTATGATTTCCTGTTTACAATGACGTTTTGGGATTTGCTTCCAAGCCAGTGTTTAATCCTTTTACTCTGCCACACTGATTTTGTATCATTCTAGTTTAAGTGCTATGAGTACCAAGACAAATATTTTTCATGAGTCTCAAACCACAAGTATCTTTATTGACCTTATTTTTAATTTCATCACAAATAATCCCAAGTTTAACTTGACAGGATTCATCTTCCACAAGGTACCAGAGGCCTTCTGGTTAAGAAACAACCTAATGAAAGCAGCTGTTTAATGGGATTTCAAGGCAGCTCTGAAAGGAACAGGTTCAGACTCCTACCCACAGTAAAAAAGGTGCAAAACCCCCCTCCAAAAATGCAACACAAATTCTTCCAGAAAAAAGCTGTGCTCATCCAGCTTTGTATTTCTTACACATTAGGTTTCAATAACTGTCAAACTTGACTGGCAATTCCCAAACACACAAAAGCATCGTTTATTAAAGGAAAATGGAGTCCCCTCCTGAACAAGCCAGTGAGTCCTCAGTAGAGCACAACCCAAGCAAAATCCAGAGCATGCAAGTACTGCCAGAGTCTCAGCATTCCCACATTCATCTACAAGTTTGTGGCTATTTGCAGCCCAACACAAGTTTGGTGCAAACTGAGTGGCCAGTTCTCTGCAGACACGAATACCAGGGGATTGTCTGTACGGGCAACTTGCAGCAGAAAGCTCAGTTACTTTTTTCCCCATTTAACGGAAGTTGTGATTCAAAGCTCCAGCGTGACCCAGCACAGCGTGTTGGTTTTTTGTTTGGTTTTTTTTTTTGAATTCATGGAGGAACCCAATTTAAACATTGCAAGTTAAAGAGAAGAAAAAGCAGCCAATTTGACATCAGACTTTGTGTGCCAAACCTCGCCATATAGACATGTGCAATTATGGAACTTCCCAAAATATACTTTTGCTAGAAAGAGACATGGATAAAGGTTACATGGGACTCCGAAGAACCTCATGAATGGATGCAAATTCATAACCCAACAACCCACTGAGTGGGGAAAGAAAACCACATTGCCCAATTTCAGGTGGCAATCAAAGTCTGCTCTCAAATACACGTGATAAAGGAGGTATCCACACACAAGTGTGCCAGCATGGGGTGTTTTATGCACAGATTATATTTGAAGGCAGCAGGCCATATATGCCATGCTGCAGATTTGGTGTTACTGGCATTACCCAGCTCATTCATTCCCAGGAATAGAATACAATTTTTTTATGGCAGTGTGTTCTAAACTTCACTGGCCTCCTGCTAAAACGTCAGCACTTCTGGTCAACTGCTCAGTATCACCAAGAGAGGGCTGGAACCTCTCCCAGTGCAAAAGCCCACATCTCACCCCCTGCAGGGCCCTGGGGCAGGGAGGGTTTCTTCAGCCTTCATTGCATTCCAGTGTGCTCACTCATACAGTTGTTCATGACCTTTTTTTAAGGGTGTTGGGTGGGTTTTTTCTTTCTGGGTTTTTTTTGTTTGTTTGTTGTTTTTTTCCTGATCCTCATGAAACCTAATTAGGAATCCAAGGTCGTTATCAGGGATGTCAATTATACAATGGCTGAGCAGCTGCTCCCCCTGTTGCTGGCCTATTAGTGCCATGTTGAAGTAGACAGCAGAATTTCTTGTGCCATTTAAAATTTGCCATATCATGAGTTTCCTTTCAATTGCAAAAGCAGAAAAACAGCTTGAGTACTTTTCCTCCTACATCTTTACTTCAAGCTGCTTTTATAGTCCTCAGTACATCCTTCAGCATCTCCTGCCTTAAATACATATCCCGAGGGGAATAAAAGGGAATTTAACAAAGAGCAACTTTTCACAGATGGTACCCAGAGTCATCTACAAACACAAAGATAGGAACTGCTTTAAAATAAACTCTGGTGGAGAGTTTTGGTGGTGGGAGTGTAGGGTATGGGGCCATTCACATTGTTATGAAGTACTCTACTCCATACCAAAATAAAACTATTTTAGGGTGAGAACTCGGAGAGAATTCAGTGCAGAGCAGCAACAGACAGTGCTTGAGTACAGGAAGCAGAACAGTATTTAGTGTGCAGCTGAAAGGGGCCTTTCTTCACCTTGATATATTTTTTAACAGTTTACATAGCTTGCTGTTGGGGCTACCTCCCTCTAGTTATCACAGTTATCAGCAATTTCCTCTTCTGTGCACAGGGAATGGAGTGTAGCATGCCACATCCCACCACGTAGGAAGTGCTAACAAGCACTGACTTTTCATGGCAGGCATATAGCTAGCAAATATCAAGAGAGACCTAACTCTTCTTCTTTCATATTTTCTGCTTAATTTTTCCTTCTTCATCTCAAAAGATAAAAGAAGATAGATGAACTCACACATAGTCACCTTTGTGACTTCTCTTGTGACACACACCAGCACCAGTAGAAACACCTATTTGCCATATCTAAAGTTTGTGTAGGAGTCTGCCTCAGTGCCTCTTTTATGTAAAGCAATGCTAGCATGATGTCATAAAGAGGAACTTGGTCATCTTTTATCCTGCACATAAATGGAAAAGCTATGGGCCTCCTCCCCTGCCTCCTTGCTTTCCATTTCCAATCTCTACCTTCCTTTTGCTGAGTCCTGAGACTGAAGTTGGGCTCTTTCTCACTATTATCGCCTCCTTGAAAGCACCAGTTGAGCAATTTATCAACTTGATGTTTGCACAACCTTATTTCTGCCCCTGCCTTTGCTGTGCCTCATCTTACCATACTAATGAGGATAGAAAGCAAATTCTAAAACCTTGCCATTGTTGGTGCAGCCAGCAGCTATGACTCAGAACTCACAGAGACTGCAGATCTGGTGAGTATGATGGAACTTTTCCTCCCCACGCAACCCATTTTCTTTTTGTTTTTGAATACTCACATTAGAAAACAGAAAAACTTAAAGAATTTTACTCTTTCTCAAAATTCCAATGTGAACACTGACTGCAGTGACAGGTAAGGTTCTCCATAGTGTCTGTTTTGCATGGTCTAAGTGGCTACAGAAACTTAAACATCTCCCTGAAGGCCTTAGGGTTTGCACAACTGGGTTTTAACCATGCAAGATCCAGAACTCTTGATATCTTCAGACTTTGAGAACTTCCTGCTTAGGCCAGGGCAGTGTTGTCAAAATAGACTCCTTTACTGAGTGACTCAGTGCTGCTTTCAGTCCTTGCCAGAAGCCAAGTACAGACTCATGAGGAAAACAAACAGAAGTTACTGAATCATTTCAGAGTTTTCAGAAAAGTTTCGTTCAGCTTTAGTTCCAGAAAGCTCAGAGAAGGATGAAAAGGAAAAATATTTTCTAACCACATTCCATATGCAAAGACTCTTAGTAGACAAGCATGTGTAAATTTTACAAGAGTTCTACATTCCCAGTCAGGATCTGTGAGGCTTTATATCCAGGTGATGGGAAGGATGATGTAAATACAGAACAAATTAAAAAATGCCCTTTACGTAGCAGCTCAAGTGTTGCCCTCAGCTCTACTTCCACAGCCAACACACTTCCCTGGAACTGCATAAGTCTTTCAGAGCAGAATTCAGCCCATTATTTTTTTGTTGTTGTTGTTTTTGAAGTGCTATAAACACTTTATGGAGGAGACTGTCAGACACCAAAGGCTGCACGCACACAAGCATACTTGCTGGGAACTCTCCTCCAGGAATGCTCAGCTTGGATCTGGCTAGCTTTTCATATAATTCAAACAGTAGAATACCAGTTTTGAAAACAAAACAATCCAGATATATTAAGTGTAGAAAACAAAGTTAAAGTTGCCTAAAGTTAGAGAAAAAAAGTTAAAGCCCAGACATGCTCACAAAATACTTCCATGCCAAAGCCTGTCTTGGATCTGCATTTGGCATACTCCCTCGTAAGTTGCTTGTGATTAATATAATTTTGACACTGGGGAAAGGGAACCATCAGATACATCATCAGTTTCTTCCCTTCTGCCTGCCCCCAGAAAAAGTACCACAGCTGAAAGCAGGACAGCAAAGCAATAATATACTCACTCCCCAAGCTTGTGATAATGTCACAATGGAAAACAGTGCAACAACAATGTTGATATGCCATGTAAACAATTAACTTATCCTGATCTAGATCAAAGAAGACTGAAATACCTTTTTCATTATGATATTTATTTCACACTACTGAATAGCAGAAGGAAGTTCAAATCCCTGAGAGTAGTGCTACAATTAGATTATTTTAACTTTAACTTTTTCAAATTTCTTTTAAACGTAACTGTTTACTTCATGGGGCTTATGACGCCAGCATTTGGAATAATTCAGCCAGCCTACTATATGTTTTTAAACAATGCATTTCACATACTTGTCTAAGCATAAACTCAAATCTGTCTTAATGAGAATTCCCTAGTCTTCAAAATTGTCAAGAAAGCTGCATGACTACACAAATCCAGTAGAACAGCACCTATTGCCACCACTGCTCCTCTGTCCAGGCATGGACTCAGCCCACCTCCTCCCATCAAGTCACCAACACCATAACAAAACTTGGCATACAGTTGCAAAGGAGTTGGTTGTTGCTTCTCCACAGATCCTCTTGATCAATAGGCTGACCTGTGGGCCGGTTAATCCTTACAGAAAGTAACCAGTGATAACATACCTTAATTGCAAGATGAGGTCTTTAAACACAGCTGTGCACAGGGTCTCACTGGTTTTCAGATGATGTTTTGTTCTGTCTTCAGATTTCTTTAGAGTAGAAGTAGCCTTTATTTTCCTTATCACAATTAAAAAAATTTTTAGAAGTCTTTCATTAATCAAACTAGCAAATGCACAGTAAGGCCAATTTAGGCAGTTGCTAAGATACTACCCAAACAAGACAATAAAACTAGACCAAAAACCTCTGCGTTCAGGAAGGGATTCTGACCCAGTAACTGCAAGTTTTCATCGAACTCACTGGAGATCCAGAAGACAATTTCAATGCATTCTCCCAATTAAATAGCTCATTTAGATCTAATACGACGTTTATTGACTCCTGGGCTTGTATTGATTCTGAATAGGTTGCAGCTAAGGTTTCGTAAATGCCTTGGAGATAAATCAGCATGCAGGTAATAAACTGCAGATCACATAAGCAAACATTACTTAATTATATTCCTATTAATATATTGAGTCTGTAATGAATTTTTGAGGCATTTAATTATCAATTTGACAAGATAATCTAGAGGTAGTTAATAACAAACCAGTAAATTGTTAAAAAAATACAGACACTTAATAAGTCTCCTAACTGATACTGAATTAACTTGCTTTAGCTGCCTGGTTAAATACACAGCAGTTAATTACAGAGTGCTTCAGCAGTCTCACAATTTTAATATATGACCCTCTTTGCTGTGCAATAACCATGTGGCTAGAGACGAGGGGGTTTCTCCATGTCTTTCCTTCAGATAGCTGAATTAATTGCTGATGCAACCACTTCATCATTCTGCAGTTAGGCCGTTATTATTTATAAACACAATGGGCCACTCCCTCTCTTTAGTGATCAGAAATCATGTGGTTTGGCCCTTGCAGGATTAACAACAAAAGGGCAATTTTTCACTCATAGAAGGGGTAATGCTTTGAAATAGAAACAGTTGCCATGATGATCCAGGTGGTCCCTGGACAGGCAGAGATGCCAACCAGACATGCTGGCTAGCCATGAATGTCAGAATATTTCTGTTTACATATTCACGTGTATCCCAGAAATGTTTTACCCAGTGCTGAAGCACAGCTCGTTCTTTGGATAAAATCTGCGACTCCACTGCAACAACTGGTTCAGAACTGACTCATACAAAGATGATCACTTGCCATAGTGTTTTGGGAGCTTTAAAAAAAAAAAAGGCAAATGAGCCAGGAAAGGCAGCACCAGAGACAAACAGTTCATCCCAGAGGTTAACAAATAAGGGTAACAAATATTAATAGCTGTGACACCTTCTCTAGGAATAGCCTCAAGCTGCACTGAAGAAACTTCCTCAGCTATGGGAAGTCTTGGCAGTAGTTGGTTTGAAATGTAAAACACTGCTGATAATATTGGGTTATGCATGAATAAAACATTTTAGATCTTTAATCAGCTGGAGAAAACACATGAATGTCCTTTAAGAAAAAGACATTTTAGGAAGTAGAACCAATGTTGTTTGACTCCAGGAGTCCAGAGGTCCTGAGTCACCAGTCTCCCCTTTCACTAGCTTAAAGAGAAATTTTCAAGTACTGATTCTTTTGATTTATTTACTTTGGGGATCAAGGTTTTTTTCCCCCTCTGTAATTATGCAGCCTAAATGTCCTTTCTGCAAAAATAAATAAAAACATTCATGCAATAGCACAAATCCAGGAAGAAAGGACTTTAAAAGCCACCAAATGTTATGAGACTGGAAAACTTAAGAGGAAGCCCCAGGGACCCTAACTCAGCCAGACATTTGCGTGACAGTACAACACCATCATTCTGCTCTTAAAGTTATTAGCAGCTGTGTTGGTAAGTAGCAGGGTTAGTGGGCAGAGTTTTTCCATTACAGCCTACTTGAGGTGCAAATTCAGGGCAGATAAATCCTCAGTCTGGAATAAAGTATGCATGTGAAATCTGTGTGTTTTACTGCTTTATTTAAGTCATGTCAAGTTTTGCAGGGCTAGGCCAAGAAAGACTGAAAAGAGTTGTTGCAAGGCACAATTCCTAAGGCATCATTCTCCAGCATTATCCAAGTGAAAGAAAAAGGTTTCTGCAATCTCTGACTTGCCAGTTGGGCTGAAGGCAGCTTAGACACCTGAGAAGGCTCTGCTAGCTACTGAGGAAACACCTATGTTTGGCATGAGTAGAGCTGCTTAACTATTCCTGCAGACTTGTTCTCCCTAAGGCAGGTATGAAAGCCATGAGGAATCCTTATTACCTCCCAAAGTATTGCTTGTTACATGTTTATCAGTGATACAGAGAGAAGGAAGGGACCATGCCTTCAAATCCAGGTGTTCCCAAGTCTTGTCCTGTTGCTCAGTTCCCCCAGACTCAGCACTGATTTCTCACCCACTGAGCAGTGACTTCCCTTCAAGAGGTACCTGGTCAATTTAGAGCAAATCATGATTAACTAGCATCTACAATGATGGGTCCTCAGAGAAAAAGCAGTAGGTGTGGGAAAGAACCCACAGCCCTTCAACTTGTGATGGTAAGACCACAGCTGCTTCATAGGCAGTTTCTCCACAGGGCAAAGAGCTGAGGTGAGTTTAACTTTCCCTATGCTGACACCATGCCCGTGGAGGTCACTGGCAGGCCTGTATTCTGCAGGGCACTTGCTCATGCTCAGTTCTTTTGGGCATGCCAGTAGAGAAAGTATTTTGCCAGAGATGATGAAAGACTTACCACCATCTTACATGTGGAATTCAGCACATGCATCACCAATGTGCTGCGGTGCTTTTCAAAATTCACTTTTGGTCCCAGCACTCCTTGGGCTGTCTAGAAACAGGCTCTTACTTCATGCCAAGAAGCACAAGTGTGGCCTATGGTGTGACAGGGCTGGCTGGCTTGGGAGTGGTTGGTCATGGCAAGCAGCTGTGCTGTGGCCTGGGAGATTGGTTCTCAGTTGTGGCCCTCTTAGGATTCTTGGCTAGTGCTGCTGTGGTCCAGGGCTAACTGAAAGACATTGTTCTGTTCTCCAAGACCTCTTCTTGCTCTGATCTATCCCACAGGCTTCTTTGTGATTTCTCCTCAGAGCAGCAAGGGACTCCCATCGCCACCAGGCTGGCAGCTGCTGGGCTGTGGCTGCAGAGGTAGGCTGTGGGTGCCACCAGCCCTTCACCTCTCCTTCCCACTACTGAGGAGCGCTCCAGCCCCTGTACATTCGTCCTCCACTTGCCACAGATGGTTGCCTGGGTTTCTCTTGGCTGCCGCTTTTGGGCCCAGCTGCAGGAGGGCTCTGCTCCAACAAGGCTCAGCTGGGCCAGCACAATGGCAAAAATAAAGGCCCACTCGGTGGGGATCAGAGCCTTTTCAGCCCTGCTTCCTTTTCCGCTGCTTTCATTTCCTCTGAGTGAAATGCTGCTGAAAGGGGGACAGTGTGGCTGTGGCTGCTGCTACAGGCATGGGGCTTGGTGTCACTGACTGATTCTTCATCTGGGTCAGTCATTTCAAAGGGGCCTTCACTCAGCTCCTCTGTCTCCAAGACAGTATTTCTTCTAAAAGGCCTTGCACAGGCAGCTGCTAGAGGCCTGACCTCACCCCACCTTAGCAGCAGCTGCCTTTACCCAGCCTGGGTTCCTGCAGCAGAGGTGCTGGAGGTCCCAAAGCCATGAGAGAGCTTGGCAGCGGCTTTTCAATTTCGGGAATTTGCTCTGCAGCCTTCAAGGCCCCAGCAAATCTGAGGAAACCCCTGGAGACATGCGGTGGTCTGAGGATGATCCGGCCTTGACATTGATAGCCTGGGCAAAGGGAGAAAGGAAAGGCTTGTTTATAGCAGGGCTTTGAAATTGAGAGGCGAGGGTACCTGTCTGCGTTGCACAGGGGGGAGCTGTGTTAATTTGAGAGTTTTGGCAGATGACAAAGCTACTTTTGGAGGGTTTTCCCCCCGTCCCGTCCCTTCCCACGGTGATTTCGGCTCTCCAGGCCCACCCGAGCCCTCTCCGCGCCCGCAGCCTGAGCTGGCCCGCTGTAGCCAGCAGAGGGCGCTCGGGTCGAGGAATTGCGGCGGGAGGGAGGGCAGGGGAGCGCGCGGTGCGGGGAGGGCAGCGCGGCGGGGAGGCCGAGGAGGGCCGGGTAGAGGGCGGCCGGGCTGCCAGAATCGCTTTTCTAGTGGCCAGAAATTGCCGTTTGATTCAGCATGCTCCTGGGGTGCGATTCATACCTACCTCGGCCTGCCTGGCTCGCCGCAGACACTCATTCACCTCCAGAAGGCAGTCACCGCGAAGGCACTACTGTGCCCTTGGAGCTCAGGACTCGCTGCAGCCCACTCGCTGCAGTCTCGCACCCCTTCCCGTGGAGGGGGATCAGCCAGCTCTGCCTGGCCCCAGTGCTTCCAACACAGGAAGGCACCTCAAGGAGATGAGGTGTCTGCAAACATCACATACAGTTATAGCGGGGATGGCAAAGAGAGGGATAAGAGTTGGTGGGGCAATAGCAGCACTTGCGTGAGAGCCACTACAGACCACCGGAAAGGCGGTCTGAGCCTCTCTTATCAGCAGCAGGAGCGATGCCACTAGAAGCAACTGGTTTGCTCCGGTAGCCTCTTTACAAGCACTGAGGGACAGCTGCTCCAGGACCGTTGGGTTTTTAAAAGGCCACTTAGAACGTTTAATACTGCACTGGGGGAGAGGGTAAGGAGAAAGGGGGGTCAGGGCAGGGCGGTTGCATTGACTGCTTAGGACTGAAAGCCGTAAACCTCTTCTTCCGTCACTCATTGCTGGGACATTTTTATTGGCGAGATGAAGGGAGACAGAGCACAGCTCCACAACTTGCTCTTCTTCTAGAGGTTAATGACCCAGTTAGCAGCTCTTGGCTGCATTTCCCGACATTTTGCAGACATCAAGACCCGTCTCCCTGCCAAGTACATTCTGTTCCCTGGAGCTCGGCCAATGCATCTCAGATTACTATGTAATGCGACAAAGAGGGAGAGCTGGAGGTGAGGGTGGGGGCTGGAGAGGAGATACAAGAGCTGGTGGGGAGGGGGCAGGCAGAGGGTGAGAGAAGGGGAAGCACCAGTTCTAAATTTAACGTCTCAGACAGAAATGAAGCTCCCAAGGTGCTTATTTGCCGGATAAAACAGTGAATCCCAGGATAAATCGCAGTGATGCTTCTGGGAAACAGATGCAATCAGCAAATAATTCCCCCCTAAGGACAATGCGGGCCTGTGCTTCCCGGATCGGCTGACAGTAAAACTCCAGCTTCTGATGCCCTTGTGCCCAGGACAAATATTGCTGAGGAACTGGGTCTGCTTTCCAGAAGGAGAGTCTAATACCTATGAGGAACAGGGGCTTAGAGAAGTCAGTGAGGGGCAAGGGGACAGAAGAGGAAGCCATTCCTGCATGGTCTTCTGTATATCTTTTCGCACCTAGGGCAGAAGGTGCTGCTCAGCCACCCTGTGTTTGGTGAGCCTGGCTGCTTCAGACCCAGTCACTTGCACGGTAAAGGAAGGAAAGTCAGAATCTAGGAAAGACTCTGCTGGACAGGGGTTGAACATGGCTGAGTTACTAAACCTTTTAGTAGAAGACATCAGCCATTGCTAGAAGCCAGCACAATCATATGCTGCACACATGCTTGCAGGTCTTTGCCCGGTGAACAGTCAGTCCACTCTGGAGCCATGCTGGTATCTTCCCCTGCAACTCTCCTGAGATCCCTTGGCTGTTAAATGTACAGTGAGGGCTCCATGACCCTTGCAAATCTCCCCTCCAAGGCTTCCTGTGCTACATTTCTGATGAAAAGCCACATCGCTAGGTGATTCACTGAACTGCAGATCCTCAGATATTGTCAGTATTGAGAGTGAAATTTGGAGTCCTGACCTAAGAGAATCCATTGCAAACCCTCCTTCTGCCAGACTGACATCTTTGTTAAGGCTTTCCCTTCCTACCTTGGTACTGTATCTTCTACTTGTTCAGTTCCAGATCTTGCTTATAGCTGCTCTAGGAACCTTCCAGCCAGACCTACAGCTCCATCACGCCGTACGTGGCTTGCACTGCCCTCATGACATGCCACAAACCTTTCTACACTTGAACCATAGTCTCTAGCACATGGTCATGCCAGTTCTTAACCCCAACCCTTGTTAGGCCTGGGCTTTCATTCCCTCCCACCCTTCTACACCTGTGCCAGGTCCACTTGGTCCCATTATATTATTTGTAGGCATCCCAGCTTTGGGCTCTTCTGCCCAAGCCCCACAGTGCTGCAGCAGCTCATTTACCCTGTCCAATTCCTCTTCTGCTCTTCTCATGTTGCCGCATTATGGTCCTAATTTGTCAAGGTTTAGGGCTGGGCCAGCCACTGGACAGATGACAGATGCTCACTATTAACCCCTCTCTCGTTCCAAAGGCAAAAAAATAGGGAATAAGGGAGAGAGACTTACAGATTAGAAAAGAAAAAGTAAATTGATTTTATTAAAATAATAACAATAAAATGCAATATATACAAAAGCAGTACTGAAACCCCGATGGCAGTGACATCACTGTCACCACTGGTGCTGTGGACAGACACGAGTGAAGCCCCAGAATTGACTCTGGAGCAGACAGGAACCAGATTCAGCAGCTGGATTCTGTAACTGGATTCAGGAGTGCACAAACTGGGGTTGAGGCAAAACAGAGAAAGTCCTCCTCAGACAATGGCCATTGAAGAAGAGAGGTAGCTTTGTGGTCCCTCAGTTTTATACTGAATATGACCTACATGGGATGGAACACCTTGTTGATCAGTGTGGGGTGACCTCTCCTGGCTGCTTCTCCCTGCAGGCACAGCCTCTCTCTTACTGTACGCCTAGTGTGGCACGCAAGATTACCAGTGACCATGGTCTGCACAGGAGCAACTATAAGTAATAGCCTTTCTACATGCCAATCACTAGTGCTAACTATAAACCTCAGGCATTATCACTTGTAGAAGCAGACACTGTCTGCAAAAATACACCATTAACTTCAGCAAGTGTAGTGAATTACAAGGGGCTTAGGTGAAAAGTAAAATCACTTAGGAGAATTCTAACTCAAACCAGGACATAATCCCAAGCCATTTCCTATACTGAAAGCTATATAGAGGATATAGAGGCCCTTATCCAGCCTGGCCTCTACAGTGCTCAGCCTGCTGTTGTAGGACACCAAGGATGGGAGGATCTCCACTCTTCTTCATGAGTGCCAGCACACTCATGGCTGAGCTTGTTGGCACTGCCCTCTTGCAATGAGATAGGCTGTGAAATACGCCTTGGGGACCTTCTCTGACCAAGAGGTACATGGGCAGTGTCAGAAACAGTGAATGAAGGTGAGACTCCAACAAGCAAAGCAGGAGGCCTGGGGAATGCTTTAGGGAAACGGGTTGCCACACATAAAATGTTAAAGCCAGAGTATGTGCCAGGCAAAAGGTCAGCTTCCCCTTACTGGGTGTCAGCCAGGGTCTCTGGCAGCTCCTCGGGTCTCTCACCCTGGCTTCCATGGGCTCAACACCCCACATTGCGCTATCCCTCAGGATGCTCTCTGGTGAACGGAAAGAGAGGTCTGGCTCAAGGGACTGTTTATCTCCCTGGAGCACAGCCCTTCCTCCTCTTCAGGAATTATTTCCTTGAAAGACACAAAATAGCACAAACCTGCCTCTTGCTCAGCTCCATCTGCTACACAGGGGCTGGGTGCTGGAAGGCCACAGTTGCTCATTGAATCTGTCAGACGTGGCTTAAGGAGGTTTTTTCACCACCTCTAACCAAGGAGAGAGAGGAGTTGGGTTTACCTGTAGCAGGGCTTGCTCAGGAAAATCCTGAAAAAATGTGTGTTTCTGTGGAGTGGAGATTCCTCAAAAACCACGATAAATGTAAACATCTAGAAACGTGGCCCTATGTTACTTCACTGCTCAGTATCTGTCCTCAATGCTGGCCCCACAGAGGGAGTCATCAGGGGTCAAAGCATCCTCCAAAACATAAGCCTAGGCTAACCACAAACATGCAACCTTCCCAACTTGTACGCCACATGTCAGCCTCCTCCAAAAGATGAGAAGCTACAGACACAGTCTTGTGGAATAGGACAGTTGGGGGAAGGGCACAGGTTGCAGGAAGAAGGAGCAGCTCCTTCCCAGGGGTCCCCTTACCAGAGGAGCTGGCTGGAGGCATGCAAGGAGACTCAGTTTTCCAGAAGTCAGCCTTATCCTCTTTGTCTGGCTCACAGCAGATGCTCCGCTATGGAGAAGAGCCCACGTCACAGCACACTGCTCTATACGTTACACAAACCCAGTGTGAAACTGGAGTCCTGGCCCAACATGTTTGCCATTTTGCTGCCCAGCAGAGCTGTTCACAAGTGGAGCAACTTGTGGTCAGCAGGGAGGGCACAGATGATAATGGTGTGCAAATGGGGAAAATATTGCCAGAGGTATCTCAGCTTCTGGTACAATGCTGGGAAGGCTTAAGCTGGAACAATTACAATCTGAGTATTGCTGCTACTACCAGTGCTACAAGGAGCACTTGAGTCTGTATCAGGGCAAATAATAGCAGGTAGGTGACTGCTGGATTCATACTACTTTTTTCCTACTCCTTCTTTTTCCCACAGATATGTGCTAGAGTAGAAACCCAAGGCAGTGAACAAACATCAAGGCAAATATGTATCAAGATAGAGAAATATTCCCGTTCTATTTATGGAGCAGGCAAAGCCCAGCAGCCACCAATTTGGTCTCCTGTCTGACTTGTCCTGAGTACGGAAGGTCATCCCAAAGTGGAAACTTTTTTAGCTTTTAGGAGACTAACAAAGGCTTCACCCTTAAGTCAGACAGTTCCTGAACTTGTGGAAACCATCAGGCAGTTCTTGTGCAAGGACTATAGTCAGCCCAGGTTCAGTTTCTTGCTGTTTAACATCACCTCGAGATCCACCCACCAGAGGAAGAACTAACCCAGGTTGCCTCCGGTTTATTAGTCCAGTGTGAGCAGGGCAGGAAACAACAAGCTTAAAGTCAGTCAAGGAAAGTTTAACTTTGGCACTATCTCTAAACAGCTGAACTGATAAGCACAGTTAGAGCACTAAAAAGATTGCCTAGGCATAACACAGAGTCTGTATCCTCAGATACTTTCAAGAACACGACCAAGGCAAATATTTGACTGGGCTAATTTGGGTCCAGCTGGTCCTATCTTGTGTCAGGGTATGCACCGGGTGACCTCTTGGTACACGTCACCCATTTCCATCCCAATTCCCAAAGGCATTTGTTCAGCTTTCCTCTGTCCTTTCCCTGTGTTCCCAGATGTGTGGCACATTGCTAAACCTGATGCTGAGCAAGTTGGCTTAACTTGTGGGATTGCATTTTCCTTTAAATTAGGATGAGTTTTGAGATATACATAAATGTATAGAATACCAGAGAATATTTATTAGGGTTGAAATTAACATTGATTGATTTGATTTTTGCTGATTAGGTAATTATAAGAACTAAAGGAGTAATCACCTTTTTGACGAGGAAATGAAACAATCATCCAAGCTAGACAAGTCCTGAGTTTCTAATTTGAGCAGAGAAAAAAATAAGGTACAGGTGAACGCAAAGAGCAGTGTCTGCCATGTTGCATTTCGCTCTCCAAGCAGACATGCACTGGGACTTTTCTTGCTCTGTTCATCTCAGCTTTATGCATCTATACATAACTTTTTGATACCAAGCTAAGAGAGATTAAAGGGTTAGCCCAGGGACTAAAGCAATGCAAGGAGCAGCTCTTGATTTACTTCATGCCTAGAAGAAGGAGAAGCCTTCCCTACAGCTCTCTGCCACAGTAGAAGCACTGCCAGATCTGTCAAGTCACTAACAGCTGAACATGAGGCTCACGCAAGCAGGTCCTGTCTCGCTCCCTTCCCTGGGGCTGTTTCTCACACATCTGCAGTCCACCAGGGCCTCTGTCCCCCAAGGTTATCCCACGTGCCAGTATGATGTTTGGCATAACTCCAGGGCTCACATCTTAGAGCTCTGGGATTTCTTCCCCAGCTAGCAGCATCAGAAGAGGCCACTGAGTGCAAATCTCAGCCTGACACCTCATGCCTGACAATTACAACCCCTTGATGGCTTGTGTATGGCTTGGACACCCATGCAAGTGCCATCACTCCTTTCCCTTGGTATGACCTGTATTATAATGGAAACCAGGATGAAGAAAGAGCCAAATAGATGGAGAGCTAGCTACCCTGAGTCCCTGAAAAACTAAACAAAGGCCTTTTCTCAGCCTCAGTGGTATTCATCAGTTTCCCTGGCCCCTCCAGGATGTGGCTGAGATATATCAGAGAAGAGCAGCTGTCAGCATGGATGTGCCTAAAATTAGCTCACAGAGGTTTCCTACATTTATTTATTTATTTGTTCCTTGAAAGGCCCGTTCTTATTAGATGCAAATTCAGCACAAAACTTCAAGCCAGTACAAAGGCACTTATAATATTTTTCAATTACACTGAGAGGGAGGTCACAGCACTTTGCATTTCAGCTTCTGCTTTGTTCTATATGTTGGGATAGAGGCTGCAGCACATTGCAGGGTGACTCTTTGGATGTTGTGCTGCAGGAACATATTTGGAAGAGCTGTACCACATACAGCAGGTTTGCTTAGTGAGTCTGTGTATTTTATTTGATGTTACAGGTGTTCCTGGAAGAAATCATAGAAAATGGGACTCTGACCTTAATTCTTCTCCTTTCAGATATGTTTCACCCCTCCAAGAGGTTTCTTATAATACATAATGGCATTATTAGCTTTCATCTGTTTGCCATGTTTTCCTATCATCCATCTTCACCACTCTGTGATAGGACTCCCTCACCAATTTCACTCTCAGACTGGATGAGAAGGAAGGGGGTGGAAAGGTCTTAAAGATACTAGAATCCAGCAAATTTTTGTCAGAGAGAAATACCTCAGTAAGACCTTTAATAAGCAAAGGACTGTAAGGTGAATTTGCTCTGTCTTAGCAAAGAAACCACATACGGCATAGATCTGTAGGAAAGGAGGTGTGATCACTTTGGCTGTTCGGCTGTTAATTATAGAGCTCAAGGAGCTTTGTTTTATCTCCTGTTTGGTTCATGCCACAGGGATTGAAAAGCAGTTCTTATACAAACATTTAGGAGTACCAGGATACCTGGGCCTGCCTTTGAATTCTTCCTAATGTCTTCCTCTGCAATGATCTACAGTGATTCAGGAGCTTGTTTCCTGAGCCTGCTGCTTTCAGAATGACTTGCTGTTCCCCCAGCTGCCTTCTCTTGCTGACTTTCATTTTCATTTTTTCTTCTGAGGTGAGGAGTTCTTGTCACCCTTTCAGTAAGATTCTAGACAAGACTGGGGCAGGTGGCTCCTACTGCAGTATAAGGACCTGGTTAATGACGCTGGCATAACTAGCAACAGTCATTAATGTGGCTTCACAGCTGGAGATCACTCCTACACCCAGTTGTGCTATAGTATAGTGTAGTGTGCTACAGCCTAGCTCAAGTTATGCAGTAGTAGTCTGCAAGTGTTTGGACCCAGGTTTCTGAGGTGTATAAGCATAGGAGGGCATGGATTACAACTATGTGCTAGCAGAGCATAAATAATAGGTGGGTTGGAGTGCTGTGACAGAATCCTTCCATATAGCTCCAGTCTTGATAGTGAAGGCCCAGGCAGAGGTCCTAGACTGCAAGTTCAATTTTTTTTCTGATCCACCAAGTCAACTGGATGTGCACGCAAACTGGACCCTGGGGACCTTATGGCTTTTTAATGAGAAAGTGAGACCTATTTATACTCTGCCTAAGCATTTCCCGTGAGACAGCAATCCTAAGCAGAGCTAAAGACGTGCAGGAGCTACCTGCTTACCTAATCTTTATCCTCTTCTCCAGGAGAGTACATCAAGACAACAGAAAGTCAAGCAGCTCACAGTATGACTGGCTTAAAAATACCCCACATCACTCCCACCCCATATCGCTCATCCGTCTGCTCTGATGGCATCAATGTTGCTCTAAACAGCACTGCAAGTAGTGCTGATTGCAGAGCAGCAGCAGGAAGATGGGTATCATTAAAGAGACTGAGCCAAAGCTCTGTAATTAATTAGTTAGAAAAGCATCTTGGCATTATTAGAGAGGCCTCAGCAGAGGAAGCGACACCTCCGTTCTAACAGACTCACCTTCCGCCAGAGCTGCTGCTGTGATGTTTGACATTGTGCTGGTGTAAACAGAAATTAGAAGTCGGTGTGACAGGGAGAGCAGCTGCTGGCAGGCTCTGCCCTTGGCCAGCATTGTGCCGTGCCGGGAGGTTTCCATGCTCTGCTCACAGGCAGAAATCAGATCCTGCACATGGCTCAGGTAGGGATGATTGCTACTCAGCCAGGAAGACCCTGATTTTTACTGTGATTAAAAGCAAGCCCCATTTTCCCAGGGTGCTGATCAGAAGTTTGTGATGATAAACAGCCAAGCATATACAAAAAATGTCACCCAAGGCACTAGGAGTTAGTGTCTCCTGAGCTAGACACATGCAAGATATGCTGCTGTCCCTGTCAAACATGCACAGGCTGGCTGCATGGAGAACTGGGCCATGCACAGAGCTGCATATTCATGGCATGCAAATATTAAACTACTTGCAAACTCCCACAGCTGTCATCAGCACATGGTATCATGACCATGAGCCCCAGAGATGGAATAATATCCTATGGGGAGCAGCAAATTCTGAAAATTCTGCATGTTTCCAAAAATAAAAGCATCAAAAGGAAGATGGAAACACAAGACTCAAATAGCCAGGATTGCTTTAAAGACTTCTCATTTCCTTAGGGGAAGGACACCAGGCAATGTAGCTAATACACAGGGCAAGGAGGCAGGAGGCCTGGCTTTCCCCTTGACCTGTCATCATACCTTTGGCAACTATTTTTTACCTCGTGGGCTAATTTTGCCCTTTTCTCAATTGGTACTGTCAGCCTCTAGGAATTCATAAGTCTTAAGCTGAGCCTCCAAATACCATGATTTTGGCTTAAAAATCAAAAGCTATAAGCACATACATAAGAATTATGGGCCTCTTTGAATGTTCTTGTGGTTTCTTACTATTTAGGGATCACATTTCCAACTTAGTGGGTCAGATTTTTATTATTATTATTATTATTTTTAATGAGAGCCAAGAATTTCACATAAACATAGGGCTCTGGCAGCTTGAGTTGGCAGCACTGCCCACTCTTCATGTGTCCTGCCTACTTAGACTGGAAGCATATGAGGCATGAGCTGTCACTAGCCATGTCTGCACAACATCAACACAGAGCCTCCCCAATCCCAGTTGTCTTCCTGCACCTGCCCAGGGCAACTTCACCCTGCTGTTCCAATGAGGACGGTAGGTGGGGTAACTCCTCTGAGTTTGGCCTGCATTAGAGCACAGGTGACCAACAGACTCAAAGTGACCCAAGAAGAGGCTCCTGAGGGTGAATTTTGGTGTGCCCTACTTTGACCCTGCTGTTGCAGTCTTGCTGAGGTGTTTCAAGTGCTCTTCTAGGCAACAGAGAGATTAACATCTGAGAACATGTCAGTGTGTGCATTTGCTGTTCTGTCTGCTGAATTTCAGTGGAGGTCTTGGAGCAGAGGAAGATTGTGCTTAATGTCTGCTCTTCCCATGATACCGAATAACTCAAATCCCTCACATTTTACCTTGTGTGGGTGTTCCATGGGAAGCAACCTGTCCAAGCAGCTGTCACCATCTCTGCAATGACAAGAAGCATGTCTCTGGCTCTCAGCTCTGAAGCGTACCTCTTTACAGAGGTTGACAATGACAATGTTCTCTGAATAAATGAGCAAATAAAGATCTTCAAATGAACAACACATTCTTCCTCAGGTGAGTTTTGTAGAGAAAGCAAATATTTCAAGAGCATATGGTTACTTCTTACAGCTTGTAGGAGCCAGCCTGCTAACTCCTCTGCGGTGGCTGTAAATCTGATGATGGTTCAGTTTAAGGACCTCACAGATGCTATTTCAGATTGATATAATGTACCATAAATGGGATTGAAAGCTCTCATATACAGCAGATAAATTCTTTCTGGTTCATTCATACACTGAGGAAACAGACTATTCTATATATGCACAGCTGGGATTCATCCAAAGGTGTGTGATAGCTGAAAGAAGCTACACGTTCCTTGGCTGGGGAACATGTTGATTTCAGAAGGCAGCAAAGGTAATGTGAGGATAAAGGGAGACTCCCTTGCCTGGCATTTAGTATTTGAATCTCATCCTTTGACTCACCTCAGACTCACTGTGAAAGCGAAGAGTCTCAGAAGGATGGAAGAGCCTTTACCATATATATTGCTGGTTTAGAGGCAGCAAGGCATGTGGTCTCCATGGGATAGTCAGCAGATAGATACTGCTTCACAGCTTTAGCCTGAATCTTAGGGGGTGCCCATCTAGTTAGAGAGATATATCAATGTATATAATATCACAATCAGCTTGTGGAACACTTTTCTATTAAGCAATGCAGAGAACCAAGCTACCCCCAAAAGGTTTGAGGGTGCTATTCACCAGCTCCATATACATAGCAACCCCCAGACCCACCATATAATGATACAGGTTAAAAGCAAGCAAGTAAATCTAAACATATATGATGGTGGGGCAAGTCTTCAAAGCATGAGACAATTTCTAATTAAGAGAGACTGGGAAAGGTCCCCTGGGCAGACCACCACACAAGCGGAAGAGCCAGGCTTCCTGAGAAGCTTCTGGTGTCAGCCCCACATGGTCTACAGAAAGCGAGGGATCCTGGGTCTGATCGTCCCTGGCAGCTTCTGTGCAAAATGGGGCCAATTTGCTGGGAAGCTTCCCACCCCGAAGGAGGGAAGAGGTGGGCCGTTAGTTTAACAAACATTTTGGTATTTGGAAGTAATTCCCAGCTCTCGTTTAACACACAGACTGCATTTCCCATTGCTAACTGGCAGCAAAGAGCTCATCAACATTTAAATAAGAGGCTTGTTAATGCCAGCGTGAGGCAGGTTTGCATGCCAAGGCTGGCTAAGGTTTCGTGCCAAGGATTTTCTAAGAGAGAATTTCTCTAGGAAACTCCTTCAAAAGGAAGAATTCACTTCTGGTTAAAAAGAGCTAGGGCTTAATTTGAAGAGGTGCTGAGCTGGTTAAGTCAAATTGATGGTGCAAGAGCTTGAATGCCTGTGAAAATGAGACTCCAGCTTTTAAATCAATTAGCTGAAGAATGGCATGTGGCATTTTGCAAGTGATTATGCCTTCTGCAATGCAATAAGTGAAAGAAAAAAAAAGACTATGCAAAACCTCATCCATAAATGCCCGTCGATGCTAAATAGACTAAGGTGAGGCTTTAAATGCACCCATGACACAAGTATGGGCATTTTTTACAGATGGGCAAATGCACCTTAGTACAGGGAGGATCTGCAAATTTTGGCTCTGTTTTTACATCCCAAAGGACTACTAGAAATAACAAAGAATTTTTACTCTGTGGACTGTGTTTTAAGCCTTCCCTATGGAGACTGAGCCTCCATCACAGAGCCAGTGGAGAGGAAGGGTGCTGTCTTTGGTAAATCTAAAGAGTCCTGTACTATACATCCTATAGCATGGTTAATTGCCTTTCCTTGTTCTGTCATAGAACAGGAGTAATGTCCATGGTGTAGGAATATGCACACTGTAATTGGCTTTTGCTGTAATTAAATGCCTCGGTGCCAGCGTTTAATCAGCTGCCAGAGCCGTTTATTGCCTCATATACTGCTGCACCAGGAGCATTACCCCTTAATTAGTTGCTGAAATAGTGATGATTTAGCAGCGTCTTTATATTTATACTTCAACCCAACATCAACAGTATTGCAAGATGAAAAAGCAGCCCATTCTGCTCTGCAATGATTTGGGATTATTTATATTTCCTTACCTTGTGGAAACTAATGTCATGTGCATCTCCTGGTGACACATCATGGGAGGTGCAGTTAGCGCTCTGAAAGCAGCTGCTGCATCTCTGCTCCTGTCCAGGACTGACCTTGTGCATTTTAAGTGGACTCAGTATCCATAAAACATTGTCCCCAGAAGCTCTCAGCAGCCAAAGAGGTGCAGCCTTCCCCCACCTTGTCTCACTGTTACCAGGGGTACCTGGGTGTGGTCCAGCAGAGGAGAGGCAATGAGCCCCCAGCCTTTCTCCTCAAAGCTCCCAGGGGAAGGAAGGAGTGGCATATTGTCTTGCCTGACACTGCCAGGTTGTGATAGGTGCTGGTCTGTCAGTCCTTTGACAACTACTGGAGTGAGAGAGACATCTCCCCAAAACAGTTCACCCCACCATACAGAAGATGTCTAAAACACATTGGAGGAATGGTTCTTTGGAGTAATCAGTCTCTCAAGAGGGAGTCCTCTGGCTTGCTTGTGTTGGACTTTTCCCTCCTGAACTACTAGAGTGATAGAATCATAGAATCATTAAAGATCAGAAGGACATCAAAAGATCATCCAATCCAATCTCTCTGCCACAGCAGGATCACCTAGACCAAGTTGCACAGGAACACATCCAGGCGGGTCTTGAATGTCTCCAAAGAAAGAGACTACACAACCCCCCTGGGCAGCCTGTTCCAATGCTCCGTTGCCCTTATTGAGAAGAAGTTCCTTCTGATATTTATATGGAACCTCCTATGTTCCAGCTTGCACCCACTGCCCCTTGTCTTATCACCAGATGACCTTGATAAGAGCCTGGCTCCATCCTCCTGACAACCACCCCTCACATATTTATAGGCATTAATGAGGTCACCCCGCAGCCTCCTCTTCTCCAAGCTCAAGAGACCCATCTTCCTCAGCCTTTCCTCATAAGGGAGGTGTTCCACTTTTTTCATCATCTTCATTGCTCTATGCTGGACTCCCTCCATCAGCTCTGCGTCCTTCTTGAACTGAGGGGCCCAGAACAGGACACAATACTCCAGATGCAGTCTCACTAGTGCAGAGTAGAGGGGGAGAAAAACCTCTCTTGATCTGCTATGGAAGAGATGAACCCTCCCCAGAACACTAACACTGTTTCCTAAGACCAGCACTGTGGACAGAATCCTCAGCTTTCCAAGTTTTTTCCCAGATTTGAAAAGCCCCAAGGAAGCTTACAAGGCCCCTGAAATCCTCTCAGTATTGTCTAGAAAGCAAAAGTCATCCTTGCTGAGTAATAAAACTCCATGTGTGACACAGAGGAAGTCATACAGCAAGTTAGCCTAGATACCTCCAAGATAAGCATGAGACCCATCTTTTGTATAAAGCCAGGTGGTTACATCTACAGTAGCCACAGCTGGATTCAGCCATTGCAACAGCAGAACACAGCTGTACAGCTGCATCTCCATTTGACCAGGAATGTCACCAACAGAACAACCAGTAGGCTGCCAAACAGTTTACACTGCCTTTGTCCCACCCTGAGTCCCCTGTTCTGGCTGACTTTAGCACCTCAGTTTTAGAAACACTTCACTCCCAAAGCTTTGTCTTCAAAGTATTCTCATTGCCTTTGACTGCAAGAAAACCAGTGCCAAACTGGATTAATAGTTCCTCCACCCTTGGCCCTCGCCTCTGGCCCCCAGCCTGCTAATGCATTGTGATTTGTGTGTGGACAACACACCCCTGGAACTCTTCCATATTAACAAGTTTGGGAAAAAATACCTCCTGCTATAAAGGAAGTAATAACATCAGGTTTGAGAAACTATATAGCAGTTTGAATGGACTTGAAAGCCTACACCACCACACTCCTGTCACTGCCAAGACAAAGCCTGTCAGACTCCCGTGTCCTGTAGGAACAGGATGCAGAGTTCGTCTTTTCCTGAGGGAGAGCACAGGCCCTTCCTGAAGTCCCCTGGGAAAGGGGAGGAGGAAGGGGAGGCTTTTGCTGGAAGCAAAGCCACTGCTTTTGCCTCCTTCCATGGCTAACAAAGCAAACCCATAACCTAGGAAAGAAGACCTTCATGTTCACCGGAGGTGGGAAACATGAGACTTAATCTGCAGCCAAGAATATTTAGTCTGGACAGTAGGAAAGGCTGTTAAAGTGTGAAGACAACACTGCTATGGAATGGACTGCCAGGGGAAGTTGTGGGATCCTTCCTCACAGAAAGGGTGGTTAGACACTGGAATGGACTGCCCAGGGAAGTGGAGTCCCCATCCCTGCAGGTGTTTAAGGACAGACTGGACGTGGCACTTGGTGCCATGGTCTAGCTGATGTGGTGATGTCAGGTCATAGAATCATAGAATCACTAGGGATTGGAAGGGACCTTGAAAGATCATCAAGTCCAATCCCCCTGCCAACAGCAGGATCACCTAGACCAATAAGCTGGGCTTCATGATCTTGGAGGTCTTCTCCAGCCTCAATAATTCTGTTATTTGATCTGTGCTTCCAAATATCTTCTGCAGGACACTAGATAAACATTTGGTTGAGAGTGACAAATGGGAAATGGGTTTAGCTGTATTGTGTGCCCTGGGATCTTTCTACAACTTTGTGAACAAGTGTTTTAAGAAAACTACTTTTACTGATAGGAGTGGAGGGTAGTATTAATCTCATTTAACCCTTAGACACACAAACCAAATCTGTCTCTAGACACTCACCTCAGACATCAAAGGTATCTTCTAGGCTGTTAAAGTTCATCAAGATGAATCCCATCTTGCAGACACCTTGTGCACCTCTGTAGAGACATCTGACAGCAAAGGGCTTTTATGAGAAGATCTGAGGATAGGCAGGGTATAAGCAGGGTGCCGATATTTAGCAGGTAAGAAATGTTCACTGAAACAGCTCATCGGAAAATGCTAGATTCCCAGCCATCAAAGTGTTTTGGTCAGAGAAAGTATTACGTGAGGGTTTAGTATTGTGCCAGGTTCTCTGACTGGAGAGGTGAAGATCAGACTGTGTGGTGATCAGTGGTACTTTTGAAGCAGGTTGGATTGGACCAGGAACAACAGCTTAGCAACAACTTCCTAGAAGAGCCAGGCTTTGCAAACCACACTTCTTTCTCATGGCAGTTTGGGTATGCCCTCAAATCCAGCGGCAAAGCAAGGTGTTTTGCTCTGCTGCCACACAATCACAGCTCAAATCTGACAATACTTGAGTGGGTAACCTCTGCATATAACCCACCTCTGCAGATTACCTCAGGGTTTAGGAATGGAGTGCTCTCCACTGCAATGGCAAACATTTTTAAGAACAGTGTGAAATTCATCAAGAGATGGCTGAAAGAAGCATGGGTGGCCTCTCTTGTGCCATATTTCTGGCATCCTTGCTTCACCCAACAGTGAAAGAGGCTCCTGAATTAAGTATGCTGAGAAGCCAGACAGGGAAAGTTTGAACCCAAAACACACAGAGACATGGAGGATACAAAGCATGATTGCAGGTGGAGGTTGGGAGAATGTAAATACCATTCGACTTGAAAAAATAATTTCACACACTGGCAAACAAGAAATTTATAAGGAGTTTATTGGATTGGTAAAATGTAATAAAAAAGCATTTGTGATACTTCTTCTGCAAAGGAAAAAAGGCATCTGGTGATTTTGCATATTTATTTTCCCTTACAAAACATTAGAAAAGCATAACTGATAAAAAGGATAACAACTGAAAGAGCAGAGCAAAGAGGAAAATACATCTCAATATAATTGGATAATGCGTAATAAAAATACAGAAAACACATGCTTAAAACAGCTTTCATTCTCTTACCATAAAAAGTCATTTTATGTGTTGAATAAAAAATATACGCCGGTTGCTCTGAAAATTGCAGTTTAGGAGAGGTAACTAGCTGAGAACAAAACATATATATCTGTATATATCCATAAATATAGAAATTGTGTGTATGCTCCATCTGTCCTCAGAACAAACTGGTTTTCGATTCATGCACACAAGTTACCAAAACCTTCATGTATTATCTAGAGGACCAACCCTGTGAGGTGCTGATTGCATTTCCTGAGTGTCCTCAAATCCCTATGGAAGAAGGCAATGATGAAGACAAGTGGTCTGGTGGGTTCAGTGACAACGAAGGCTACTAAGCAGCTCACAGGAGAGGAGCAGCACTCAGCAACTCACAGGATTAAGGAAAACTCTAATGTCAGGAGGAATGGGCCCCTCTTAGACTTGGCTAGTACTTGTGCTCAGCAAGGGGTAGAACTCTGGTACCCCTTAGCTCTGACAGGCAGGAGACCAGTCCTAAAAGCTCAAGTAATGTTACTTCATTGGGCTCTGAGGACACTGAGTGTGCAGCAGTAGGCTGCTATCCCCCATACAGGGTTTTCCTTCCTGTGCCCCTTCCTTGCCCAACTAGCGATTCACATTTAGAAGGAAGATGCTCCCCATACCACCAAGAGCCTCAGTCTGCTGGCGCAGGATAATGAGAAGTATGGTCAGTCACACTCCCCTCCCAACCACAATAAAGACAATGCAAAACCTTCTCTACCTCAAGGGTTAACCAAACAGCTACCAGAAAGCTGAAATACCACCTCAAGACTGTACTAATCAACGACTATGAATTGCTTCACATCTAATAAACACCATCACTGGTGTTTACCAGATGATTCTACCTTTAGGAGGGGTGGGCCAAAGCACAGCAGCTACAGGCAACAAATACATTCCGGGGGGCACCTTCTGCTTGCATGTTCAAAGAGCTTCGCCAACCTTATAGCCTTGAGGAGCTTTGTCATAGACCACTTAGCCACAAGGAATCCTTCCAGAATGACCCATGTGTGGTCCAGACCCACTGGTATGAGCCCACAAGTAGAGCCAGTGTGAGAAGTTATGCTCTGAACCACAACAAACCTCCATTGTTTGTCCTGAACTGGAAAGTGCTGTTAGCAAAACTGCAGAATTAGCACTCCTGGTTACTTGTTTGACCAACTGGAGGGAAGGCACTGGAGGGAAGGCACTGACTGGATGCTGCCCTGCAATCTCTCTGGTGTTCCAAAACACAAATCATGACATGGAAAACTACAGGATCCTTAAGGAAGTTGAAATCTCACCAAGACAGATCCTGTCTAGCAAGATCACAAGAGAGTCCCCGCTTAATTTCATTCTGCTCATACCTCTACCAGTCCTCACTCTCCAGAGGGACAGCAGATGAGGTCACAGTGGAGCAGTGCTAAGCATCAAAACATCAAACCTTTCCCTTTTCTACATCACCAATAAACCTTGCATTTCCTCTCTGACCACAGCATGGAAACATTTCCTAAAAGAAGCTTTTGGGGACGGAGAGCACATCAGCCTTTGTGGCATCAAACACCAAGTCTTTGGTTCAGATTTTCTCTTCTATTATATAAGAAATGAGTAATGGAGAGGTTATAAGACAACATTAAGTAATAACATTTCCAGATGTGAATGACTCTGAAGTCCCGACATGATAGAGATGTTTGAGGAGATGGACCCAAGTACCTCCCCTACTGAAGGGCTGCCCACCAGACAATGAGGAGTGCTACGCAAACTGACAAATACTGCTGATGGCGTAAGGCATTGCTTTGCACATCCCAGTAAAGAATAGATGCTCAAAATTAACCTCTTGCCTATCTTCTGCATCATTCTCATAGTTCCTGGCCCTGCTTAACACTGAGGCTATTTCTTTGCTGCCCAGACAGGAGCATCATAGGTGTCTGAAAAGGTACATCATGAAGAAAGTGGAGCACAGTTTCTATAAAGGTAGCTCTGTTAACAGCCTGCTCTTCACTTGGTAGTTGTTCTGCTCAGATGCTTGGCATGTGCTTAGCTGCTTAGGCATTTAGGCACACTAGTAATACTATTTTTTAGGTGGATAAAGGAAATAAGCTAGATCAGGCACAGGGGACAAGGCAGAAAATATCTCAATATAGTTGAAACGCAAACCACAACCTCCAGCTGTGCATTTCAGTGCAAACTGCTCTTATCTCATACAACCCTGAATGAAACATTAGCACAAAGGCAGCCTAATTGGAGCAGAATCTTCTCCTCCCTCCCTGCAAATCCTAATCATTGCACACAATCCCATAGCTAAGGGCAGAGAGAAAACACCTGTTTCTGACAAACACTTGCACTGGGAGAGCAAGATTAAGCCCTAGGCTGGACAGAGACTCACTTCTATGAGCAGCTCCGACTATGGAGAGTACGAGAGGAACCTTGCTAAGTTGGCAGGCCTTCCTCACTCCCACACTGTAGTACTGTGGCAAGCGAGACCTGGAGCAAACTTTTGCAGAGGAGTTGCTGAGCTCTGGCTCTAGTTTAGGAAACACTTCAGAGGGTGGCATTTTTCTCCTTGGTACTGCCAAGGAAGACAGTAAAAGCAACAAGAAACTGCACTGAATGGCCATCTCCCTTTCACTTTGAAATCTGAGCACTGTCCCAGATGAAAGCATTCCTCCCTTTCAGAATTCTTGCTTGGAAAACCTCCCTCTATCACACCTGGAAAATACTGGTCTCCAACCCCCTATGAGATTTCCTAGACATTGCTCCTAACTTAGTCTTAATGTAGTGCTCAAATCAAAACGGTTCCATACCATAGAGGAACTAGAGCAAGACTAGGACAACACCAAACAAGTGAGAACCATGTCACCATGGAAAAGCACATAGTCCTGACTGGAAGCTTTGCTTATTCAGCATTTCTGATACGGAACAAAATTAGTAGGAGATGTAAGAACAGCCATTACAAAAAAATAAAGTAAAAATCAAAGCAACCAAGTCCTCTATTTTTTGCCACTTGTATTACTTTCACCTCTCTCTTTGCACAGATGAAATGGGGCAGGTCAGTTCTTTTTCCTGTTCAAGTCAGCTTTGCTCTCTGGGTTGTCACGCTGCTGGCACAGACCTGCGGAGACAGGACTTCCTGCACTTCAGAGGAATGAGAAGTGGGGCTGTGTTTTAAACTTCAAACTATTCCTGTTCACTGTACACTAGGCTTTCAAAAATAAAACAAGCATCTGAGTCTTTCAACAAGTGGATGGAGACTTTAAAGCCTTCATAACAATGTTTTAAAACCTAGAGCTGGAGAGATGGGAATGGGAATACATCTTCCTACATATGGGAAATAATGAAATGAATGTTTCTGACTATGAAGTGCTGGGTAATAACAAATCAGAGGTCTGTTGCTGAGCCTGTTCTGCCAGCCAGCCCCTGGCAAGACAGCAAGAAAGGGGTTTTTCTTTGCACTGATGAACTTAAAATGAAAGGAAGGGCAATACACAGAAAGAAAGAGGATAGACAGGCACGGAAATTACTTGCCTGGAGCAACCACACAAGTAGGTAGAAAAATGGCAAATATAACCTGTCTCCTTATTCCCTTTGCCCTGTCCCCACAACTAGTTTGGGAACGAACTGGGGGAAGAGGAGAAGGAAGCAGCGATTTGAACATGACAGATGCTCCAGTTTAAACTCTATCTTCCCAAAGAGGAACTGAGGTGGGGGCAGGGGAGATGGCTATTATTAATGCCCTTCCATATATAGCAAAGCAGACATCCTGCATAATGGCAACACAATACATCAATAATAGCCCAAGAATAGCTTCCTACCGGTTTTTTTTCCCCTGACAGTTAGAGACATAAAGAGAAAAATCAAGCTGCTGAGATAAATAGCTGAGTCTCCACCCCCACCTCAAATTGCCTTGGCATATTTTAAGAGATAAATGGTTCTATGAAAAATTTAAATAGCTTTCTCTTTTCTTTTTTGGCAGCTGCAGGAACTGGGTCAGGTGTAGAAATTATTAATTTCTAAGCCTAAAAAACCCATGTTTGAAACTAAGGGCTTTTTTTTTTCCTTTAAAGCATCGACTTTCTTAGAAGTAGAGTTAGAAAAAAAAATGAGGTTGTTTATTTTTTAAACATAAATCAGACAAAAAATAATTAAGTAAGAAGAATGCAAGCTGCAGAAAATTTGCATAATAGGTGAATGGACATTAAAAGTAGCCATAGTGGACTGTTGGGGTTTCTTTTTGCATAGAGTATAGTATTTGCAAAATGGTGTTCATTCCTCTTGATCAAACATAGTACTGGGAGTTTGCCTTGGAAAAGACTGGGGAGCAACATTCTATACTTTTACCCTAACTGTTGTGCACATTTCCAAAAAGAGAAGATATTACTGCCACTTTTGCAAGGAGCACAGGTACTTCGTGCCAGGATTGACACCCCAGTGAGCTGACCTGCTTGAAGCTTCACTGGCTGATGCTCAGAGCTGGTGAGCCTGCTAGTGAATTGTGTATAAATCACTGCCTAATTTACTCCTGTTTTCCACATCGATACCAGGATTTCTAGCTCAGCTTCTCTGCATTATGCCAAATGCCATCTCCTTCTTCATGCCATATGTGGATGGATCTCTTTGCAACCATAAAACTGTGAATCCTATAGAAAAGAAACATGAAATCCTACAGAAACCATTCTGATACATCAACTCCCTCACGGGATAGTACGCCAGGTAAGATCTGGAAAAGGTTTCAATTTCCAGTCCTATTTATTCTCCAAGATATAAAAAGATACCCAGTTGGCATGCAGCCCATCCCTCTGTTGCACAGTTGGTACAATCCCCCCAGTTCATTATCCCAAATCAGATGGATACCTGAGAAGCAGAAGGACTCCCTCATTTAGACTCACTGCACCTCTTCAGGGCTCATGGCTTGAGCTCTGCTTCCCTTAGTGACCAATAAAAAATTCAAAAGGTGACAAAGACTCAGATGTAAATAGAACTGTGGTGCCTAGAAAGCTGGAGCACAGATAGGATCAGAAGACAGACTGTAATTACAGGCCCTGCTACTTATTACATAGGGCAGTTGTGCTACACGAGCCTTCGGTGGAAACTTCCTGTGTAATTAATAAAGGAGAAACAGAATACTTTTGCAATCACTTTTCTAGCTTTCACTGTGGGGGGTCCAATCCTGCCATCCTGGATTAGATCTAATCATAGACAATCTCACTCTGCATAAACTGAAGGCACCTGTTCTGTAAGACCTAAAAAGAAAAAAAAAAAGAAAAAGAAAAAAGAAAAAACCAGTACCAAACCCTGGTTACAAACCTGTACCATACAATTAAGAAGGAAAGGAAATTGATCCTGAAAACCCCCACCCAGATTGTAATCTGACAGTTTTCAAGGCATCTGGCAAAAAAAGAGAATGCTATGAAATAGTTAAAATCCACTTCTGTCAGGAAAAGCTGAGTTTGAAAGGGCCACATGTAAGCCAAACCCTGATAACACCACCTTTGGCAGGAGGTACCCTTGGCCCTTGGTGCTGAGAACAAGTACCAGGCACTGATTTGACAGGGACTAGCATAACAAAGTCAAGGCTGAGTGTGAGCTGGACCGATGAAGCTATTCTGCCCACCACGGTGTGTACTGTGGCATGTCAAGGGTAAGGCAAATAAGTGTTAAGAATACAGTAAAACAGATGCGTGGCTGCAGCCTGTAACCGATTCTCCTCTTCTAAAGCTTCAACTGAATTGTCGTCAGCATGGGAAATAGGGCATCCCTCAGGGAGGGCTCCTCCTAAAGGTCTCAGCATCGAGAAGTGCTTTTACCACAGAGGGACATCCAAGGAAAGTGAGACTGTCTTGTGAGATCTGAGGTCACTGAATGGCACCTTCATTCCTCCTGCACTCAGGATCTTACCCATCCTCAAATCCCCACTGGTGTAGAGCACCTGTGCAGAAAGATCTCAGCCAGGCCCGACCACCAGACTGCATTGCAAAAAGCATGCACAGAAAGATTCGCCCAGCAGACATTCAGGAGTTGCAGTGCTCAGCTGCACCTTTGCCTTGGTCACATCCATGTGTCTGCTGCACAGTTCCAGTAGAAACCATAACAGACTTCAGGACAAGTACTGGGCATACAAATGAGAACAAAATGCTTCTGAAACTCTGAAATAAGAACCACTTTGGAACACAACTGGCACAGCCACAATCTTCACAACACTTGTGTAAGATAGAAACAAAAAGTCCCTAGAACGTATTTATCAAAAGCCATTTTATGCAGATTTTTTACTTCTGAATATTTAAAACATGGTGTAGATTAAACTTCAGAGATTCTTAATACGTTCCAAAGCCCCACGGACCTTTGAGATGCTGGCTCATCAATATGCAACATCTAATTTTGTCAAAAAAAAAAAGAAAAAAAGAGAGAGGGAAGAAAAGCTATTCATCCTCTCTACACAGAGGTTACAGCGAGAATCCCAAGGAAAAAAAAACAAACCCAAAAAAACCTTCCAGCATCTTATGCAATAGGTTAAATTTACTCTGGTTGGGAAAGTTTCACTTTCTGCAAGAGAGAAAGTGCCTGTACTTGAATTGCTGCTGGAAGCTTCTTCTGAAGTGTGAGGCTGAAACCGTGTAGCTGGATTACAGTAAGTAGTTTACTAAAAAAACCCAAGGCTTGTGGCTTTGCATCCTGTTCCAGTCCAATGTAGTCTACAGATCTCCTCTCAAAAGGCCAGCAGACAGCGCACCACCTAAAAATCTTTTCTAGTCCAAAGCGCTGTGGTTGAAATGGCTTTGCTTGTTTATAAAGTTTAGTGTTTCGTATCGCTTGCATCTGACCTTCAGCAGAAAGAAAAGCCCAGTTAAATTGTGCAAATATGTACCAAATGGGAACGAGGGAAAGCAGCCAAAAATGCTGCATGAGCTTCTGCAGGGCTGCAGCCTTTTAGGAGCACCAGTGAGATGAACTGGATGAGACACCACATTGATTTAGGCTCCAGGCAGGAGCTTAAAACACCACTACATCCAGATTCACAAAGAAAATGTTCTGTTGCTGCAACCCCAAATTTCCTACACACAAAAACACTGTTTTCTTTCATCTTTAGGAGATGCTCGTTCTGTAATCCGACATTTAAAAACGAACAAACAAACAGGAGTCAGCTGACAAAGGATTCTTGCTGGTGAATGGAAGTAGGTCACTGAGTATTTTCCCTTTGCAGCCTGGTTCAGTATTAGTGTTGTACACAAAACAGTAAGAAAACTGCACTGGAGACAGGGAAAGACTCTAATTTTGTCTTTTCTATGGAAATTAGCATTACGATTCTGCATTAATGTGCAGTGCCTCCCCAGTACCCGATATCTGGTTAATTACAAAAAAATCCCAACCACAAAGCAAACCATATGCTAAATTAAACAACAACGAGAACCCCTCACTGGTCAGCCTGCATTTAGAGACATCTAAGCATGAGTAAACGGGCAGAGAGGAATTTTCCTGAAGGAACATGAAAGAAAATGAAAGCTCCACATACAAGACCGAATGCAATTTTCTGTCTCTCATGAATGCAAATTCTGGCTGCCCTTTTACACAAACATATTAAAGAACTGCAGAAAAAAAAAAAAGGAAGAAAAAACCCAGTAAATTCATTTTTGGAGGAAAAAAGGTTTAAAAAACAAACAAACTATCCTTGAAACTAATTTCTTCATGATAAATCCCTACAATCATGTGGTTCTAAATTACATGGCTAAAGATGACTGAAAAAGTAAGGCACAATTTCATAGTCATTTTAAAAGCAAGAATTACAATAATTTTCTTTGATATCCCTGTGGCAGGCCACTGATACTATGGATACACAAAACTACTTGAAAAGTTTTTCCAATTACTAAGACTCGCAATACCTCTGTGAAGTAAGTAACATACCACCTCCACTGCAACGACGAGCGCACGTTGAGAAAATGGAAAAAATGGCTAAGAGATGCTTGCAGACAAAGGGAGGCAGAGGCAGAAAAATAGAGACTCTCCTGGTGTCATGTTCCTGGTGAGGGACTCTAACCCCTAGAAATGTAAAACCACCACCTGGAGCTTCTGTTTCTTTCCTCATTTTCTAAAAGATCTTGGCATGATGAGAAACATGGGCAAACAGCAAGATTAAAAACATTCAACTTCAAGCGGAATTCTCTTGATACCACTGATCAAACCCATTGCTTCCCTACGTAATACGAAGCCAAAGAGACCAGGAACATGCAGCCAGGAATAAAACCCAGTAATATAAGTACCAATGCTCACTACCACAGCCTGTAGTTCTACTTAGCTTTAGCCCCACAACCACCTTACATGTGTGTGTATGAGTGCACATGCCAGAGAAGCCTGCGAGTGCTGGGGAGCTGGGGTAGTTTTTAGAGAATTTCCAGGCTGAAATGAGAACTGCTCCCTGATGTCCACCAGGAAATATCCAGGGGTAATGAGTTTTCTCTTAGATTTTTAGATGCTGGGTGAATGTTACAATGTCAAAGTGTAGTCCCTCTCATACTCCAAATGCCAGTCAAGCAAATTCAAACTTCAAATGCTGAGGAAGCCAGGCAGTATTTCTAGAAATGTTTAAGGAGAAACACCATTCCCAAGCCCTGAAAGGATGTATAGGAGATGAATGTCAATCAGTATCTCTTAATCTTCACAGCAGTTGCCATAATATGACTATGTTCTTCAGTAATTTCAGGGAAAAAAAAAAGCCAAACTAAAGAAGAAAGCATCCATGGCTTTAACAAGGAAAAGAAAAATGACCCAAGAGAAGGTAACACTGGTCTTTTAAGAAAAAGTCACATATGCCTAACAAAGGAAACAGTTACTTCAAAATTAGCAAAACTAGTTAAAAATAGGGAAAAATATCTTGTGAAATGTTCAAAGGGGCTCTTTTTCACTAGGTCCAGCACTGAACCATTTCCCAAGAACACATGTGCTTGTTTTTAAATAGAATTTTTATCCAAAAGAGATTTCAAAATCATCACAGAAACTTTAATCTACCAGCAGAAGAAACCAAAGAACTACAAAAAAACCCTGAGAAAGACAGCAGGGGTTTTTGAGAAATTAATATATTTTTGAGAGTTCTGAAATGTATTTAGATAAAATTTCAACGTGGTTTTAATTATAATAGCAGGGGAAAACCCACAAAAAACCTGTTGTGAGTAACACTGCAAAAAGAGAGAATCTCTCACTGAAAAAGACCAGCCCTTCTGACATCATAGAATTTAGTGTAAAAATTGTGACCAGCTCTGACTGGAAATAGTGTTCTCACAGCTCGCTCTTAGCTTGTACTGACTAACCTCCAGACAGTACTAAGTAGTTCCTGCTCTCCTTTGGCAATGAACCCTCAATTATCATCATTAGTGTTTTCTCATGGGAATTTTGACCACAGTGCAATACTTCAGCACATCTCTCTCCGAGAGCTCTGACTTGCAGTACTGAAGTCTAAGTAAGGTGTAGCCAGCCCAGCTCGGCTAACAAATAGCAAAATAACATGATGAACCAACCGCCAGCATCTGGCAATGATGAACTAAAACATTTAGGTGGAGCATCCCATGTCTATCATTTATCATTGATACTGAAGGGGAACAAAGACACAGGATTTCCCTCAAGAACCTTCTCTTGGGTTCTGTTATTCCTCACCTGATGGACTTTCTCAAAATCCAAAGGAATCAGCAGTTATCAAACCTAAGCTGGGCTTGGCTGACCACAGCCAGGCAGCAGCTCTAAGAGGTCCAGAGACATTTCAGCACAACTTGTTGAATATTCTTTTCAGCCATCACCCTTTTCTCCAAAAGACACTTGCCCCCTCCTCAATCTTCTTAAGCACATTTTGCTGACAAGCAGAAAGTCAGATTGAGGCCTGTGTCTCGTGAAAGCCTTGTTTCTACCATCAGGATGAATGCCATTATGTAGAGTTCACGACAATAAACACTTTGGTACTCCCACACCTCTATGATTAAGTTATTACCCCAGTGTTTTGTAGCTTTGATAAAAATCTAAGAATTACAATATAAAAACCAACCAAACCCAAAATTAGAGGTGCATTATCTGATAGGCTAAGGCAACAGCACTGCTTTCAGTTTTTAAAAGCAATGTTCATACAACGATTAAAAAGAGTGACAATATTTACAAATACTGGCGTTAGCCTTGGGGATATGCTTAAGGAGTGGGCTGTAACCAAGGCAACTCAATCTTCTGGGGAAAGTTTAAATACACAGCTTTAAAGCCATGGTTCAATGATATGGCAGAACTGGCTGCAGGGCCACTTGTGACAAATAGAAAGTGCCACAGCCATGTGACACAAAAGCACTGATCCTGTAGTAACTCATCCTCTTTCTGTCTAATGTTCTGCTGGGTCAGCATGGTACTGGGTGCTCTCCTGCAGGAGCCGTTTCGCATGTTTTAGATACTATGACAGAAATGTGCCTGCCTACGCCCATCTTAGATCAAATGTGTATGACAGGGTGATACAGAATCAGTCTTGTATTAAGGTTGTGCTTAAACAAACACCAGGGGCCAAAATATTTTGCTAAGTTAGAACCTGATCCCAGATCCCGTCTGGCTACACAAATCATGGCATAAATCCCTTCTTGCCAACAAATGCCAGACAAAGCCAGAACAGTGTAAGCAAAAACTGCTGACCTGAAGAGAAATGTCTGTGTGATCTTTCAGTTCTTTCTGAAAAGAACAGTTTGGATATCACCACAGCCATGGATGATGGGAATTTTGATCATGGCTAAGTCATCCGCTTTAAGAAAAGCAAGGTCTCTTTGGCAAAATGATTTCTTCTTTGGAACAGGTACAACAGGATATATTACAAATACGTGATAAATATTATGATGAATCAATATCCCAGTGGTTCTTAATTGCAGTGCAATTGAGGTAAGTTCACCAGTGCTTCCTAATTAAGTCCTGAAGTATCACAGGGGAGATTTCCATACACGTGCAGGTGATGAGAGCCTCTGTGATATATGTGTGAATATACATTTACACAGTATCTTCCACATGTATTCGTAGAAATTTTAGAAGTCAAACTCATACATATTTCAGAAAATAAAGGAGTATTTTGGACCGTTATTCCTCCCAACAGGCCTATGGTAGGTAGGGCCTTCACCCAGATGTGTCAGGATTGGAAATAAGCCACTACCTCAAGTATCAACACTGCTCAATCTTTGTCAAACAACCTCCATCCATGGAGTATTTAATGCTTGAAAAATCTGGCTCTCACTCTCCCTGCATGCCAGCCCAACTCACCACAGCACCCTAATAACACAGAGGATTCAGATCTAGAGTTCCTGGCTAGCTGTTAATTCTGAAATGGGCTGGAATCCCAAACCTGCACACCAGCAAAATTCTCTGGAAAAAGAAGACACAACTTCAAAAATCAGTAGTTTTGGCCAATCTGTAATAAATTTATTTCCCATAATTTCCCTGGGAAGCTGAAAGAAGGGCTCTCATGCAGAGGGCAGAAGACAAGAAGTCATATAACTTGCTCCAAGTCCAGCCCATGGCAGTGGCATAAAAAGCCCAACAGCTTTGGTTTGGTCCTTAGTTTAGGCCACATGCTGCAGGAAGGCAGGTTATACTTCGTTTCCATCAGTTACCCTGTGTTATTCAGGACAGTCTTATCAGCCACTTAGTTGAACACTAATAAGGAAGATCAGAGCTATGTCTGCTGCATGACGAATGGCTTATTCTGTGCCTGACTGGGTCACATTCTCCCCTGTGCTTATAAAATCCTCCACAGGGATATGACAGCATCAGCAATCCCAGCTCTGACCCACTGTGCTTACTAGAGACAGTTCAATCTGGATTTGCTCAACAGCTGAGGTTTTTTTTTGACTGGTAGTGGTCAGGCTGCACGTAAAGAAGCAAGCTCAGAAATACCTTATGTGCCACGGTTCAGGGAGCAGGAGCCCAGATGGAACCTGGCAGAAGTAACAGTGCAAGAATAATCTGTTTACATCTGAGACAGTAAAATTCTTGAAAACCAGGGTAGAAATCCAGTGTAAAATGGCAAATTGCTTCAGCACAGCCACGATGGTAAAGAATGATTTCTTTTGCTTAATGATGCTACCCTTCCACAAAGAAGGATTCATTCTGAGCTGTGAATGTTGGGAAACTTCCCTGACACTGTAGAATGTACTGGTAGAGTTTGCCAATGTACAAACCATATAAGCAACAGAGGTTTCAGGCTGGTGTTTCTGTATTTGAACTTAGCGTACACAGTTACAGCTATTACATTTCACCGCGCTCTTCCATACAGGTTAGCGCTCAGCTGAACGGAAACGCACTGTTTGCAGGAGCTGCAGTGGGTATCTCAGGTTTTTTCCATTTTGTTTCCTACCAGTCGAGCTCATCTAACTTTTTTTTTCAGCATTAGAGGGTATAATTATATCACGGCTTCTGTTATACAGATGAAAGCACCACATTCTTATTGTTTCTCAATGGGTGCAAGAAAAATAACTCTTGTAAGTTTCTCTTGCAAGTTTGTTGCTTACATGGTCCATCAGCCTGCTTCTGTTTCAGTCTGCTACTTAAATTTGTTAAGTGCAAGGAAAGGTATTTTCTTTGATTACATCTGCTAATAAGATATTAATATGAATTCAGTGATATGAAAATTACTCCCTTGCTATGTAATTTGCACCTTAGTTATTATGGGTTTCATGAACAAAACTACTACAGCTGCTCAGAGCTGCTTTGGTTTTCTAATACTTTCTTTTCTTTTTAATTAGCCAAACTTAAAAAAACAACCCATCAACATGAGAAAAAAGGTTCTCTCTGCCCAGCTTTTATCTGCCTTGGCACACACATTCATTCTGAACCAAAGATGAAAATGCCGCTGCTGAACCAGAACCCTTCTGCAATGACAGTTCACCAGACAGAAGTTACAAGTTGTTGGGAAGAAAATGAAAGAGTTAAAAGCTCAGCCTTTTTAACTTACTTTTTGGCACAGAGAACAGTTTAATACCTTCCTAGGGTTTCCTAATGCAGAATCTGAACAACAGCACATATTTAGTAGGAGGATCCTTTTTGCTGTTGTTGAAATAAGATTTTTAGTGTTTTTTAATGAAACCCCAGATAAGATGTATTAGCAGAGGAATGTATGTCCCAAGGCCTGATACAACCCCTGCAACAGTTCAAGGAAAATCCTCCCACTGCAATAAACAGGAACTGAAACAGGACTTTATTACTTAAATGTCTACCCAGGAAGCAATACTGCCAGAGGTCCCACTGTAATGAGGTGTTAGAAGGTGGCACAAGATTTTACTGAGCATTGCTTTGCACTGCAGTTCTGTGTAGTAGTTTTTGCTTTTTAACCACTGGGATTTTAAAAACGTGTTTCCAGCCCTACATCCTTAAAAGACCTCCGCACACTTGACTGGCTTGTACCTCTGGCAAATCAAAAGCACATTGTATGTGTGTGAGTGATGTGTAGTGTGTGCAAGCTCACATCTTTCAGTGACTGTCCATACATTGTGAGTTGGAAGCATCGCTACTGAATAAATTTATGCAATAGCAAAATATAATTTCACAGAAAAGAAAAAAAAATAATTGAACTGGAAGGGAATGGAGACAAGTAAGAGCCTAAGAAGAAAGATGCACATTACAAACCTGTGTCTCAAGGATACAAGATCACACCTACATTCTTAGGTACAGTACAGTTGCATTGATTCTGTTGTGATGAGAGGAGTGCTGGGTCTGCTCTCACACTTTCTAGGGCAGTGAAGCTACTTCTGCTAGTGATCCAGATCCTACTGAAGTCAAAGAGAAGCTTCCCATGATTTCAATGAGAGCTGGTCAGGTGCTCAAAATAATGCAAGAGAAGGAACTAACTCAGCCATAATTCACCAATGATGTACCAATTAAGAGACAAAGAATCAGACACAGAAATATACTCTGGACCACGTTCAGACCTCCTTCTGTGGGCAGGTAACTTAGGTGCTGTGGTCATGTATTTCCATCAGCTGAAGAGACAGCAGGCAATCTGACTCATTTATTGCTCTCCTGAAGAGCCACATCTAAATTAGTTACCTGTCACAGGCAGTCTGAACATGGCCTCTCAAACTGCTCTCTTGTTCCAAGGCCTTCCAGTTCTACTTTTTTTTTTTCAAACAGAAATTCAGACCCTAGAATGGAAAGAAATCATGCAAAGCTTGTGCAATATCCCCAACAGGCAGCATGGGGAGTGTCACAGTTGATATTCAGAGATCAGTGCTGGCCTTGGCAGTCAGAGCTTGGATCCGAGCAGAGTTGCAGGTCTTGCAAAGGATGTGCCCATCCAGAGGGTAACAGCCCTGATTGTCCCCTTCAGACAGGAGGCCTCCACAATCCTAGGAAATTAGCAAACAAAGAGCAAAACAAATAAGAAAGAAGAATAAGATTAAGTGAAGATTCCACTATCCAAAAAAACTCTCTTCGCTCTCCACCTTGTAACCGGATCCAGACTGAATCAGCATAAAGCATGACGCCGAGGTATGTGATATCTTTCACGATTAAGCCATTTCCTGATAAGAGAAAATGCTGCAGAGAAGATGAGTTCCCAAGCTCTCTGCTAAATTTAATCCAGTTGAAAATAAAAGGAGATTATTCTCTTCACATTTCTGAGGAAGGAAAGGTCTTCAGCATTGGGAAAAACATCAAACTTCAGCACATATTTATTAATGCAAAAAAAGGAGGTTTGGTTACTGCTACAACTACAGGTAATCTCCTTTGGATGAGCTAATGCCACAAAGCTATAGCATCTGTTCCAAGAGAGACAGCTGAGCAAACTCCCTGCCCAGCTCCCCTTACCGAAACTGTCACCTGTGCTTGTATTGCAGTTGGCTTAAAAGGTTGTGGCTGAAAGGAGGATGTCACCGAGACAGGCACATGGAAACCCCCACTGAAAGGCTCAAAACCTGCTCCATGGAACAAAGCCTTATCCCTCAACTGTGTGGTCAGGAAAACCCTTGTCCTAAGTCTGCTGATGGAGCTGCAGTGAGGAGATCACAGGTTGCTTAGAGGCCATGCCTCATCATCATCCATTTGTGTTTGGAAAATATACCTGGCAAGGAAGTGGTAGGAAGAGGAATACCACTGATGTTGTTTTTGAGATAGATGAGGCACATGGACATCAAGACCAAGTTAGTTGCTGTGTCCTGTGCTCTGCATTGCATCTACTTCTGGCATTCACATATGGGAAGCTGAGGTATCTCAGCAGCATGGGGACATGCTCTACAATGATTTGGGCTCAGCAAAATTTAGTGTAGGAAATGCCTCAGCATCTGTAAAGAAAATGAACTTAATTAACTGGCTGATATGTACCCTGGAAGCCAAGGTCAGATTAAGATGTGAACCAGGTGCTTCAAGTTTCACTCTAAACCTTTAAACCTTAGTTCATATTTCTTTCTGGTTAAAGTTATTAAAATCTGCAAGTGCAAAACAAAATCCATTTGTTCTCATTCTCTTACCCTGGCATCTGCATGATGTATTATCTAACAAGTAACACTTGCAGCGAAGAATTCTTGGAGGTTCCCTAACACAGCTGTTCCCACATGTTAATTGCCTTTAGGTGATTTTTCTTGTTTGCCTTCAGATTCTTACTACCACAATTGTACGAAGTGCATAGTGAAGCTGAACAGGAAAGCAGCATTAAAAGCACTGCACAAAACAAGAATGTTCATGTTTATGTTTCCATTAAAATTCTTGAAGCCAGAGCCATATGTTGAATTTCCTGTACAATCTTGCTCAAATTCTAACATGCATTAGTTTTATTTTAAGAACATAAACATGACTGTTTGTCTCCAAGGTATAACTTATGAAGTTCTCACGTATTAAGCCCTGATTACCTGAGTCACATTCTCTTGCTCTCCTAATGAACCTGTAACAAGCAAGGGACCTGATTTTCTTCCCATTTGTGCTGATATAAACGAGGAAAAATTCCTTGCATGCTGAAGTCAATAAAGTAATTTGATTGTAGAGCCAGTGTTACAATAGGGTATGCCTGTAACCTGTGTAACACAAGGCGGTGATGAAATTAAAGCCAACCTTTGCTTTCTGTCCTTCACGTGATGAGAATACTAACCTCACATCGGTAGCAATGGACATGGAAGTCACGATCCAAGGCAACAATGCGTACAGTCTCCTCTTGTCCTGGGGCCGGCATGATGGGCTCCTTACACACCGAACATCTTGGTGCAAATTTCCTAAAGAAGAAGAAATTGCCACCCTTGAACTCAGAGCGAGATTTTCTGTTATGTGTAGTAACAAGCCAGAAACATGAGCATTTGTACAAATGCCTGCACACAAACACACACACGTACACGTCACGCTTTGTAATCTTGCACAGCTGTCTCCTTGTTAAGAAGGAGGTGGGAAAAGAGCACTTCAGTCTTCCAAGGCAATATCAGGCTAGTAGAATATTAAAGAGCAGAGCATTTTGCAGACTATTAGGAGAGTCTTTCAAGAATATCTGACAGGCAGCAAAGCATATCCTTGTCCTAATTACAACTAAAGTGCCTGTTGAATGACCGACGATTGTGATACCTATGTACTGCCACAAACTTCAGACTCATCCCCCAGTCTAACTCTTAAGAATGTCTGGGCAAATTCTAAAGTTAGAAAGATGACCAGGATCTGCTTCAAGAGCACCCCTTGAAATACACATGAAAATACGAAAATGTGAGATCAGAACAAAGAGGTAAAATAGCTTTACTGAGATGGTAGAAAGATTTGCTTTATGCCAGACTAATTTATTGAGGTTTATCTGGTAGATTTTAAATTTCTGAGCTATCCTACCCACTTACATTCACAGGAGCAGACTCCTGGCTGTGCTCACTCTCACGCAGGAAGCATGAGGTCAATTCTGACCTTCTGGCTGGAGCCAGCTCTTGGTTAGCCATTAATGGGTTGCCCAGGCTTAAAAGGGAACACATCTGGGTACAGAGACGCCGATACACTCTTTTCCATGCAGCTCGAGTCACAATCACTGTGTGAAGGGGCTGGCTTGAATCAGGGTCAAGTCAGCGGTTAAGATGAGTGCAGTCCCTTATACTGCATGCTATATGCCTTTCTGGCTAATTCACATACATTCAGTATTAGCTCTGATCCTGCTCCCCACAACTGCCCAAGAAAAGTGGCCACGTGTGCTCCCGGTCAGTTGGGGGTGCTTGAAAACTCATAGCCTGTGGTGAATCATTATTTGCTATTTTAGTTCAAAACCTATGGGTAGCGATTCCCTGGCTGCAAATTCTGCTCACAAAAAGGAACCTTATGACTACAGAAACTGCTGCCACACAGTAAATGCTGGGGTCACAAGCTGTGGAGCAACAGAGGGCAATGCTTATGGCAAACGTGAGAATACAAGGAGATCAAAGGCCCATCTCCTCTGAAATGCCTAGGAAAGATTGACTCTGCCAGCCAGCCTGTCACATAAATTGCCTCAGAATTAACTAGCTTAGGAAAGAGAAAAAAATCTATCTGTATGAGGAATAAAGAAAAACATTAATTTCACTGGCAGCAGATGAAAGATGTCTGTGTAGCTGTGATATAACAAAAAAATGAATTAAACAGTGGCTATAACGAGCGCTCTGAAAAATAACGTAAATGGATCATGATATGACCAGAGCTGCAGTCGCAGTTAATTACACACCGCCTCATGCAAGTGCTTCCTTGTGCCATTTAGCTCAAATGGGTGCTTAAAATTACTCCAACAGTTTTCTGTCCAGGCCACTGCAAGTAATTCATTATGAGCCAGATATTAGCTCCCAGGACCCATTGATGACTGCTGAGGATTTCAGGGGATGTGGATGTGCAGGGCCTAAGCTCAGGGGGGAGGTAAGTGGTAGCGTGAGCATCAGGTACTGATGTGTTATCAAGAGGATGTGCAAGATGCAGAACTCTTGATCCCCAGACCAGGACAACATGTCATCCCTAATCAATTAAAACTGGGCTGACTGAAGTCCTGTTAAATGTGTAGTTGGACAGAGACACTGTGTGTCACATTAGGTCTCACGTTACTCCTGTCATCTTCCCTGCAATCTGTCACTCAGTGATTGTGTCCTTCCCTGGAATTGACAGCTTCCCACATCCCACTTTCAAAGCCCTGAGGTCCACACCAAGTAACTGCGGAAAGATTTCTTGCTCCCAAGCTTTCTTCTGTGAGCCCTTGGGCTGTGGGGACTGTGGATGGATCAGTCTCCAAATGAAAAATGGGTACAAGGGAAGCCCTTTAAGAGCCCAATTGGTGTGCAACCCTTCTGCTGGGCCTGTACGCAGGACCAAATCTCACCTTACGCAACCACTGGCACAGAAAAGCAAGGCAACCCAAGCAGCTGCCAATTAGCCCAGCCCATCTGAGCTACAGGGAACATCCTCAGGTTGGATTTTAGCATGCCAGTTGCTCATGGCTGCTTCCCTTTCTGTCAAGTCAGCCTGCTTCTCTAAGCTTTCAGGCCCACACACTGATGTCACGAGGCTCTAATTAAGTCTACCCTCTTAGAAATTAAGAGATAGATAGTTGTGATGTAAACTCTCATTTGTCAGTATTGATTTCATTTTTTAATTGAGGGGTGTAATGTGTCTGTCTTTTCCATGCAGAGGAAACATTTGTGCTCTGATTATATCTACCTGTCTTCCCTAGATTAGTTGTGATGATGGGGGTGGTAGGATGGCAGTGACAGAAACTACTTGCAACTGTACCTTTCAACTTACTTTAAATAGCAGTTTCACTATAAATTATTACCAGGGCTGTATTTTTAGTAGCTTTAAGAAGCTAATTAGCAATCAGAAACAAAAGGAGCTGTGAGCATCCTGTGGCCACCAAGATCCTTCTAGCTAGTAAGCAAACACCTGCAGAGTGCACCGGGACAGAACTTCTCTTAATTGTTCAGTGATAAAAGTGGAAAGAAGTGGGGAGAGACTGATGCAGAAGTGCAGGTTCAGGCAGTGAGAAGACAGGCACATGCTGAGTGCAGTGGAAAGCAGGGGGAGGGTGGAGCATTTAAAGAGGTTATCCAGAATTTCAAACTAAGCACAACAAAGATCAAGCGGCATTAGCCCCTAACCAGTTGTATGCCATGGCATGCCTGCTTGGAGCTAAACTCTGCTCTTGCCTTGGGAGGGTTCAAACCTTTCTGGACACTCAGCCTAAAATGAGAAAGATGATAAACAAAGCCACTGGCAGCAGCTTGAGTCATACTTATGGAAATCCTCAATGCAGTGGATGTTCCCGCCAGCATCCACAGTAAAGGGGATGCCATCTAGGCTGCGATGGCACATCACGCAGGTGAAGCAGTGGGGATGGTAGGCCTTCCCAGTGGCTCGGAGGATCTTCTCCATGATGGGCTTTGTGCAGACACTGCATTGCTCCAGTGTACTCTGCAAACAAAACACACACAACAGATGTGAGCAGCACCTCAACAGAACATTTACAAAGGTCAGCTAGGTTGGAAGCTGCTGGCAGTCTGCTTGGGAGCTTTAGCTACTTTCTTTTCATTTCTTCTAGGTTAAGTGCAGTACAGCCAAAGAGTATGATAACAGAACAGGGCCTGGATCAAACCTTCAGTATACAGTGCAAAAACACAAACCAGAGCCTCTCAGCACCTCTGATAAACGATCAGGGATGGCCCATCTCATGGGTGTATCCAAGACGGGGAAGTTCATGAAGCCAAGAGCACATAAGGGAGTTATGCAGGCTGCACTCCTGGGATTTTTGCCTCCACACTACCTAGTTCAAATAACCTTTTGCAGCTAACTCGATTAGAGATGACCTCTACAGTGTGCAGTGTAAAGTTGGAGCACAAACTACACAGAGACCCCCTTACTGCTTTTTGAGCATACAGTTCCCATAAAGGACCTTTATCTGCCTTGTAAGAAAATTTTGATCTTACTCTCCCACCACAGAGACTACTGTTGAGCCTGGGGAGAGAACAAAGTGTGTGCAGTGAAAGCCTGTCAACGACAGGAGTTCAGCACGACGAACTGCTCGCAATGTTTGAGATAATGACTGTGCAACGCCAGCTCTAAGGCCACGATCTTTGCTGCACAAGGGTTTATATTCTGGCTTGCTCCTGAAGCACTGGAGTCAAAACCCCCCCTGCCTTTCAAGTGGGGTCCATGGAATGATTCATCTCACTTCAACCTTCACTCAGGTCAAGGGTTAATTATAGAAAGAGTTGCAGTTAATTATAGAAACACCAAGATAATTTTGCTTCATATGGCTGTCTGTGAGCCACACCAGCCCTCCTGACACCAACTCACTCTTTCAAACCAAGCACCTCAACCACACATACCAGGAACAGAACCACACGGATGCAAGCAATACATCTCTGGCAATGATTTGAGTAATTCCACTGTACTTTAGGAAAGCAAACTTCACCTATTAGTCTTGCTTTACGCATCTAGAGTTCTCAAATAATGTTATCAACTAGCATTGAAAACTAAGATGAGGTAGAGTGTCTATGATTACAACATGAATTGATTAAGACAGAAATAAGAAGGGGAATGAAAAAGGACAGTAAAAAATCTAATGGGACAGAAATCTAAAAAGCTGCTGCAAAGCAGATCATGTTGACAAACACAGAAAGGCTAAAGTTCCTCTGCTTCCTCATGCAACAAAATTCCCAGGGAAAGCAGTGTTTTGACTGACCACATTGTTATTCCTTTTTTTGAGCCAATATTCTCAGGGCAAGATCCAGCCCTTACATGTGCAGCCAAAATGTATTGTCAGGAGATGAATCACCCAGGACCTCAGAGAGGTTACTTCTACACTCACGTATTTGCTATCGGACATTATCTCTGGGCTGCAAATCACTGGTAACATAGAAGCAGAAATACACAGCTTCATAGCAGAAGATCAAAAGGATTGTTTTTGGAAAGGTCAATATGAAAAGTCCTGAATTTCAACCTCTGTGAGAACAGCCAGACTAGTGTTGGTTTCAGACTGGATTTTGCTTTATGCCTTGTAATAATGGGCAGGAAAAAATTATTGCTGGCCCTTCTGTCTGGTTGCTGTCACCATCATCATCATTATAACAGTAGCTGGTATGCCAGAAAAAGCAAGGTCGATAATTTTCTCCTTGGAGAAAAAACCTGGCAAATTTACCATTTTACTTTGCATAAGCATCACATAATCCCAGCCCGCATCCATGCTGTACTCTACACCGCCAAGGAAGGACTGCAACATGCCAGCAGATACTGATGGAAGACTGTGCTGCCTGCAAGTCATTTGCTATAGCACCTTATGGATACGTACAGGTATGGACCAGCCTCACCGAGTTGCTGCTTGCTTCGTTTCTAAGTTGCCAGTGATAAAGGCCAAAGTATGAGAGCTGGGCAAGCAAAACACAGCAGTTCCCTGAGATGTGCTTCCAGCCTCCAGTCATTTCTGGCTTATGGGCTCCCTGAGCCAGACCTTGGCTTCTCTGTACTTAGCCTCAAGTGGATGTTTCTTCCATGAACTTTCCTGATCACTTTTTGAATTTTGATGAACATTGAGCACCATGACAAGGCTTGAGTTTCACAACTAAACTACACATTGGGAGCCTATCTGCTAGGTAACTCTCTTGATCTGCTACCACAGACAACTTAACAGTGCTCTAGATAACAACACTGAGCACACGCTACCTGGTTGTGTGAATAGAGCAGAAACCTGCAGCCACAGGGATCTAACACCAGTGTGTCCTGGAAACGCTCTCACTATGGCTCTCATACAACTCCTGTTCACACATGTCAGATGCAGAGTTTATACTGCTCTCGTGGTCTGACATCTCTTGTTAACACTGAGTTGGGTGGGAGTTTTGCGGTGACCAGGACAGGAGGTAATGATGCTTCTGGATTATGCCTTCAGAAACACATATCTTCTGCTGCCCAATTTCAGCTCAGTTACACCACTTGACATTTTCACAGCTAAGCAAGACAAGCATTTCAAATTAACCTGCTCCTGATTAAACCTTTTATACAACCTGAAAATCAGATCTGAGAAATTTATTCTTTTCATCCTTCCAAGTCTGTACCAGTGAGGAAAAACAAAGTCATTAACTTCAGACTCCAGCTCACTCCCTGTCTGGGAGTGTATTTGCTTAAGCCTCTTTCCTTGCTAAAACCCTGGCTCAGACCCTTCTCTTCAAGGTGTTACCAGAAGATGCCAAAGGGAAAGCTTCCTCGATTCACACCCGTTTGACATGAGGTTGCTGTAAGGCAGGATTTGGCCTGTGGAGCTAACAGGGTTTTCTTTGATTCTCTAATCACGTTATCCCACATGCCTAAGTGCTGCCCCAGCAGCTAACAACCTGAGCAAAGGTATTTCTGCACATTATGGAATAGCATCCCTGTAGGATTAGTTTTGGTCTCTTTCACAGTTTAACTAACTCTCTTGGAGCTGCAGACAGCCAAACAAAAAGAAGGAAAAAACCCCAACCCCAGCAGCTTTATTCTTTTCTCCCAAGCTGCTCTTGCCAGTTGTCTCTGTAATCAACCAGAAGAGAGGGGTTTGCCTGATGAGCCACATAAGAGGGCCAAAGCAAAGCACAGGGAGGAAAGGTAAATACCAGCTAGGCAACGTCAGACCTAGAGGCTGTGGTCAAATTCATGTCATAATAATAATACAAATCCAGTACAGCTGAGGGGAAAGTCTACCATCCTTTTCCCTTTCCCAGTTTTCAGGGAGTGTCCTTTTTCAGAGACACTCCCATCTCTAAATCCAACTAGTTTTTTGGGTTTGAATAGAAAATATCCATTTCTAATCAGAAGGATGTCCTGATGTTCAAGACTAAGTCTGGCTCCACATCTTGAGGGCAGAACTTCCCTATGGCAAGGAAAAAGAATCTCACCTGGGGAGAAGGAAATAACCTTATAGATACACAAAAGCAAAGAACTGAAATGACCAGGACATCAAGCATCGACTTGAAAGTGAAAACTTAAACATGTACAGCAGGATCAGCAGCCAAGTAGGAACAAGGTGCTTAGGAAGAAGTATCTGATGACAACTGGTGGTGCGAGTTGTTTGAGGGCCTCCTAAATACGTGGCCCTTGAGAAAGCTAAAGAGAGTTATTCTGCAGATGTTCAGCTTAAACATGGATGTGGGGTGAAAATCCAAGCCACTGGAAAAGATTTGAGGTGCAAGAACCATTTGAAATTAGAAGTGGGAAGTGTTTGAATTCCCTACTGAAAACTTCACAACCCAGATGAAAAGCTGGCAAATGGCTTCAGAGAGCAATGACTGCAGTTCATCTAGTCTCGCCAGTACTGTAGACTGTAACTGCTCTTAGAATCACAGAATGGTAGAGCTTGGAAGGGACCCTCTGAAGATCATGTAGCCCAATCCTACTGCTAAAGCAGGGTGACATAGAGTAGATCACAGAGGAACAAGTCCAGGCAAGTTTTGAATGTCTCCAGAGAAGGAGACTCCATCTCTCTGGACAGCCTTTTCCAGGGCTGTTACCCTCACTGGGAAACAGTTTTTCCTGATGTTTAGGCTGATGTTCACAGACTGTTTTCCAGTCTGTGAACACTGCCCCTTGTCCTGTCCCTGAACACCACTGAGGAGAGGTTGTCCCCATCCTCCTGGCACCCATCTTTTACAAATTTACAGGCATTGATGAGATCTCACCTCAGCCTCATCTTCTCCAAGCTAAATAACCAAGTTTTGCATGACAGCAGTAGCTCACAACTACCCTCCCACAATGACCTAGCAATGAAAGCAGAAGAAAAGCCACACGTAATGGTCATTGTGTGGCTTCTGTGTTGGCAATTCATCCAAAGCTCTAATGAACGTAAATGATCTCTACTGCATTCTGAACAGCTGGTTGAGGAGAGCTCACGCACAGGGACATGAACACGGCATAGCTTGTTTTGGTGAGAGAGGAGCGGAAAGCTGCTGGAATAAACTGGCAACTCATACACAGGGACACAAAGGCACTTGCTGCAAAATCACATTTTTTTGAGTGGCTGTGCAGAGGAGGTGACATCAACTGGGAAAATCAAGAGTTGTGCTAAAACCAGGCACACGGGCAACTGCTGGAGTCGAACTGTAACTTAGTAAAGTGTGGTAACTGCATTGCTTCAAATCTTGTGACTCCACTTTTCATTTCCTCAGCCTGTGATGAGAGCAGAGCAGGAGACATTTTCCCCACTGTGGGATAATTTTTGAGGCTTGAAAATATTTCCATCCTTACATACTTAAGTGAAGACAGAACGTTTTAATCTCAAGCAGTCTGGTGAATTTATAAACCCCAAATTAGATCAGGTCAATTGAAACATTGCACTTCAAATAATTTTGAGTGGTTTCATTTAGGTTTTGTGTCTGCAAATATATAGCTGGATTACAAATCAAATACAAAGCAGACATTGGTGGAGGGGTTAAGTGTCGAGATGTAATTTCAACACTTGCACAACCTTTTTTTGGCATTATTTCTACAAAAGGAAAATACAAGACCAAATTTTCTTTCCTCCCCCAAACAAATCCCCAGCCACCCCCAACTGCTTTCAACACAGATAGGTAAATCTTGACAAAAGCTGCATTTAAGTTACTAGTAGCCAGCATGAAATTCCTTCCTTTCTATTTAAGGAGTGAACTTGGGCCTGCGCAAGTTAACCTTTCTCACTTAAGACTGACCAGCTGGACAGTGGGTGACACTCTTCTGCCTTTTCTGCTGCTCTGAGGGGTAGATCCAGTGAGGAAGAGCCCTGCAGAAGCATCTTGGCTAGTTCTCTGATGTTCTGGCCATACCACCATAGCTGCTGTAAGCACAAGAAACGTAACCCCTGACAGCCCAAAACGTCCTAGAAAAACCCCTACTTCAGCCCCAGTGGTAAGCAGTGAGGGTGTTTAGCTGGTGTGGCTTGTGTCACTGTGAGAGAGGAAGGAAGATACTGGAATAAGTTACATTGGCAGTGCCGCAAGATTAGCAGCAAGGCATAGTCTGAGCTGGGCATACAGCTACCACAGTGTATTCTCAGGCTTTGAAGGTTGGTGTATTCAGTGGCTTCCAAATAGTTCTTCCACTTAGCTCAGTTTTTAGTGGTTTTCCTAACACAGTAGCCGTATCATGGCTGGCAGGCTTCCCCTCTGCTGGAATTTGCTTTTCTTGTCAGAAAAACTGAATTCAGCTTTGTGTTTTTAGACTCAGAGCAGCTGGAGGTGAATCTGGAAGAAAGTCCTCTCAGTGTAAAGGCTGAATCACCTTGTTCTATAACTACTAGAGAAAGACTGGGTGTAGAAGGACTCCCTTCACCTTGTCCTGTAACCACTACAGAAAGACTGGTTGTACTTTATGGCTTATAGTAGAAGCAAAGATGACAAATCCCCTGCACTTGAGTTTACAAATAAGCAATAACAGAAAGTCCATGATGAAAACAGAACAGAGTTTGAGAAATGCTTCACAAATGATACTCAGATGTCAAAACATGCTCTCCAGTGAGAGTATGGAGAGAAGGAGCTCCGTTTACAGGTTAAGAGACCTGTTAAACAAAGACAAAGGGATAGCTTTGCCATTGCATGAGCATACCAAAGGCTGGAAAGGAAACCCAGAGAAGGCTGCTGGATCTGGCAGGCTTGGATATGAGCTGGCTACACAACCTGGAGAAAGGTATCTAACTGTAATGGTAAGCATAATTAATTTTTGGAACAGCACAGGCAAGACAGTGTGACTACTCAGTCACTTACTGCCAGTTTAAGTAAGGGCCATATTCATCTCTAGTACCACCAAGATGTAAATGAGGCAGGAACGTCAGGGTTAAATGATCTGCTCTGTATTAGGCTCAGTGTCCAACCACAATCACACCGACTCTTTCCAGCTAAAAATCCACAAGAAGCCCGATGTTGGAAATGACTTAACTACTTTCTGGCACTTAAAGCTACTCATCTTCTGCACATTCCTTGCTCTGACAACACAGAGATCTTTGTCACTTTAAAACAGCAGTGATTATGAACGTATCAAACGAGGGATTCGTTCACAAAACGGGTGGGCTGGAAGACATAATTCCTAAATTTGTCTTCTGGCTCTTCTCCCACGTAACTGTCAGAGGCCAAGCACTCACACGTTCTGTGCCTCAGCTGGTCTGTAAATAAAAAGGCTGTAGTGGCTGCATATTCTAGTGAGAAACTGAGCGCTGTGAGATTTGATAAACACTTGTGAAGTAGTGCTTGTGCCCACAAGGTTACTTGATGGAAACAAGGTATTTTTAACACCAAAACCTCTATTTTGATTGCACCCACCTCAAAAGGCAAGGAGGTCTGACTTTGGGAGGCACAGTACTGGGAAACAGTACCTGAGCTTGTTACTCTGAGTACTTCAAAGTGGCTACAGTAGTTTGCAAGAGTAAAATATTTTAATACTAGGAAAATGCTTTGACTTTAAAAAAAGCAGGGAGAATAATAAATAATTCTATGCTTATGAAATTTTCTCCACAACAATAATTAGGGCTGCAATTGTTTGGAAGGGATCTTAAAGATCGCCTAGTTCAAAACCCTCTGCTGTGGGCAGGGACACTTCCCTCCTACTGGATCAAGTTGCTCAAAACCCCATCCAGCCTGGCCATGAACTAATCCAGTGATGGAGCATCTCAACTTCCTTGGGCAACCTGTTCCAGAGTCTCACTACCCTCACAGTGAAGAACTTTCTCATTATGCCTAATCTAAATCTAACCTCTTTCAGTTTAAAGTCATTACCCCTCATCTAACAAAGCCCATGTAAAAAGTCCCTCTCCAGCTTTCCTGTAGGTCCCTTCAGGTACTAGAAGGCTGCAATAAGGTGTCCCTATAGCATTCTTTTCTCCAACGTGAACAACCACAATTCCCTCAGACTGCTCTTGTAGGAGAGACATTCCAGTATTCTGATCATCTTTGTAGCTCTCCTCTAGACCTGCTTCAACAGCTCCATGCCCTTTTTGTACTGTAGACTCCAGAGCTGCACACAGTACTCCAGGTGTGGTCTCATGAGAGCAGAGTAGAGGTGCAGAATCACCTCCCTTGACCTGCTGGCTATAATTCCTTAGACTGAAAGCATCTTTAGCAACCGCTATGATAAAGGACATTGTCACATAATCAGTGCCTGTTTCTTCAGTAATTTTTGTTCTAGTGCCTGTGCATTCCCAAACTTTCTCACATCTTGTCTACTGCCACCAGGGAAGAGCTGCATATTCCCCACAAAAATGAGGCAGTCCAATGTGCATGTTGGTGAGCACAGCTCATGCACCAGGAGCGCATCTGGTCCAGAAAACATCCAACCACTGAGCTGGGGCAAGCAACAAGCCTGCCTTGGCAGGGAGGGAAGAACTGATAAGATAGTTTCTGTCTCTGATTTCTACAATCCAAGGAGATCCTAAGCTCACAACCAGACTTTTGGCCCTTGTTCCAAACCACTGCATAATATAACACCTGGCACAAGAAGCTGATTTTCAAAGATTTCCAATTTGAAGGAAATCCCTCAAAATCTGTCCCAAAATACTGGAGGTAATCAGTTTGTTCAAGGCACCTGCATCTCAAGTGAACTGGCACAAAAGGACCATAGAAATCCCTGGACCCTGTGAAGTCACTACCTAGAGACAAATCATCTACTGGCTTTGCTAGCTGCAAAATTATGGGTTCAAGTATTTGTTAGGATTCTTTTTTTCAACAGAGCAAACCTTGGTAGCTTTAAAAACTGTAAAATACTGTTAGTTTTGCTCCTGAGAGAGAGGAGGGAATACATCACACTTCTACCTGTTATTAACATCCACGCACATCAGGTGAGAGCACCTACAAACCAGAACTGTAACTCAGGGCTCTACATTACAAAGTGCTCTGGGGCATAAAACAATGCTGTTTCCTATGCCCAAGTACTTCCAGTTTTGCGCTATAGATCTAGTACTCCTTCTCTTAAATGTTCTCACCATCAAATCCATCTCTTCCCTCTAAACATGATGTGCTTCACCTTGTATGCCACTCTGGGTGTTGTGCCTAAATAAAGCCCTACGAATCCATCCTGTTGCGATTACTTTCTGCACAGGCACCAGAGGTACAGGCAGCTGGGAGCTGTGGCATACAGCGAGCAGATACACTCTGCTCCTTGTTCAGATACAATTGTGGCCAGCACCTCCAGTTCAAGCTTAATTAGCAACATGGAGGAAGCTGCTGGAGAGGCATTTGCAGTTTAAACTGATTAGAACTTTGTAAAAACAAAACAAAACAAAACTGCGCAGCAAATTGTTAGGTTAAAATTCAAGCTAAATGGAATCACATCAAAGGAAACACAAAGAAATTACTACCGGCACGAAGTGGGCTTTTTCCCTTAACTTTTGGTAGAGAATTTAATTTCATAGCCTTTAATAAGCCGGGTGCTCAAATCCAAGCTTGCCACTCTGGCAAAGAGCTTAACCAAAATAACACTGGAACTCATAGCCAGCAGACCAAAGAAACTATACATTGGTCAAGTCTGGGCAGAATAGAAGAAAAAAAACAAAAGCAAAATTCCATTCAATCTTCCTGTTTTAGAATTTTGAAGTAACTGACCGTTGACATGGAAATGGTATCTTGACCTTAACTGCTAAAGCTGACTTGCGGAGACAAAAAACGACTGACTCCCTGACATCTCAGTGGTTATTTATAGTCCCCCTCACCCTCCTCCTCTTTCTTGATATCTTTGCATTAGAAACAAATCCCGCTTGCCATGCTATTCCTGGAGGACTGTCTCACCAGTGCAAGAGCTTGCGACATAAAAACCAGCAAGAAAACGGAATCTCGTTGATGAACATGGAAATCAAATTGTATTTGGAAACTGCTGGTAAACTAGCATCCAGCAAAGAACACCACCGGCTTTTTAACTGCAGCCTGCTCAGAGCTGGCTTTATATACTTCCTGTGCTCTCCAAGAGGGATTTCCTGGAGAAGCCAAGAGAAAAGACAGAGCTACTAACTGAAAGTCAAAGTGCCCCTGCAGTTTGGGGGGGAAAAAAAAAAAGAAAGAAAAAAACTGGGGAGAATCCTTCTCCTTCACTCCTTAAGAATAAAACACCACGCTCATCCTTTCTAAGGCACACAACCCATTTGCCCTTGGTCATGCTAAATGTCAGATAAGGGCATCATAAGTCACTTCTAATAGCGACCAAAGGTTAAATATTTCAGCTGAATTCCAGTTTCACACCTCCCCCCCTTCCACCTAAATTGCCCAGGCAAAGAGAATGCAAAGCTTCCCCAGAACCTCTCGCACAAGACACAGGGGATAATCCTGTTTTCTAGTGGCAGGGGCAGAGCACTGGAAACTAGGAGCGTGTGGCTGCTGTCCTTAGGTTCACCAGTGCCTCAGTTTAATTTCATTATTTTCCACATTTGTGCTTCATGTTATTTATGGAGTGAGTTTATTAAACTATTGGGAGGCCTCCACTGCTTTGACAGAAGTCACATCATCACTACAAACACCAACACTAGCACCTGGAGCTACAAAGAAATAAATCCCAAACCGAACCACAAAAAAAAAAAAACAAAGCAAGAAGATAATGAGATTTTGTATAGAATTTCATGGAGCTTTCACTGAAACACCTTCTGAGTGCAAGATAATGCGTTTGCAGCCTCTATGTGCAACTTGTGAAATACAGGTCATGGCAACAGTTTAGCCCAAAAATAGCTGCTTTTAATAGATAACGTAATCCAGTATAAAGCTTGGAAAAAAGCCCCAAAACTCTCACAGCGCTTGGATACTTCTGCTACTCAAACTGACAGTGAGAATGTGATTCTCCCCAATCCCTGATGTGTTTCTTAAAGAGTTGCCAAACATATTTAAACGCCTGATGTGAGGAAAACACGTTGGAGCCTTTAGGGCAATGGGAGACTTATCTGTGCCTGGAATGCCAGAGCTGAAAACTTTGAGGGTGCTCCATGCATGCACATAGGAAGAGAAAAAGGTTGTGTTTTATTTCCCAAAGAAAGCTTTCTCAGTCAAATGCAGATTTTAAAGACTTTGGAAGAACACTGGGCAGGGGCCAGAGGCAACCAGCACCGGCCGCTGTCAAGAGTATCAGAAAGCAGAACTTAGTGAGTCAGTGTAAGATAGGAACTCTCTTTCTACACTTTCACCTCTCCATTGAGATCAGGATTTTTTTTCCTTTTGGGACTAAGATTTCTTCAGAAGCTTGAACTGAGTTATCCCCTGGAGTGACCCTCATCCTTTTCTCTAGAGTCAGACTAACTGGAAATAAATTCAGACTGTTGAGTAAGTCCAGGGCCAAAGACAGCACCTAGCAGGTACTGGGACTATTTTTAGATGCAATGACATCCCTCCTCTTTTCATTCAGACGACCTGGATTTTTGCTTCAGTTCTTGGTCTGGAGAAGCAAGTTTGAGCCACCTGCTGAGATAAGAGTGGCGAAGGAGGAAGTGATACAAAAAGAGAAAATGAAGGCAGCCGTGTAAGAAGAATCTAAGACAAGGCATGACACAGATAGGAGAACTACCCAAAGAAGTCAAGTGGGATGCAAGAAAAGTAAAAATCCCTCTGCTTTCTAAGCTGGAAACTGGTATCCCCCTCTGAGAACCCATCCATCACCTTCCTTCATTATGAAATTACCTCATCCATAGGTAAAGATGATTGATATCAGCCACACTGCACCTGCAGCCCACCACTGAAGGTGCTTCTCCTAGAACTCAGCTCAATATACATCTGCAAGAAAAAAGGATGACACATTTCTCCTTCTAAACTTATATACTGATACTCACACTATAGATCAGATCCTCCAGGAATGACACGTGAAAAGTAAAAAGACAGCTTTGGGATACTCTTCAACTCATGTGAGGGGTGGATGTCAGGAGGATGAAGCCAGGCTCCTCTGAAGGTCATCTAGTGATAGGACAAGGGGCAATGGGTGCAAGCTGGAACAGAGGAGGTTCCATATCAATATCAGATGGAACTTCTTCCCAGTGAGGGTAACGGAGCACTGGAACAGGCTGCCCAGGGGGGTTGTGGAGTCTCCTTCTCTGAGACATTCAAGACCTGCTTGGATGTGTTCCTGTGTGACTTGATCTAGGTGATCCTGCTGTGGCAGGAGGATTGGACTGGATCTTTCAAGGTCCCTTCCTATCCCTAATGATTCTATCATTCTGTGACTGATGCAGAACAGTGCAGACTGCTGTGTTGCAGTGCAATTGCCTACCTAGCTGGTCTAACCCTGTGGCACTGTTCTTTTACTGTCAAACTAGAAAAAATGAAGGCTCCTGTGGAAAAAAAGAGTTTTCTTACTTTGGACAGACAACATGGAGACTTGGATACAGAGATCTTGGATGGCAAAACCATTGGAATGCAAATAAAAATGTCTCAGGCTCAAAGTCGCCATCGAGTGCAGATGGGCATGTCTGAGTAGGTGGGAATTCTCTGGTGTCAGCAGGGTTAGCTGAGGATGTTCAAAGTGGGAAACTTGCACTGTAAAGTAATTTCTTTCCCTTTCATCACCACAAGAAATTCTGGATTAGTTTGGAATATCAAGGACACTGGTCTGAGCTGTCGGGAAGGTTTATGTCAGAGCAGAGCAGACTGAAAATCAAGCTGACAGTTGGCATTTCTTTACCAGGACTTTGACATCACTTGAGGAGGCTGCTCTGGATGCTATTTAAAGTTGAAAAGCACAGCCAGTGAACACTGTGCTAGTCAGCTAACTGTCACTCCCTAATACACACTAACCCGATTACTCCCGAATTTGTGAAAGCAACACCAAAGGCTTTCAGCCAAATAATACATTTAAAATAAACAAAACCGAAAACCCAAACGTGAATGGAGCTTTTGAAAAGAGAAGATTCACGTGGGCACATGCAGCAGTAACACAAACTACACAGTCTTGTGACAGCACTTGAGAATCAACAAGCAAAGCAGAGCAACAACACAAGGAAAAACCGACTTGTCCAACCTCAGTGTTTTCCTAGTGACACAGTTACATAAGAAACACGTGTTTATATAAACACATCAAATGTGTAACAGACATCATACAACATGGCCTTTCTCCTGCCTATAGCGTCCTCTCAGTGTATGGACATCCCAGTGATGGAATACAGAGGAAAAGGAGAGCATTATTCCATAATCACTCTGTTCTGTAACTGCTACATTCCATTACAGGGACTTTCTTTCCATAACCGTGGAAAGGGCCACGCTCTGGTACTTCACACAACAATTTTAAAAGATCTGACATCACCTGCACCAGTGATTGTTTCTTATTAACGTAACTGCTGAATTGCTCATCTCCATCCTAATACAAGTGAATTCCAACTATCCTTTCTGAAGGCCAGAAGCTGCTATTTCTCCAGCAAGAACATCTGAATGCCCTTGCCTTTTGCCAAGCAGCTCCTGCGAAGTAAAATTGGTATGGCCTGTATCTTTCCATAGCTGCCGATTTAATGGACCAACCAGGAACAACAGAAAAAAGGGCCATTCTTGATTAGGCTCTAAGTATGGATCAGATCCAGGGGCAAAGGAACGAGCCAGTCTGGTAACATGTGACTTGTACACCTGATTGATCCAGCTAATGCAGGCAATATGGACAATGCTGGTGCTCTCCTAATGAAACGAACACGCTTTGTTGCTGGCACCACACCACCCTACTGTGCAACATGGTCCCTTCCTACATGCACTGCCACATCTGTTTCGAAAGACATGAAAGAGAAGGACAGAGGGACTGGGAGTGGCACTCGAAGGGTGGAATGAAGGAAGTGATCTAGGACTTTGAGTCATCCCTTTTTCTGGGTTTGCTGCTGGGGCAACATAACCCAACACTGCCCTATCTGTAAGTTTTCCTATGGAAAAGTTAATGTTGGCTCCTTCATATTCAGCCCAAGTCCAGCAAGCGTCTTGCTTCCAGTTTTGCAAGGGCAGTTGAGGAGTCTTGCTGGAAATCTGGCCCCAGAGAGCAACAGCAATGGAAAGCAGCCATTTCAGAAGCACATTATTAAGCCATCAGGCCAGTAGCTACAGGATCCCCATGGAAAAGTTGATCCAGGCACTTTGTATAATTACTTGAGCCCTCCCACAGTCATTTATTCCCCTTTGTGGTTGGCAGGGAAAGTGAATACCTTCTGGAGCTGCAAAGTCACAGAGCTTTTTAAGAAGCTAGGTTTGTAGGTGAAGACACTTCCCCTTGCAAACTCTTTGCTTGAGACCACTGTCCATCAGCATTCCAGGCTTTCTGCAGAACTAATGCAGCAAGTTCAGATGAGCACGGCATGCAGGCGAGTTTCAGCTTTCCATTTGTTCTACCTACATATATTTTAACACTCATTTTTAGATGAAGAACCATAAAAATAGCTTAAACTGTGCATACTGCCTACAATACTGCTGGACTTCACCTGTGGGAAGGAACTGGAGTTGAAATTTTATTGAAGTTGCACGTGTTTCCATGAGGTGGTTAATTACCATGTGTGTTTTACACAGTATTTCTGGCTCCAGGGTCTTTCTGTGCTTTTCTGAAAGAAACGCTACAAAAAATATTTGAGCAGAGATCAGGAATGCATGACTGAAACCTAGGCACTCACTCCAGGGTTCATCTGATCCACGCATCCTTGTTCTTACCAGGCTTTGGAAAAGTGTTTTTAGACCTGTTGGTGATAAAATGCCACCAGGATACTACAGGCTTGTCTTTCCAATTTAATTCTCCTGCTTCTAAGTACTGTAATCTCCACTGTTTATTTGGCATTCCTAGGACTACATCTGGGTGTAGAACTGAACTTTTAGGGCCTGATGTGTGAATTGATAAACTTTGATCTCAGCTCCCCTTTTAACTACCACATGCTCACAGCCACACACTGTAAAATGTCCTCAAGGGTGGGGTGTTCTATGTTTTAGGCTGATTAATTCAAACCACCTTTTCTTAAAGACACTCCACGTCTGCAGCTCGAGTTGGAGGATGTTCAGCATCTTGGAAAAACAAAAACAAAGCAGCCCATAGTCTCTCATGGAGAAGACAAACCACAAGCTGGCTAGAAAGGAGGCCAATTTTTGAAACCATCAGCTTTTGCCTCTTCTGACCTAGAAGACTGATCATCACCCCAAGCACCACCTCTCCATGCTTTCCTTGTGCTCCTTCAACAAAAGCAGACAAATCTCCAGTGGCCATAAATCATCATTCCCCATCAGCTGAAGTTACTGACATCTGGACCTGCCATGGCAGTGGTCTAACAGGAGGAATGCATTAGCTAGTGCCATGTATGGGACACAGGGATCTTGTCACCATATGAAGTGCATGCTTCCCATCTTCCCACCAGGCCTGGGCTCACTGGTCTCTTTAGAGAATGTGACAAAAAGAAAACAAAACAAGGCAGCACTCCTTCTACCCCAAGACCACAGTTTGTGAGGTCCTTGGCACTATCACAGCATTGTTTCTGTGCAGAATCCCTGGCAATGGATCCGTTACTAGTGCTTTACAGGTTTGACTAAATGAAGGCTTCCATGACAGTGTCCAGGCATAGTCTTGAAGTCATCAAGAGCTGCAGACTTATTACTTACTAGTCTTTTGTCCCATTGGTGACCAGCCATACTGTTAAACTGTTTGTCTCATTTCTACTGCAAGTATTTGGCCACTGCTGTGACCACTGTTCACTATAATGCTGAAAAAGTTTCTTTATTAGCTAGTACATCACTTTATACCTGACATCTCACTACATCTGAGAAGCTAAACTCTCTGAACTTGCTTGGAAGTATTTTCTCTACCACTTTTGGCTCTTTTCTCCACATTCTCCAGTCTTTGTGTCTTTGACAAGAATGGACAGCAGTCTAGATCAGGGATTACACCCTCACCAACACTGAGCTTGATACAAAACCACTCTTCAACTTAGTATTCCCCAGTCTTTACAAGCCTTTTGCAATGGCTTGTATCAGCCCTTTTTGCCAGAACACTGAATGCTTCCTTAGCTGGCTGTACAGAAAGTTCTGCTCCTTCCTAAGGAAGGCACTTAGCAGGATGAGCCTCTAGCGGCAGACTGAGCTGCTGTGCTAAAAGATCTTGGTTTTGTTCTTGGACAAGTAGATGGCCTCACAGTTGGGTGTATTAAACCAGCTTTCTCCCAATGAGTCCAGGATGTTCATCAGTCCATTCTACTGCTCTGACATTTCACTAAACCACCAATTTGATGAGCAGTTACTCTTCCTTTGTTGCTAGTAACAGGTTAGTGATAAGCACCAAATAATATCAGATGTAACAGCTCTGCAGTTACACATTAAAAATCTAGTTCAGTTGTGCTCTTTCCCAGAGTTTTTCTTGCAGAGACACTTGCAGTGGTCTCAAACACATGGCTGGGGGACAGATGTTTTATATTGGGCTGCCTAGTTACCATCCCAGTGAGTCCTAAGCAGAAGCCATTAATGAACTGTGTGACTTAATGGCATTTTAGGGTTTTCACAATGTCTGATAGTTACTCCACACGTCTACATGAATAAAAACTTCAATTTATAAAAGATTGAAGAATTTCTTCAACAGCAATTCAATAATTAATTGCTAATCATGCTGACAAGCCCTTGGAACACAACCAGCTAAGTGGTTCTCATGGTGTAGGTGACAGTTCATCTAGGCCTCTCTTGGTGACAACATTTTCAAAGTTACTAGTCAGGCCTACTTGCACAGCAAGTAAAGGGCTCAAAATTACCAGGCAGAAATGATTCAAGAGCTGGAAACATGGAGAGAGCTTGGAGAATGATTATTCTCCACAAAAGACTAATCCACAATATCAAAGAAAGTGCATTCCCAATGCCAGACATTTCACAAACAGAAACAGGAGAACAAGATGTACAGGATCCCCTGGGAAGAAACTAAAAATCATCTGCAATGGCCAACACAGAGCAAGGCAAACCTCTGAAACTAATCTAAGGTAGCTTTATGCATCTGTAAAATACAAATTTATAAACCGTTTAATAGTTATAAAACTATTCAGTGTCTTTTTGCTGTTATTCATATGCTGTTAACCTTAACCCAGTGGAATTAAAGTGGTACTGTGTTGATGTACTTAAGCTGGAGTATGAGATGCCTCTAGCAATGCTCTGCCAATAGTACACTGCTGCAGAAGAGAATGTCTTTACCCCAGGCTACTTCAGCTAGCCTAAGAGATGCTAAAGTGTAGAAGAGAAATCCAACTAAGAGAAGTTCTCAGGACCCATGGTCATCCAGTCAGCTAAGGCCTCTGAAGTTTCCCCATGCAAGTATAACACTGGATTATGAAACAAGGAGCTAAGGGAAACACCAAGGTGAACAATTGGAAGGTCCCTGAACAGACATAAAGATGCTCCAGGCAGAAGGAAAAAGCCGCTTCTCTCACATCTGGTCCCCAGAGCCTAAACCTTACAGAGTATGAGAGAGTTCAAGCACTAGGAAAGCTTCTTGGGGGAACCAGAATAGAGAACCTCAGGTTTGAATGAAGCTTTAGCAGCCTGGCCATGACACCCTAAATAGACAAGGAGCACTGACTAGCTTAACTGCCCATGCAGTAAAAGCAGCACCATAGGTCCATTTTCCCATGCTGGGACATCCTCCCCATGAAGCACACCAGGAGTTCATTCCTCCAGCAGACTTGTGAAGGGTCGATTGCTTTTTCTTCTCTCCTTCCTACAGGTGCAGCCATTTGGACATAGAGCTGACCCGGCTACGAGTGCTCTGCAAATCCCAGCAGGGACATGCTAGCTCAGGCATGCAAGAGGAACTTGAAGCATGATGGAAGATGACTGCCACAGGCAGAAGCCCATTTTTCAAGACTTTGGCAAAGATTTCAAAAAGTCAGGTAGTATCTAATCTCCCTTTGCAGATGCCAGCATATTGTAAAAATGGCTTGTGCTTTAAGATCTTGCTCTTAGAAAAAACCCAAGTCTTTACAAAAAGAAGATGCCTGTCACCAAAACCTGCTGAAAAAGTAATTCAAAGACAGAAAGGAGTGGCTGCACCTTGCAGATAGGCACAGCTGAAGATCTCTTTTACGTAAGTCTCCCCCTAACTGTGCATAGAGCTGTTAAGCTGTCAGATCATGGTTTGTTGCTCTCAGGGAGACTGCTGCAGCACTCAGTCAGAACAAGTTTACATCTTGGAGGCATTAATTTGTCTGAATAATGTCATCCTGGTTAAACAAAATGTTAGGGAAAATACTGCAGCGTTTTGGTGCATCTAACTGAACTGATGCCTATATATGGGGATTACCCAGTGTGAAAGGGATCCTGCTGAGTCAAACTGGATTATAGCAGTATTATTTTATAGAGACTGAAGAAAAGGGGGGGGAGGGAGGGAGGGAGGGAGGAGCCAGGGAAACCTTGCAAAAACATCAGCTGTTGGACATGTTAAAGCGAACAGCACAGATGTGAAACGCTGCCCACTTACACAAGGGCACCAGAGCCAGGTCAGCTAACAGCAGCAACCAAAAATAGTTTTTACCCCTTTTAGCCCTGCAGGAAACCCAGCTCCCAGAAAGCAAGGTGGACTCCAATCCTTTCCCATGCATCAGGAGATGTGTTGGCTGTGTTTCTAGCAGGCGCCAACACTGTGCTGGTTGTGATGTTCCTCGTGTGAGGAGGATCTCATGGAGAGCCTAAACAGCAAGTAATGGAGCAAACAAGCTTGCAGACTCAGCTGTCAGAGCCTTGAGGAGCTGCTGCAGATGGCAGGAAGGGAAAACATGCAGGCTTCAATAAAGTCCCTGTGGTGCCTTCATTTTTCATCAGCAGGCATTCAAACAACCAATTGGTGGCAAGACACAAATGAGACGCGTCCTTCTACATCTTGTTTGCAGAGCTCGATCTGCAGTGTGTTCTTCAAGCGTGCCTGGAGAGCTGGTATCCTCTCCTGCAAACAGCTTGACCTTACAGTGCTAGCATCAATCCCTCTGCCTGTTTCTCCCTGGCTCAGTAAATATTTATCTGTGCAAAGCAGAGGTGCTTTCCCAGGAGAAAGTCATAGATGCCTACACCAGCCATCTAGAGCTGGCAGCACAGGGGGTAGACGACTGTGGGCTGCCTTCCAGTGCTCACTTACAAATCAGCCCTAAATACCCCAAGTCTCAGGTCAGTACACTGAACAGTGAAAGCTCAGAGGGTGGGTGAAGACAATGTGCTCTCCCCCAGCCCTGATTATCTCATTAAAGGACAGACTCTGTACCTTGCTTTGTACTACTTTTATTCAGCAATGCTGGTCTTAGTGGATCAAAATCCCCATAACTGCTCCTCCTGGAAGTGTCAGTTTGACTGAGCATAGTGGGTTGTGCTAGAAGTTGTGCTTTGCCACAGTGTGCTTAGGCCACTGTGTTAGCAGTGGAAAAACACTTCTCCATCCTCCTCTGCCCAATGCCAGAATATCAAATGCAACGCTAACGCTAGCCAGACCTTACAAGCACATGGCTCAAGAGGAAAAATTCAAATGGATTTGAGTCATGGGAGTCTGAAAAAAAGATTCTCAAAAAACAAATAGAACATATCAGTCATGTTGTAACTTAGAAAGCCAAAATTTCCTCCCAAAGCCAGCAGTAAAACAGTTTCCAAGATTCCAGGGTGCATCTCTGTCTGGAGCTAATACAGACATTTTTTAATCCAAGTTTCAAGCCCAGTAAAATCCATTTCTGACAATAAAACTCCCTTCAGGCTAGTCAAGCAAAGAAATCACACCACACCTCCTCATCCACCTTTCCCTCGCAGGTAGCATTGTAGTTTATGCAGCTGAACCCCTCCAGCATCGCCATGCCCACACACAGTGCCCACTGCTCTTCGAAGTGGGGAGTTGGAGCAGGCTTGGGAGCCCATGGTGGAAGGACAGGCACAGTCCTGACCTGTATCTTCCCAACAAGTACGTCCATCCCTGGCCCGCATGTTCAAGGGTACTTCTGCATGCTGTCTCAGCTGGAGCTGCAACAAGATCTTCCCCCAAGCTGCCTCTGCACTCACATCTCCCCTGCAGCTCAAAGATAGAAGAGTTTGAGGGAAAGTGGTTTTGCCCTCCAGTTGAAGCTTTCAAGCCCAGGTCACTCATCAGCAGAGCCCGATTCTTAGCAACATACATCTCATAAAACAGTCTGAATGCATTACACCACCACTTTCTTTTCCTGGCTGTATCAAAGAAAATGGTCAGAGCTGCCTTTTCTGGTGGAGCTAGCTCCAAACAAGAGTGCACGAGAGCATGATTAAACAACAGGGCCACACAGGAGCTATAGATGGAGGAAAACCTACTTTCTAGGTAACTCTGATGCACCTTGCCTTAAATACACCAAGGAAAGGTGACACTGGCACCAGAGTGATTGCAAGAGAGTTGTAGGTAGCACTAGTTAAAATATTCTTCCCTAAGAGGTACCAATGAGCCTCCACCATCACTCCCAAGAGACACACATGTCACACCAGGCACGTGGCTTGTAGCTAGATGAAGTTATCTGGGATGAATTCCACCACAAGCATCAGACCCACTTAACAGGAATCCAGTTGTCTCCAAATCAAACAACAACAAAAAAACTGCTCCCTTAAAGAAAGAGCAATAAAAACCAAAACAGCTTCCCCCTCCCCAGCTCCTTGTGTGTAAACATCAACAAAACCTAAGTAGTTTAATATATTTTGCAAAAGGAAAACCAGAATAAATTATTTGCTTCCAACACATAAGGAACATATTACAACCACATGGTCTTCAGCAATTATTCAGGCAACGCATTTAAACGTCCAGGCAGAAGAATGTTTGCTAAAATACTGTTATGTAACATGGGGAAAATGACTAATTCTGCTCTTGATCTCTTTGTATTTTGCTCCAAGTAATAGTCACTGGATCTTTTTCTCTGGTTGAAGCAGCAGCACAGCCAAATCTGACCTGATTCCCCCCAGTGGCTTTTTCAGTGGGCCAATCTTACCCTCTACAGCCAAGTTACTCAAGAATGACTGAGCCCATCTTCTGAGTCAGTCCTTCTGGACTGAAGCCTTCCAAAGGCAGGTGGAATACACAACACACATTTCTCTGTGCTCCCTGCTGGTGGAGGTCAGAGATCAGTTTTCTTCCAGTTCCTCATGACCTGTGGAGCTGGGATGTTATGCATATGTTGAGTGGGGCCAACTCCATCCAGCAGTTGTAAACACTGTGAATCAGCAGTTGCTGAACTGAGTGGGATTCATCTCCTGATAGCAGATGCAGAACCTATTGAAGATATGTCCTGTAGGGACCCTTATTTCCAGATCATTTGCATCAAGGGTACACATCAAAGATAAATAGTCCTGGCCTTACAGACATCTACTAGAAGCTGCCATTTTCCTGTCCTGGGGAGGTGGAGGGGGGGCTGAAGAAGAGTCATTCAGTAGCCTTTTTTGCACTATTCACAACTCCCCAGCTTGTACTGGAGTGACACCTGCCCGTCATGTACAGAATGAAGGTGGTGCTGACCATGAGCGGTGATTCTTAGAAGACCTGTAGTTAGGGGCTGGTATAAAAACAAAGACTGTTGTTTAAATCTTCAGAAATGCCTCCAGCTTCCCCTCCTAAATGACAATTCATACGAGAAATGTCTGATCCTGACACTTCTGAGAAGCAGCTTTTAACTAGTAGGGAGAAAATAAAGAAAAATCTATTCTTGGAGGTACACAGAATGGTTCAGGTTGGAAGGGACCGTAAAGATCATCTAGTTCCAATCCCTTTGCTATGGGCAGGAACGTCTCCCACTAGACTAGGTTACCCAAAGTCCCATCCAATCAGGTCTTGAACTCATCCAGATTAAAATTCTTGAGCTACTATGAGTACTTGTTCCTGAATCACTGGAGAGGAAGTGATGAGTATTAGTGCTCACAGGGCTGTGTTGCCCCATCAGATGATGCATCACAACTCAGGTTAACTGTGGTGCTCGTCAGGCTGGGACTGTGTTTTATCCTTCCCATAATTTCCAAATGGGAGGCACCATGCATGCTATGTGCAATGAGATAGACTGAAAAAGTCTAGGTCTTGCTTAGCTTGGAGTTAAGAGGAAGGAGAGTTACTGAAATCCAGATAATCCCACGGCCAGAATCCAGCTTCTTGAAGCCCACCTTACAACATTCCTCCTCTTTTCCTAAAGACTTTCTTAGGTTGACATTCAAAACCTCTCCTGAAGCTTTGTCATTGTATTAACCTGTATCAGTGAGATCTACCCCATACACCAAGCCCTGGACACCTGCTACAGCGCTGTTATTTTTAATTAACCACAGCTCTGTCCTCAGTGAGTCTGACCTGACTGACCTTGGTAACAGCAAGCATCGACCTGCTAAGGGACAGCAAGGCTGAAAGCCTTGAACTGTACCAGAAAGTTTCAGAAGGGAAACAAGGCTTCTCCAGCCAGAGCATTGGGGCTTACTTCACAATTAGAAAAGAGAAGATAAAGGGACAAGCGAATTTCCTGCTGTGATGCAGCATTTGCTACAGTGTTCCTGTAAGTACGTCTTTTTCCTCGCCGTACCAGTCTGCACAGTGCTGGGTTATTATACAGTGTCTTGGACTGCTTGGAGGTAATAAGCATTCACTGAAAATGGCCTGCTATTAGCCATCGGCAAAAGCTGATTATAATAGTGCCAGCACTGGAATATGTTTTGCATCCATTTACAAGAGGAGTAAAATAACAGGAGGTGAAAAAAAAAAGTCAAAAAAACCCCAGCCCACATTTGCCAGTGTTTGGAGCGTAGCGTGCTCTACATACAATTATCCAGAGAATGACAGGAAATTGACCCATTTACTCAGAAAAGTTCCTATCGTGTTCTGCACTATTTCATTTCATGCCCATTTGAGAACAAGTCATTTCTCTTCAGGGCAGAAGATAAATTGTCAGCTTGTACACGCATCTCTTTTCATTGCCAGGCACAAAAATATCACAAAGAAACATTTCCCTACCCTCTGCTTAATTTTCTTCTTCATCTTCTCTAATAAATGGATCTAACTATAAAAGTCAACGGACTGTAAATAAACTCAATTCTGTTCCTAACTTACCTTAAGATTGATTTTTGGACGTAATGTATTCCACCCACAAGGTCTCTTGTCTGACTCAACCGCTCTTCTCAGTACCAGGATAAAAATCAGATAACAGCCCCGGTGGAACAGCTTTATGTAAAGACAGAAACATATGGCAACTACAGTTTCTTAATGGCACACTAACAGAGGCTGCCCCACCTCACAGCCTGGCAGGCAGACTTCATGTTGCTATCAAGAGCACGCGGCCTGCCGTGAGTCTTCTGTGCATGGCCTCCACTGTGCATTTACAGAGTCTCTTTGGTTGGAAGAGAACTGTACAGATCATCAAGCCCAGACAGAGGTGCTGCCTGCATTGCCACTAGGGAACAAAGCATCACGAAGCAGTGCCGACGTTACGGTAGGTGTGCACAGTGTGGGGAAGCCCAGCCACCTTTCCAGCTCTGCCCTTGGATTTAATCTGTCTTTTGAAGCAACCACTTGTCCTGTCACTTTGAACATGCTTGACAGAGAGGACAAAAGCAGCAACTGCATCATCAGAATAGACAGGAGATTCACACAAAAAGGAGCCAGGGAACAGAAGACTACGAGGCCCAGGGGAAGAAGCAGCATGTGCAGCTAAAAAGAAACAGGTACATTATGGGAACAGTGCTATCAACACACCCTGAGCTCAGGTTTCTAGAGAACTGAGCTTGCTCAGTCCTGGTTATTATCAAGGACAGAGAATCACAGAAAAGTTCTGCCTGGAAGAGATCTTCAAGCAAGACCTAGACAGGCTAGAGAGCTGGACAGAGAGAAATCTAATGAGGTACAACAAGGGTCAGTGTAGAGTCTTGCATCTGGGCAAGAACAACCCCAAGTACCAGTATAGGTTGGGGACTGACCTGTTGGAGAGCAGTGTAGAAGAAAGGGACCTGGGGGTCCTAGTGGACAGCAGGATGAGCCAGCAACTCTTGTGGCCAAGAG
>VZRI01008827.1:281070-298425 GCA_013397515.1 Upupa epops | reverse complement strand
TGGAACAGGCTGCCCAGGGGGGCGGTGGAGTCTCCTTCTCTGGAGACATTCAAGACCCGCCTGGATCTGTTCCTGTGTGACTTGGTCTAGGTGATCCTGCTGTGGCAGGGGAATTGGTCTAGATGATCTTTCAAGGTCCCTTCCGATCCCTAGTGATTCTATGATAAAGTCCAGCCTTTTCCTAGCCCTATCATCACCACTAAGCCGTGTCCCCCAACACAACATCTGCCTTTCTATGAATCAATGAGCACAGAATTAAATGGCATCCCCATTGGAAGTGCCAGTAGCCTGAGTCTGCAAGCAGAACACAGATGTCTCCTGCGCTGCATGGCTGGAGAACTGCTAATGTATGGATGGAGCATCAGGCATAGAAGAGCCAGCATAGCAGTAATTTTGTACTTCTCAGCTGCAGTCATATAGTTCAAACACCCTTCCAGTCCTCAGTAATTTTGGGGTATTTTTCTATAGTTTCTTGAGGTTTAAGTTAGAGCAGCTCAGCCAGCCCCAGTTCTTGCAGCTGGTGTGTTGGCCAGCGCAGCAGAGCTTACCCTCCCAGCCCTTGGTCTGTGAAGTGTAGCCTCTTCTTTTGTACATCTGTAGCGCATACAGTGATCACCACACTGTTCATTTGTTCTAGGACTTAATTCAACCACTTGTCACAGTTCTTTCATATGGATACTGGCTTCCCTGTGATCTTCCATCGTGGAGCATCATTGCCAGGAGTGAAAATTATCCACCATTTGGAGCAGTAAATCAATTGCAGAAGCAAGCCCAGAATCTGCACTAGTCTCAGTAGTTGCAGCATTTCAATCCTACACTGAAAGGAGCAAAACTGACGCCTTGCACAGAAATCAGCCATGGGAAATCTTACTCTGACCACAGTTTTGACTATGATGGAGCTATGTGGAATATGAGCTTGGGAAATATCTTGCAAAAGAAAGAAGAGCCTTTCTTCACAAACAAGCCAATGCTCTGCTAATTCACATCCAGACTACTTTTCTCTCTTCACCCAAAAAAAACACTGTTCCCTGGTTATAAGAGATTAGCAGAGTAATAAAAGGAGGAGTTTCCAGGTCACTTGGAAACTATAGCCAAACACACACTGTTGGGGTCTGCTCTTTGTCCAAGGTAAAAGCTGTTTGATGCTGCTGCCGATGCTTGGCACAGCTGTCTCAGACCCAGAGTCTGCACATGCCCAGAGGGAATGTGAAGCAGAGGGAGAGAGAAAGAAAACAGGTTCCTTTCTGGCTGACAGCATGGACCTTTGGATATCTGTGAGTGAACAGCAGAAAGCATTACCTGCTTGGGAACAGGGCTGCTGTTCCCCCCTGTGTGTGCAGTCAGACTTGCTCCACTTACCAGAAAAACAGTGAAAGCATTTAAAGACACTTTTACCTTCTCATTCTCATCAGATGAAGAAAGAATTTCCTGTGGCTAGTTACATATTTTAGCACCGAGATAGTGATTGTCCTCTAACTGCAAACATCTGCTGCAGGACAGGATGGTGGTCCCTCACCTCCTGCCCAGTGATGCATAGTTACAGGAACATGAACCTTACTGAAATGGGATCCAGCACTAGAGGTGCCAGCTGCTGACTATGCAGCCTCTAGCTATGTGCCAGCCTCACCCTATCTTCCTCCCAGCTGCCCTACCTGCCTGTTCAAAGCCCACAGTGGAAGCCTTTGGGTCTAATAGCTAACAGGAGAACCTAAGCTCTACCCTTAAGGTCTGACTCAGGAGCCCACCAATCCATATACCTGCCCATTTTTCCACTGAGGGGATGCAGCTTTAGCTTGTACTGGGTAATTGCTTGCTCCTATCCACAAGCCAGGCTCATTGCTGGTTCCTTAGAAGACAACCAAATTCTTCCTGTCATTGAGAAAAAGATGACAGGACTATTCAGATGCATTCCCTACTCCCTCTCCCTGCTTCCTATTCCTTTGTTTTTAAGTGTTGAAGTATGAGCCAAACCTCAACTGCTCCCACAGCCTTTATGTTACACAGATTCCCATCCACGGTGTAAGAGCAGGGATCTGCCCGTCCACACAGGAGCAAATTCCTGCGCACACAAAGAAATGTGCTTCCCAGCTCAGCACTCGCTTTCTCTCCACACAAAAAGGAAAGAAACAAATATCCTCCTCTCACCCAACGCGCATGCATGCACATGCACAAATATTTTGGAATAACTGAGGAATCTGTAGATGGAGGGGTTAGTGCCAGATTTAAAAATTATTAAACATTATGTATAAAGAAAACATAATGAGCTCCTACGGGATGTAGAAAAAATTACCCATGAATGAGGGGAAAATAGATAACCACTCCTGGGTTTGCCACTTGTGAATTATTTAATAATCACTCCCCAGCAGATGGAATATATTTATCCACCCCACTGGAGCACACTTTGCAATTTATTTACACTGCTTTAAAATATGATTATTTATTTAAAAAATAAACAAGGTATCCACAAGGGAAAAGGGAAATAAACACAAGCTTAAAGGGGGGGAAAGCAGTATGCTTTTAGTTTTTCAGTTCATTTTAGGGATTTTCCACTAAAATTCATTTGAGCCCTCCTTACTTATTTTCTACTTTAAAAAACTCAAACAAAATAAACCAGAAATTGGAAGCTGTTTTAACGAAGCCAGTCTAGACTCCTCACACAGATCAAGAGGATCTCTTTATAGGATAGGCTGGGTGGTGGTGGTGGGGAATCTGTTTTTACACTTTCATTGGCCACACTTACTTGGGTACCAGAAATCTAATTCAGGTCCCACGTTGTCCAAAGACAACATTCAAACCAGGACCACTGGGAGCCAGCCCATAACTTAAGACTAATTTAATTTACAGGATCAGGTCTCTTGTTTAATCTGAGGTGACTCCAGCCCCATGGCCCACCAAACAAGAGCTTAACCTTGCTGTTGATTAGCTACTTACTCTGAAACACAAAGGGTGTTGTCTAGCAGAAACTGAAAATGCAGAAGGTACCAGGAAGTGCATGAGCATGCTGTCAGCTCCCAACATTAAAACAGCAACTGTGGGCTTTGTGCACTCAACAGCCAAGTGTGCTACTGACAACTGCGGAACTATTTGGGAAGCTCATGAGACAAAGGAATACCTTCCCCAGGCAAATGCCAAATCATTTCAGATTGAATTCAGGCTTCCAGATTCTTCCTGTTCACGTCTGTGTGTATGAACAGGTAGACACTGGCCATGTAAGAGTGCTCAGAAACTAGGCATAGAAGCTTTTAGGAGTCAGAAGTCATCTACACAACCACAGGTCAAAAGACAGACTCTACAGTGTTACACAGTTTTCATACTTTGCCCATACAAAACAAGACAACCCTGAGCATCAGACTGTTGTCCCCTCACCAAAGAAAACACTAATCACTGTTGGTGAAACCTCTTCATATTTAGCTCTTCATTAATACTTCCTTTAAGACCGGTGACATTTATTTCTAGATCTCAAATGTGTAAGTGTCCCATGTTGATGGCAAAACCACCATCAACAGCTACTGGAGAAAGAACGAACACTTTGGAAGTAACACTTGCAAAATCTACTAAAGAGTCGACTCTAATCACTAAGTAATCTTAAGTCCCACTGTCAGGAGTTGGTTAAACAAAAGGCAGAGCTTCTCAGTCATTTATTTGCTTCTGAAAATTCCCTGAAGATAATTTTTCTTGTACCTTGTTTCCCCTTCCCAGACCAACAAAATTTGCAACCAATATGGACCAAAACGACAAAACCAGAGATCTGATAGACTGAAATCCATCTGCAGGCATGAATGCCCATGCCAGCTACCATGTTCAGTAGAAGGGTTGGTCTATAAATGAGAACAGTGAATACTGCACGTCTTTAAGTTAAAATGAACTATGCGAACACTACTACTTAAAGAGCTCAGACTGTGGAGAGTAAACTGATGTGTCTTCCTTGCTAGGAGAGGGCTCAAACATAAGTAGGTCTTCTCTTGACTCAGGGGTGCTGCATTTTCAACCACCTGGAACAATAAAAGCCCGTTCGCTGTGTATTATTTATTTTACAAAACCAGGTATCAGATACAAATAAAATAAAAATTGCTTCCACCTGAATCTAACGCATGCTAACAGAACAGAGTACAGACGTACACTTCTCTGCTGGGACACGGACATCCCAGGCGAGGGAGCAGAACGCTCCTTTACCCCCTCCCAAGAACACAAACTGGAAGTGACAAATGCCTCACGTGGAGTTATGCACTCATTTATTTTAAAGACAGAAAGGATTAAATACATCTACATAAAAGAAAGAAAAAGTGTTTAAACAACAATAAAAGAAGATTTAGTGGTATTAATAAAGAACTCCTTTAAACCAGCATGTCACCATTAAAGTAATTAATAGGGCATGCAAGCCATTTCAGCGGAAAGAGAGCAGTGCTCACATTAAAGTCTTTTAAGTTTTCACATGACCTCAAGACAGACTACGGCATTTCTGTGCAAAAGTACCCTCTAAAACAGAGATGGGGGCATTCAGGTCTATAAAAAAGTGATTTTAAAATTTAACTGATATGGTCTAAGTCTAAAATGCAAAGGTTAAGGGAATATCAGAAGGGCAATAATTCTATCTGATTAAACTTTTATCCAAAGTGACAATAAAATGTTCAAAATGAATTAAGGGTTTTATTAACAGATGCAGAAGCTCTGTAAAAGACTTTGAAATATAAGGTGCAGAGGGGAGAGATTTTATGTGGGGTTTTTTTTTGTCTGGATGGAGGTGATGTTGCTATAAAACTTTAATCTTATTGCCATGCCACAGTGAAAGTAAACCTGTCAGAGGCAACAGAGCAAACCAGGACTGCTTTCTCTTCCTTTGCTGGGCTGCAAGGGACTCTTCCCAGCACACGGAACAGAATATGTACGTGGTGTGTGTAGCATTAATACTATAGGAAACAGACACAAACAGACCAGTTACATGCTGTTGATTCACCTGGACTGCTGGTTGTAATAGTTCCAAGGTGGTAAGCACAGGCAAGTTACATGGACCATTCCAAACAAGTACTGAGCTAAAATTGGTGCTAAGCCACAAGGGACCCTTCAGAACATTCCAGCCTTTCCAAAATGGAATAACTCTTTCACAGTTGCTTCAGACATCTCAGTTGTTTATTGGCACCTTTGTGTAATATGAGGATCACATAAATTTCTGAGTCCTTGAACAAATGCATTTCACTACCATAGAACAATGAAGTTTAAGTAAGCTACAGCACTGTGGAACAGGATAATTTTTGTGAAACACATTATTAAAAGCAGAGTATATATTACTTAGAGCGGAGCTTCTCTCCATCAGAGCAGTTTGGGCTCAGTAGCACTTGCCAGCCATGGTTTCAGCCAGCACTAACTTTTCCTTCTGCCTTGTTTCCACTAAATTCTGGCAACTTGGTTGTCTTGGTGATGGCTGCAGTGTCTGTAGCACTGGGAGACATCATGCAAAATGGTGTGGCTTTCCTGGGAACTCTTGAGCCTCTTGTATGCTCGTAGGAGTGATGCCGTGGCCACCTGTATTATGGTGGCAACTCCAACGACAGCGGCAGACACAACCTAGCCCAAACCTGCCCTGTCACACACCACACCCTCTGTGTAAAAATCCAGGGCTCAACTTCTCTTGCTCCCTGCAAGGGCTCATCATGTGCTACCGTTGCCCCTACTCGGGAGCAAGCCCAAAAGACAGCTTCAGGCATGCTAATACCCTTTCTTTCGTCCTACACTAGCCATGAGAACAGCTCCGAAGAGGAGGAACAGACTGCAAATTGCCAGGGAGACTGCGATGTCAAACAAATATTTTTCTTTTCACAACAGAACATAAATATTTGGCAGCACATCTAATTTAAAAAGTCTAAAAGTTACTCAAATAGAGAGGAGAACATTGCTGTTATGTTAGCTTGCTTCCTAAAATATGACCAGTCACAGATGGCTTGCCGTAAGAAATATTAAACGAATTCTTAAAAGTGTTGTCTTGCTCTAACACAGATTGCATTTACACAGATACCTCTGCTGGTGGAACACCAAGATGGTGTGTTGGTTCAAACATGCCCTTAAACAAAAACCTACACTGCCGGGAGCTGATGGAATATTCATATTCCAAATCTCCATCCTTGATAACATCCAAAGGTTAACTGACATTTCAACACTGGGGTTTCCCCACACACTCTTGTTTTTTTCCCCCCTTCACAAGCAACGGAAAATATCCAGGTTTGGTCAGCAGCAGCTTCTAGGGTTTGGGCACTGTAACTGCTCTTAGTTTCGACTGTCAGAGTAGTTGACATAGATGCCTATGTGTAACTTGAGAACTGGAAAACAGCAGAAGGCCACTTCATGGTAAAGAGTCAAAGAGCAAGGATGCAACTTGTTACAATGAGCCAAACACTGAACTATCCCATGTCAGTAGTTTCACTGCAGTGAGACAAAAAAAAGAAAGAAATCAAACCAATACAAAGATCTTTTCCAGTCCCCAGCATCTGCAGTAACACATTGCTATTTGTAGCCTGTCAAATTCTTGCTTTATACCTGAAGCCAAAGATGCTACATAGGTTCTTGTTTGGTTCCCCTTCTCTCTCTGTGGAGCTCCCTTTTTGACATGCCCCTCGGAAATACTGGCATGTACATAAAGACTGCCACCAGCGTCCAATTGCTTGCGATTACTTCAGACACTCAGACAACTGTGTGGTACATCTGCTTACAGCTACAGCATCAGGTTGCTGTGAAAAACCCACACGGTGCTTCTATGTCAAACATTTGTCAGGCAGCAGCAACTCAGGAAAAACAGGGGCAACACTACATTACGGCAGTATCTCATCACTCACATTAAACCATTCAGATACCCCACCAACTCCATGCTGACCCATGTCCATGGTGCCGTGGCTGCCCCAACACTCGTCTCTACAGAGATGGGCACAGACACAAGGCCTGCAGGTCTCACTGGCCACACTGGCCAACATGCTCTCTGCTCCTGTGAAAGGCTGCCAGTGCACAACCATCTCTTGTCCCTAGCAAATGCTACAACACCGGAGCTGAGCTACAATCTGGTCATCCTTCTGCCCAAAAGCTGCCGTGATTTTGTTTGTTTCTAATTAGAAATCTGTGCAGCACACTGGATCTGCAGCCCTTGTCATGGCAAGTTAAACAGTTTCCTCCAGTGCAAACAAACACTGCACGCCACCAAACCAGTGTTCTAAAGTGAAAGACTGGAGGCAGGACGCTAGAGGGAGGATCGACTCAAGGACTGACCTTTTGCCAAAGCAAATTCCTCGGAGTGTGGCTTCACAGAGCAGATGCCTGAAGTGGCACCCTGTGAGAGCCCACTCGGCATACGGGCTCACAAATTGCTGTCTGGATCAGTAAGATTGCATCTGGAATCAGACAGTGGGTGAGATCATGCTTTGCGTGCTCTGCAAGACTAGTAAGGGGAAATCATACCTGCTAAACCCAAACACAGCTCTCCCAGGGCAGGTTCAGCTCTGTTACACTGGCAACTATCACAGCCTGGCTGCAAAACCCCTGCTTTCCCCACGCTTTGCTACCATAGGACCAGCAGTGCAAAACATTACCGTTTGCTAAGGATATTAACCCTGTGTTTACTTCAGCAAGTTCTGACTTGTTATCTCTGGCCACTGCGCAGCACTTTGACATCACTGCACCAAGCTGGACAGAGGAAACTCAATAATGCATGAGTTGACTGAAATGCACACCTAAAGTACAGGCTCTGTTTCAAACAAATCACAGCCCTTCCAAAACAATTTCTTCCAGCAGTTTGAATTGACAAAAGCCTATGCAGGGTTACAAGCAAGCAGTAGGAATGCATGGAAGAGAATGCTGTCATGGTACTGCTCTCACTCCTGGCTTTTCCAAGAGCACTCACTCCTCTTTCAGCAACTTGCTCACATTCATGCCCACTCCCTAAGAAGCAATGGTTTGAGGAGGGGAACGTAGGTCCTCCATGTGAAGATCTCTGCAGGCTGCATCTAGGCAGAACACTGGGACATAGAAGAGCTGAGCTGCACACTGCTGTGGTCCTGGACAGGACATACGAGTTCAAAAATGGATAATGCAGGGCTAGACAAAATCCCTGGGTTTGCTCTTGTGCAGCAAAGGCTCAAGCAGATCTTAACTGTATTTTACAGATATTTGCTTTGAAGGCTTTCAGCAGTGGAGATCTTTGCAGTAAACAATCTGCATTTAATCCTCTTGGGATTTGTAACTGCAAGGGGCGGGGGACGGACACACAATATCACTGCCTTTCCCTCTTCACTTTCTGCTCTCTACCAGGAGGGTTTATTATAGTGGCATCTCTACATGCTACTAAGGCAGCAGAGGGTGAAAGTACCAAATAGTTTGCTGACAAGGTGGTTAAGTACTACTTAAAGTAAAGCAGAGATGAGTGCTACAAAGGCTAGCCATGGCTTGCCATCTAATACCCATCCACACTTGACTGCAAATGAGGAAGATTTCCCCACTGTTACAGAGATGCTGGTGTACAAGACTTGATTCTTTCCCCATAAGCTGTCTCTGTCAGCTTTCAGAGGCAGACAAGAGTTGGGCTACCTCCTAAAGGGAAATCTCAAACCACAGCCTGAAGTCATGCTAAATGACATCACCATCCCCTCTCCTGTAGCATGTTCCATAAGCAGATGAATAGCCCAGGAGCCACAAAATCCCACTGGTCCTACAGAAAGGGAGACTATTTACTTCCTAAGGATACACAGTTGGTCAGTGGAATTCACACTGTGAGGCGAGAAATTCACTGAATGGCAGCAGCTGGTCCTTCGCAATATCATCCCCCTCCACCCAGTTTCCCATGGTATAGTTTTTCTAGATTATACTTGTCAAATCAATGCTTAGGTCCATATAATCAAATATAAAAAAATCCTTCTAATCATAAAAATGCTGAAACAAGATGGCAAGTTGTTGTGGCTGCCAACATATGCAAGAACAAAGACCTGTCCCAGGCCATCACGAAAACTTAGGTATGAAGGAGTCTTGACTTAGTAAGGACACATTCATTCTTAAAGATGGGCCATGACAGACTGGGAAATGATCCATCCATCCCTAGCAACTTTGAGCTACCAAAGACATCACTGAACAAGTTACTCAGCACTTTATATCCAATCTCCCAACACGTATGTATCTATTAAGATGCCATCCAGCACCATGGCGACTTCTCCGGAACTATCTCCCTCGTGACCCTGCTATCGCTGGTAGCAGTACAGTGTTTTACCTCCATCCATAGCTGGCCTTTTAGAGCAACACTGCTCAGCTTTCTGGCAAGTCAATTACACCAGGGTGTGGTCCCCCATCCTCTCACAATCTACTTCACTGTCAATCAGCTTAATTCACAGCAGTCAACACCACAAAGGCAAACAGGAACTTGAAAATAGGGTGCACGACACCTGTAATCCCATCAAGTGATTTGCACCAATTAGCTAGCACATCCTGTTACACTGAGAAAAACATAATTTCATCCTTTAAGCCACCTTCGGCAGACAAGTATGCAGTCTCACTCAGAGAATCCTTCACCAAGGTGAGCCGAGTGCGATTCTTGGCAGGGCTTACAGTCTCGTGTATTCTAAGAGCACTAAGAATTTTTCCTCTTAGAGCCTTGGGTTTGTGGACTTCTTGTTCTGTCTTTGCTGGACACTGAGCTGAATTGGCTCTGTCCCCTTTGATATAAGCCTCTGAGTCTCCAAAGAGAAATCCCTATATAGAATACCTCATCATCTCATAGCATGATTTTTCCCCTTTCTTTATAATTCCAGTTTAGAAAGGAGGTGATTGACCCCTGCCACCCCCAACCTCTAAAGGAACCTTTTCTTCTTGTGTGCTGACAAAATAAGAGGCATAACCCCATCCCCTGTAACAGCTGGTAGGCCGCTGAAAAACCAGTTGCGGGCTTCAAGAGGGTCAACTAAGTTTAGCATCCATTTAAGTTTTGACAGAAGCTGCTTCACTGACATATTATCTTGCCACACGTATTTTTGTACCTCCTAGACTTATATTCCTGGAAGATCCAAGTGCAGCTTATGCAATAGCACTCCATCCTCCTCTGTTTTATGCCCTGATTGCACAAGACCATTTACTGCTCGAAATAATAGTACTGAGCTTATGGCCACCACTCCTCCTCCAGCTTCCATCTGTATTTTTCATATCAACTGTTGCCGGATTGTATTAATAGAAAGGGCTGTTACACTCTTAAGGGATTTCTTTCTCTTTCAGTTTTACAAGTGATGATCAGTTTACCAGGAACGAGACTTCCTTTACCGTGATTTTTTTTTCCAAAGAAGTTACCAATTGGGCCTAGATGAGCAAAATTATCAAAGCTAATAATTGATAGGATTAAACAGTGTCTAGAAACAAACCAAAACTCTGGACTGGTTTTCGTGTCTGCTGTGTCCACAGACCTCTCCTGCTGTGGGTAAGAAACACCGAGAGCAGAAACCTGCTGCTGCTTGGTGCAGCCAAGCTGCTCCTCTCTGCTGCAGCAGCCGAGACTTAATGCTTTTAGCTCCACGGGTCACAGGTTCAGCTCCCTGCTGCCGATGACTCACAGAGGAGCACCGAACTAAAACTAGCAACACCAGCTTTTTTCCAGGGGAGGACTGAAGAAGAGCATTGATCTCAATGAATTATTTCGAGGGCAGAAAAATTCCACCACGTAAAGAAGTGCGTGACTTCTCTTTAGTTTATTTTATATTTTTGTTCCAGTTGTCATTCTGATTCCAAACTCTTTGGAAAGTAGGCATAATAGCCTTAATGATCCCATTGAGCAGTTTAAATTCAAATTGTGGAGCACTTGCAGTATCACGCTGGCAGTGCTTTCCATAAATTACTCTCAAATTCAATACGTTGCTTGACAAAAACAAGAATAAAGGGCTTTCTACTTTAAAAAGAAAACTTGCATCATAAAAAAAATCGTTAAATTATAGTTTCTGTTTTCTGGTCCAATTTAAATTGTTATATGGTTGCTAAATTAGTGCTGTAATCTCTGCCTACAAATTGCAGAATTATTTTTTAAAAATAGATGTAATTTTACCACAGGGATCAACCTTACACTTTAAACCGTATGTGCTGGAGGTAGCTGCTCCTGCGCGGCTTTCAAACAACCACGCTCACGTGCGCACACGGGGAGGTTTACAATCCCAGTTGCATGGAAGCCCAGGGGATTTCAAAGAACACAAATTGAGTTAACATCAACAATGCAGAATGGTCAGCAAATTCAAATGTTCCCAGGACACTCTGTGGCACCAATGGCTCTAGTCATTTCCTAAAACACAAGCATCTCTCTCATGTTCTGGTCTAAACCATCTTCTCCTACTGAACCACAGCCTCTGATCAGCCAGGAAGCCAGAAGCTAGTGATAGAGAAACCTTGAAGATAAGCGTTTTTCTGCTCACGATAATCAGGAGACAAAAAGGCGGTGCTCAACAATCCTGAGTTTAAAGCTGGGAAAGACCAGTGACCAGGCCACAACTTCTACATGCAGTTCAGCCCCCTTCAAGCACTTCCACAGCTTTAGTTCAGGGGAAGCATGAACCTTAGCCTGCAAAGTTTAGGGTAGGGTTTGAGGTCACATCTTCAATGTCTCTCAGAATATAAGAGAAAGAGAAAACCTCGAATCCCTGAGTCCCACTTAGCACTGTCTCCCACTCTAGATAGATAGGCAGACAAACAAGAGAAAGTTTCTTTTCTCTCCTTCAATTGCCCATCACTTCCAGACCCTACTTCTCCTTTTATCTGATCATAGCTATTACTGCTTTGTTTTCTCATCCCCTTCATCATCTCAGTCCTCAGGACACCAAAGCATATCCCATTCACAAAGCAGCAGTATCACTCCTGCCAGACCGGTGTGCCTGGTTAACCTTGCGCTCTGTTCTTATGACAATACAGTATTTGGAAAGCAGACAGCTGGCAGTGCTCGAACATCTTGCTCTTCAATCTTTTATAACAATGGTTCCACTGATATTATTCTTAACCTCTCCTCTGCATCAGGTCCAGTGCTAGAATCTCTTCAGCTACTTAAAGGAAGCAACCCAAATGTCTTTTGTCAGTAATCTGCCCTGTAAGGGAGGGGAGAAGCCTACTGATAACATACTGCAGACACAGCACTCATCACATGTGCAGCAGTACACTGGTTACACTGGAAGCTCTATCATGGTATTTAGATGTTACTTGACTGTTGTAACGACTAGCAAATATCTGTCTCCCATTAACACTTTATTTTTTCCAGTTGCATTTAGTTCAGCAGGAGTGTCTTAATGGAGAAGACAGTTCCTCTTTTAGAAACAGCATCAATAATGAAAGAATTCTTGGATGCAGAGCAAAACCAGCAAACACACTGGCAACAGAACTCACCGCATTCATAAGATGTAACAGGAAATGATAGTGACTGGCTTTGGTGGCATGTGGCTGTGTGTGTGTATTTTTGTGTGAAAGAAACTAATTCTGTGCTCATGCTTCTGTTAGGAAAAATTATTTCTTTTTAAAACAGGTGATTAATCTCTTTAGATGCTAATTCAGATTTTTGGGGAATTTAATCTTAACTGGGTCACTGATAAATAAAATCAGAAGCAAACCAAAACAAACAATTCCACACCACCCTACCCCCTGCACCTTCTGCAGGCTATTTAGGCTTGGTATTGACTAATCAGTAATTAAATACAGCTCCTCACAGTAATCTTAATTATAGCTTCACTCCACCACAACTAAGGAGAGTCACATAATAAACTGAAAAGATTAGCCAATTCTAACTGTTGAAAAAACCTACGTATTTTTATTTTTGTACATAGTTTTTATGAGTGTGAGGCCACAAGTCACACAAAAAAAATAATCAAGGAATTAATGAATTTGTATCACAACAGATGAATTTCTCATACAAATGAAGCAGCTTGTCCTAAGGGCTTGCCTGACAGGTCAAGAGTATTGGACTTGGGAGTGGAGACGTGTGCTAGAAATCTGTGTGAATTAAGTACACTGGCCAAGTAGCTTCACTGAATTACTCAAATTTGTACCAGCTGAAAATCACATTTTCTTAGTCTGCACAGCTAACCCATGGCTCGGGCTCCACCTTTCATGGGAATTCAAGTTCACAGACATGGGAGTCTGGGCTCTTCAGTCCCACTGACTTCCTAGGAAACTAGGGCTCCCAGTTATTTTCTGGTAATGGGTCTTGGGAAAGCTCCAAAAGTAAAAATACAAACCTCAGAGGCCACAATTCAGCAACATCCTTAAGTACAGGCTAGACTTTAAGCAGGTAATTAGCTCTCATTGACTTGACTATGACCACATCACACATCTAAAGGCAGAAGCAGATTTTGCCTCAGCAATTTAAGGGCCCCCAAGCCATTCGCAAGAACAACTTGCTAGCCTAGCTCAGGCCCTCAGTGTACTTAGGCACTCGTCATCCTATTGAAGCCAAGGCAGACTTCATTTAATTGAAAAATCAATGAGACAAACTCTACGACACAAATGTCTCAGGCCTGAGGCCAATGGCATGGCAGGTGCACTGGATCCCTTACAGACCTGGCTTTTAGCAGGTCTGTACCAGACTTAGGCTCCCAACACTTGTTTCTTCCACATTTAAGAGTTTAACGTGCACTTGGATGTTTGGGGTTTTTTTTCTTTCTGTCTCCTTCTCCCCTGTTTGCTGAACCAGACTGCCAGACTCCTGCTTCCCATTTCCCACTGCTGGTACCAGCTGTCCAGCTACACATAGATGGCCCTGTCAGCATCATCGTCCTTTCCCGTGCATGCGCAGCAGCAGATGGATCCAGATAAGTTTAGGGTTAAGTCCACGACCAGGTTTCTGTGGATTGCATGGATAAACATTTAAGGGCCCCTTCTGGTTATATAAAAGAAAGCTACTAAATGTTTAGTCTTTTCTCTGTATTCAGGGCTGCAGAGCTCTATGGCAGAACACAAAAATGCAGATGCAAACAGGCAATTATTGTTCCTTTATCCTTTAAATAGATAGAAGATGAATTTGAAAGAAAACAAGTAATGGAATCCTTCTCCCTTTCCTTTTTTATCCTTTTATCTCCCAGTATATGAAGTTTACTGAATCCTTGCCAGCAATTCACTCAGGCTAATGAAGAGTATAAGTAATGGGATTAAATAATCTTAAACCATTACTACAGTAGCTAATGCAGATGTTTTCCCAAACTAAAGCAGTTGAGTAGTGAAGAATGAGTGCTTATTTTAAAAGAGAGGAAAAGAAAGTATCAATCTGCATGCAGATGAAGTAAATTCCAGCCTGAAGTCAATGAACTGTTTCATTCCAGTTACATAAAGTTGCTGTAATCATACTATGAACGTACATTGCTAAAGTCTGTGGTGTTTTGCACTTGGTCAAACTTGCCACAAAATTAACCTTAAATTTTTAATGCTGCAATCATTTAATGCAAACAAAAATGGAAACGGCTTAAAATATACATATTCCATCAAAATATCATTTAGTTTTTAAAAGCCAATTAAGAAGGCCCATATAACACTGCACTGTAAATAAGGCAGAATCCTCCCTTTGTATACTCAATATTTCAACAATAATCCCACTGCAGAGTCTGCAGAAACAGAAGGAATAATGGGATATTGGTGGCATTTCAGAAATACTTTTCTTTAACTATTACTGTGATGTCAGAAGTGGCAAGGAAAGCATCCATTTTTACTTTCAGAGTTCAAATCTAATTCTGTGGTTTAGGTCTACTACTTTATAAAAAAGAATTAGGAACTAGAGATTTAAAGAAAAACTTTAAGAACAGTTTGTTACTTTTCCTACTCTAAAGATTCTGTCTCTATAATGTACATAAATGTCACACCGAAGTAAGGCCTCAGACACATTATGTGAAGCTTCTTTGATTTGCAACTTTGCAATGAGTTCCATCTCTTACGGAAGCTTCTCAGAAGGTGCAGCAACTCAGAGAAACTGCTGTCTGCTTTAAGTGCTTACTGGAAGCACAAAATGGAATTTCAGGGTAAGGTAAGCTTCAAAAGATGTGCAACCTAAATACCCTTAGTTCATAAAAAGAGCTCCCATCAAGCAATGTAAAGATCTTTATCTCAGAAGTTTTAGTGTTACCTTGCATTCCACTTCCTTAATCTTAGGGGGCACCAGCCTGTTCATAATTTGGTATCAAGGTTCTCAACACAGAAGGTTTCTATGAGCTGCACCACCATTTAAAAACCACTATGTAATTTGTCCCTTACAGACCTGAAGTAATCATGAGAAGCACTCCTCTTCCATGCTTTGGCCACTTCACTTAAGAGATAGGCTAGACCAGGAAACAAAATCCATGCAGCAAACTGGAAAGATCAGATTTCTTCTGAAGAGCATGGAAAAAGAGCATGGTGCTTACAGTACTGCCATGGGACTGCCAGGTTCTAAGTGTAATGCAACCGCACAGCAGTGACAGAAATCAGTATCTGCAATACCTGCATGTGAAAACCAGAGCGCAAACACAACCAGGTACTCACAATATAGCAGGGCTCACAGTAGGCCTTCTTTTCCACTGCGTAGAAAGGCTGTCCCCTCAGCTTGTTGTTGCACTTCATACAGGTGAAGCACTCCACATGGAAGACCTGGTCCATGGCTGTGCAGCCAGTGCCATTCCCCACAACATTCTCCCCACAGCGAGCACAGCGGCCTGTCACCAAACCAAAAGGACATGAGTCAAAGCAAGTTCCCAACCACAGGAAAGTCTCTCTCTCACACCTGTGCTGCACAGTGAGAAGAGAAACATAGCAGCTCCATCAACAGAGGAGCAATTTATGCTGCTGCTAGCACAGCTCCAGTACCACTGGAAAGCACTCCAGTGGTGACCCAAGTGGAAAGGTCTAAGGAGGCAAAAAGTGGCTCCCAAGACTGCACTGATATCAGTTCTGCAAGTGCTGTTCCCAACCAACAACCTGGAGGAGTCTGAGCCCAAATGCACCTGACCCACCTGTCACCCTCAGCACCTCAGTTAGATGGGATAAATCTGTGCCTGAAGTCTTGCCTTGATGTGAAAGGATTCTGTGGTGGAATACTGCCTGGTGGCAATGCAACTATCATTTAAAGTGCAGTTTTGCTTCAACAGCTTAAAACAATTCCCTCAATGGAGCAAATGCCTTTTCTTTTCAGTTTGAAGATTAATGCAGATTATGTTATTGTATCTATTTAAAGCATAGAAACTGTTCCTCAAGAAACCTTTCTTTATTCTCACTGTGAAGAAAGGTGTGTAACAAGCTGCCAGTAAGAACTCTTGAGTAAAGAAAAGCCCTAAGAGGTTTGTCTCTCTGAAAAACGTCCCTAATGCCAAATACAAATAACACACCAAAGAATCCGTATGCACACACAAAGGGCTTGCTGTCTTGTTAGAATTGTTGTTGAAAACGTTATGTGGCAAATAGATTCTGCAATGTTAATGTGGCAGTGAAGACAGGATTCAGAGAGTTTCTTCTATCACGGGGGAGACATTTTCCCAGGGAAGACCATGATGCAGAGATGACAGAAAGGGGCAGACAGAAGTCACACTTTTGCTTTTTGTCTGTGCCATCCATTTGAGTTCTAGAAAGCAGAGATAATCCATGCAGGTCTGATGTCCTCACCCAGCAATCCGTATTGAATACAATTCATGCATATATTCACGGAAGGTATTTAGGACAACCTCAGTCACTCTACACAGGAGAAGGCAACACAGAAACTATGATGTGGGGCTTTGCCCCATTCCCAACGGTATTTTCCTGTTTGAGAACAACAGGCATCCCTAGCCTTGGAATCCTGCAATTCTTCAAGGCTCTGTGGGTAGAGTGTGTGGTTGCTGTGAGTGGGCAGGAGAGGAAAGAAGTAAGAGATGAGATGTGAGTTCAAAGCAGAAGTCCTCATAAATGTGTGTACAGACAGTACGTCCCTAATAATAATTAAATGAAGCAGCAATGATACAATAATCTGTCACATCACAGCCTGCGCTCACGGGCTTTTTCAAAGAAATACTGCAAAACTTCATGAAAGGATTTGGACATCTCTCATCATCCCAACAGCAGGGCTCCTGTCCTTGTGCAGTGTACAGTGCACTCCTGACTTCTTCCCTGCTTGTCGCAGACTCCAGTAGGCTACATCCAAGGAATAAAGCATGTAGGCTACTTTTGGACCCATCAGGATGTGGAAAGATGATATATATACCTATACATGCAGATATTTGAGATATATTAGGACAGCTTGGAAAAGAACCCAGTTCGTTCTCATTTGCTACAATGGTGCCACCATAATTGGCATTACACAGCACATGCAGTTCCTGACTCAAACAGTTCCCAGTCTGAGCAATGTGGTGAGAGAAGTCACCAGATGAATCCAGACAAGCCTGGAATCCG
>VZRI01008827.1:180049-272422 GCA_013397515.1 Upupa epops | reverse complement strand
GCATCTTTGTTGCTCTATGCTGGACACCCTAGAACTGGAGCAGCTGACCCTACCTGACCAAAGGGATACTCCACACCATATGACGCTATGCTCAGCACATAAAGCTGGAGAAGAATAATAAAGTAGGGGATGTCTGGAGTTTGATGTTTATCCTAAATAATGATCGTGTGTTATGGTGCCTAGTTTTCCTGAGATGGCTAAACACCAGCCTTCCCATGGGAAGTGGTGAATTAATTCCTTGTTTTGTTTTGCTGGTAGGCACAGCTTTTTTTTCCCCTATTAAACCATCTTCATCTCAACCTGTAAGTTTTTTCACTTTTACTCTTCTCATTCCATCCTCCATCCTGATGTGGAGAGAATGAGTGGCTCTGTGGGACTTAGTGTCCTAGGGGGACAGGCAAATATCCTCTCTCTGGGCAACATATCCCAAAGCTGATGCTGTGGAGTTTTAATGCTCCTGGGAAGGGCCTTAGTGAGGAAAACTGTGTCTGACAGAGCTGTGGATCAGGCAAATGTTGGCTGTTTTGGTAATTCCAACAGCCACAGGTCCCCTTGCACATACGCTTCCAAAGCTATGTTGCATGATAAAACCCAGACAGTGGCACAACCAAATATCTGACAGCATATATATACATGCATATACATGGTGAGCAACCATGCTTGTATGAGCTTTATGCATGGAAGGAATGCAGGATAGGAAGCAGAAATCATTCCTCCTCACACCCTCTCAGGGTCAATGAGTGAGGGGGTATTTCCTGGGTAATTCCCCCATTCTCTAAGCTCACTCTGTAATGCTGCACCGGATTTCAGGATCCTCTTTGGGAAAACCACAGAAAATGTCTTGTCATTACTGGGAGGGACAGCAGCAGAAGCCCCAGTGAATGGCTCCACGGGTGCAGCTCTTCCTGGCCTATGTTCCTCTCTAGGAGTACTGTCCCAGCTTGCTCACACGCTGACTCAGAAGATTAGATTTGCCGGTAGAGCAGTGGAGGGATGTTTCGGGGTCTGCTGCACCTGACCCTGTACATAAATGCTGGGTGTAAAGCAGAGCAGATCTGGAAGCCAGATGAACTGCTCTTCTCTTTAGATGTGTGGTGTTTATTATGCATCATTCTTGCGTCTTCTCCCACACTCCTCCAGGTGGAGAGGTCCTGCAACGGGCTGTCCACAAGGTGAGTACAAGCATGACTTACATGTACAGAGTTTCTCCTGAGCTCTTGTTTTCTTAAGATGTGAAGCAAGGCTGCAGTCAGAAGGGACCAGCTAAGGCTCACACTGATACAGCTAACAGCCTTCACAGTTAGTTTGAAAAACCAGTTGTCTTTCACTACACTCCCAAAGGACTACACTTAGGTTTCTGTCTTTCAGCATAAAAGCAGTCACAAGGTACCAAACTGATGGGTCAGGGCCTGGTGGTGTTAGGTGCTGAACAAAGATCAAGCAAACAATGTGCCCTTTCCCAAAGACTTTCACCTCCAACTGCTTCCATGCCTGCTTCCATGTTGTGCAAGAGTGTTTTAAAAACCACTTCTATCCCCCCAGCCAACCCATTTCATAAGCCCAGGACAGGCGCCATCATATGTTCACCAGACTCAAGCCCAGCCAAAAATCACATCCGCTGCTGGGTATGAATGACTTAATTCACTCTTCCATAGCCTGGCTGTGGTCCAGCTGGTATTTAGCAGCTCGTCTCTGCCTCGCTGCATCACTGGGAGGATGGTGGCACAGAGTGATTTCTACCAAAGGTTCTGTTCAGCAGAGAAGGTGAAAACGCCTGAGTAATGGTGAAGATTTGAGTCAGAGATGCTTCCTGTGCCAATGGTTCTAGCCTACCAACCTGGCACACCTCCCTTGTGCCTGCCTGGGGAAAAACATCCAACAGAAAACAAGCAACAGGAAGGGGATCTGTCTTCCTTCTGCCATAAGTGAAAAAAAGGTGAAAAAAAAAAGGTGGAGCAAGGCCGGATCCCACAAAGAGTAGAGTCTCGAACAAATGGCAGCTCTCATATCCCCAACAGCGTTGAGGTCTGGGGTTTTTAAAGGTGTTTGACTGTACTGAAAGATGTCCCACCAAATTTCAACCAGCACCTCATCTATTTAAAGGCTTTTGAGAACCGTGCCTTTCATAATCCAGCACCAGCCCAAAGCTTCTTTGCTGTTTTGAAACATTCACTGTCTGCTTGTTGACAGCAGCCCTGCCATAAATCACATCCTTCGGGTGCTGGAAACCACCTCACCTGTATGCTATCCACCACCCATTGCACCAAATTCCATCACTCCAAATTTCTCAGCAGTTGGAATGAACGAACTCTGTTTTTTCTCATTAAAGACACCCACTGGACAGAGGTCCCCTTCTTCACCCCAATATATGGGGCTTTTCCGACAAGGTGCAAGGTCCAATGTTTGTTTACTCTGTTGGACAAGTAATGGGATCTTTACAACCCGAGATGGAGAGGCACTCCCATTCTGGAGGGAATGCACAACATTTATTTCCACTCAGGATGACCACACATGTCATAGCCTTGAATTGTGACACTGGTATTGAGAGCAGAAGTCCTTTTAAAATAACATTTGATGCTGGTGACACTATATTAAACATACTCATGTAATCATGCAATAATTGCAAGTCTGCTCATCCTTTTTGTCATGGGACCCGCTTTTACTGGCTGAGGTAGATGGAAATTATTACTGATAATTCTTTAAAGTCTTTTCAAAACTATCTCTCTGTGGCACATGGTGCATACATGGAGTCTAAGACAGAGCACTGTGCTACCAAAATCCACAGATGACTATTCTCACCTGATTGTCACATTCTTGTGAGCTTGCGGAAAAAGGAGGCAAACCCTTTTTTGTTTGGCCTCCATACAAAGTGAATTAGTGTAATATATGAGACACCTATTTATAAAAAATATTCTTTTATTTAAAGAAAATCTGTGGAAAACCCATCTGCACAATCGCATGTGTCACTCTCACACATCCTACAGCTTTTGATTCATAATTAGCAAGGCTTAAAAAAATAACAACAAGTTAAAAACCCCTCATACCACAAAACCAAGCTCTTTAGTGGCCCGAACACTGCTCTGAGGTGGTGGTTTAGACTCTAGAGCCTGTTGCCTACTGGTAAGGGATATGAGAAATGTGGATTCTAATCCATATTTATCATGAGACAGACTGTCCTGACATTTAACCTGAAGTTCTCTACCAGGATGCTCACTGTTGATCAGCGTCTACAAAGGCGTGCTCAAAATATTACTCATCACATTTCTAAGATGGAAGGTTCTTTCTAAATTGGCTTCCGCATGAAGGGCACCAATCTTCGTCTCCTGAATTATTCACACAATTCTTGACCTGCAAATTTTACGCAGATGGAAACTGAAACCCCGAAAGCTTTCCCTCCTTGTGACAGTTTGAACCAATCAGAAAGGACCGATCTGATATCCAGAGGTCATGAGTCTTGCCAGTCCAATGCCCTTGAGTAGCCATTGGAAAAGGCTATCATCATCACAGATTGTAAGCATTTGCCAAAAAAGCTGGTGTTGACAAAACCTCCTGAACATCTCAAACCAATGACGGCAACTTCTATATGAAGAAAGTTGGCAAATCGTGCTCTGAACTTTCAGGATGCTCTCTACTGGTTTCCTACATACATGGGAGTTCACTGTGAAGACAGTAAGTATATTTAATCCTCATTAAGCACTTCGGTATGACAGTAGGGAAAACTGATGGTCTTGTTTACATGTGATAACAGAATCATTTGAAACCCACTAGACCTCCAAAATTAGATCCGAGGTACGTGCAGTTTATTCCAAGCATGATTTTAACTGATGTCAACTTAGTCAACGGCAGATACTTCTGAATTTATATAACCAATCCCAGAAAAACATGGCTTTATGTGCTTGCTTTCCATTGCACTTAAAACAGTGCAACCCTGTTGTGACTACAAAGTCAGATGTGATGGGTAGATTGGGGAAGCTCTCATTTACACCCCAGCACGGGAAACTGTGCAGGAGATTTTTGACTCAGTAAAAGGCTGCAACTTGCAGAAGTAAGCATCCAAAACAAAGAATTGCTGCACTATAACACCCAACACAAATGTTTGAGACTACAAACATTTTGGAAATAACTGTTTTGCACTGCTTTACGTATCTCTTTTGCAGCCTCTGCACAGATAAGGACATAGGAAATAACATGTATTATGCACCTCCTGGGAAGTCTCCAGCCCATGATCTAGTTCAGGTTACTCCAGAAAGTGTTAGAATTAAGTTTCAGATCCATCTCTGAACATTAGAACACATGGACAAAGTCTGAATTCCATAACTGCTTCACAAGAAACTCAAAGCAACCTTGCAGAGACTGTCATTTTGGACACCATGTTATGAACTTCTTTTCATGCAAATGAGTCCTGTCTGAGGTACTAAGGGTCACCATGGGATACTCCTGGCTACAAGGGGCACCACATTAGTAAAATACTTTCCCAGGGGAAACTGAATGAATGAATGTCTAATTTTATAGTGTTATTTCCATTGTGTGTTGTTTTGTTATTCCCTGTCCCCAGAGCACAAGGTGAAGCCACTACACACAATGACCTCCTGAGAGTTTGAGTTATATTTAGACAACTAGACCTCTAGTCAAGCTGATGTCAGTTGAGCATCTTCTAGTCAACACACACCTACTGAGATGTGACCCACTGGGTGCCATGATTAGACTATGCTCTAAAACCATCATGCTGCAAAATATGACTTCTTACTCTAAACAGCCATCATTTTCCGAGACCAGAACACCTCTTAGATATCTGCTAGCTGCACACCAGTCCTACTTGCTGCCTCACTGCTGCTATTCATCGTCTCGGGACTTTGGTCATTTAAGAGACCAAATGCCACAGGTCAGCCACCTTCTCTTCCTTTAAAACTGAAAAGAAATTGTTCTTCAAAGGGCAACACTGTGGCAGTGTTGCCACATTTTGGATGTGGCATGCACACTTTGCCACTGTGCAACTTACAAAGAAGCTGAGGCTGTTATACCTTAAACAGCTTCGTTAGGGCTCTCTTCGCCCAATGCCCTGCTATAATCAGAGCAAATAAGTAACAGAAAACCCATCATGATCTCAAGACTAATAGGTTTTCTGCAAATTACTCTCTTTGTTTAAAAGACCAAGCCATATACAGATCAATGGATCTTACGAACAAAGCCCTTTACTAATGCACATAGCACAACCTGGGCTACTTCAGGGCACAAACGTGAAATCTCAGAACAGCCATGTCTATCTACCCTATGCTCTTCTCAGATGCCCTCTAAACCTGAAAGTATGTGTCTCTTCCCTGCTTAAGCAAACAGAACAGTTTCTGTTTGCCACTCAATTTAGGCACAGCAGTGCAAAAAGTGACTGAAAGGGTTGGAGCAACAAGCTTTTATTGAGAGCTGGCCATATAAACGACACAGCCCTTCTGGCTCTCCTCAGTTACCCATCTGAAGGAGCAACGCCACTGAGATGGCAGTGCACCAGCTGTGCACATCTGCAGTGCACATGCTCCATTCTCTTCACCTTTTGAATTATGCCTGCAAAAAAACCCAGTGAAAATAATTCTCACCTTAAGCAGCTTCCCTTTTTCCACTCCTCTTCTTGCTGCTTTGCATGGAAATTGAGTACGCACAGAAGTTACAGTTGTTTCAGCATCAGTAGTGGCCTAAGAGAACTAGGCAAGCATGGCACGATGGAGCCTGTGCTTTGCCATTTTGCCTTCAGAAGAAGTCCATGATTTTAGACATACACAGATAAACGAGGGAATACTGAAGAATGACACACTCAGACATCCACACCTGTAGCCATACCTTCTCCTGTCCTGTCTTCCCTACACACCTTCCTGCCTCCTCTAAACACACACACCACATTTGCCCATAGAATCACAGAATCATTGAGTCTAGAAAAGACCTCTGAGATCATCACGTCCAGCCTATGATCTGATATCACCACATCATGTTGGAGACAGTTATACTTTACAAGGCTTCAAAAGCTGGATCAACTGAGGTGAGGTCTTGAGATGGAGTATGGGAAAGAGGGAATGCCATTGGAATCCAGGGTCCTGTCTGCACTATATATGCACACACACAGTGTATATACACACACACATTTTAGGATTCTCACTAATTTCAGCCACGGGACAGAAATGAGAAGCAGCTGCTCAGCTTGTGGAGATGACAACGAGAACACAGGACCAGAATTAGCTCCACGTTGGCAGTGACGATTGCTAGGACTTTCCTGTCCATAAGAGCTGACTGCACATGACAGTCTGCAGAAGCAGACATAAATGATCTACATTAGCATCTCTTGCGAATGTCTCCCTCCAGAACAGCTAAGCCAGACATAATTTCTTAGCTCATGTGATCACAAACAATTCCTGTGTTAAAAAAACCCGGAAAGTCAGGATTGTCATGTTTCAGCCATTCAACAGCACAAAAGTCTGCTTTCTTCAGGCTTTTAGAAGCCAGTAGCTGAATTCACTTGTCTTCAAGGGCAAGCAGATAATGGGGAAACAGTGGCATTTTAAAATCTGGTTTTTTCAGAGAGTAATTTTAAATGACAACAAAACCAACTGAAACCCCCCCAACAACTTTCTCTTTTTGAAATCTGCCTTTACACAAAATGCTGCAGATTGTCTGCCTGGTCTAGCCCTGACAGCACAGACACAATCAGAACACGTGTTCAGTACACAGTTAGTTAGTAATTCCCCAAGATACTGTCTGGAACCAGAATTTTTTGAGAAAATTGGGTATTAAAGTTGAACACTGCTACTAACTGAATACAGCCTGATTCACACCTTTAAATAAATAGATTAACGTGGCTGCGACTGTAATTTAGAAGGATCCAGGAGAGGAAAATAATTCACATCTGAAATCCATTTGCCTGCCTTTAGCTGTAGACAGTGTTGTGCTTTGGAAGCTGGTTGCACACCTCTCTCTAAATTCTCAGCAGAGGTGTCTGTTACTACCAGGATCTTTTACTGAACCACTGTGCTCACGGTGGGAATTAATTCTGTCAACTGTTAAAAGCCATACAGCTGCTGTGCTCCCCGCTTTTGACCTAACTAGGCTGCAAACACAGTTTTTCAGGAGCTAAGCTCTCACTCTCAGCTTACACTACCAAAGGTAACTATTACTGCATCTCTGCCGTGTGCCTTGGCAGACACAAAAGATAAAAAAAGAAAGAAACATGCAAATGAGCAAGATCATAAACAACAGCTGGTGATGAGGTATTAGATGTGGTCTCCTGTTTCTGGTTTGCACCCACAGTGATCCTATTGGTATTGAATTTTTCCATTTCCTTCAGCAGGGCTAGCTCAGGCAGGGCCATGGGACAGGCATGATGCTTTGCCACGCTCCTCATCAGCTGACAAAGTCTGTGCTGGCAGAGTTCAGGCAGGTAATGTCTTAACAGCAAGTTTCACAAGTCAAAACAGGTTCACTCCTAGCTGCTGGTAGCATCCCAAATGTCTGCCAGGGCTGGCTTCTCGTGATCTGCCTGCTAGTTTGGGATGACAGTCTCCTGACTTCTGAGCACCATTTGTGACCTTGGGTTGTAGCCAGAGACATGAAAACTCTGTTCATGTCCAGGATGACAGGAAGAATAGCAAAGTGCATTTGCAGACACGAAAACAGTGCAGCTCAGTAAAAGCAGCAGGAAAGTTTGCCTTCTTTTGATTCTTCTCATCCTTTTAATTCTACCCCACCTCTCTGCACCACTGAGAAACACTCTGTATTGATTATGCTGACATTGACAGGAGAGCTGGAATTTTTTTGTTTTTTTGTTTTCACATCTCAGATGAGAAAGTGGGTTATGATTCATCTCACACAATCTGAGTCAAAGTGATTCCTTAAAAAAAAAGAAAAGAAAAAACCAAACAGTTTTGATGCGTTTCAATCAGAAGAGAACAGGCTGGAGGAGAACGCTCAGCAAATGAGACTGCCCCATTTGATATTTTCTTTTTTACCACATTTCACTCAGATAAAATCTGGCCTTTCCCCCTAGCTACACTTTAAATGACACTCAAAATACCCCCTTAAGTTTCTGGCAAGAGACAAATCACCATATCAAGAAAGACAGCCTAAGACAAATGCCACCAGAAGAAGAAAGAACAAATGCCACACCATGCCCTCTACCGACCCCTGTGGAATGATGATTGTTAGACTGGAAAGTAAGTGATTACTATGGTGAATTATCAATTTTCCTAATAGCCTTGAACCATCTAAATGCTGAAGGGTGACAGCATCAGTGGGTATATTATAGTAACAGCAGTTAAAATTACCAACTGCAATCCTGGAACACTTTTTTCCCCTTTTCTTACTTTCACAGCAATGTTATTAACCCTCAAATACAGGGCTTGTGATATAAACGATGGAAGAGCCTTCAATATAGTTATGATTTCTCATGAGACAAGGCTCATGAGTCCATTTTGTTGATTTCCACATAAAATAAAATGGTCATGGCTGTGGCACAGGACTTGAAAAAATTGTGGGCTCAATTCCCACTTTGCTACTGGTTCTCTGCATGGCACTGGGTGAGTCATCTAAACTCTGCCAGTCAGTCCCTTGTTTGTAAATTAAGGACAATAATAATTTCCTGGTCCTTGCCATATTTTCAGCTCAGGAGCTCTGAGGGATGCATACTATTTCCTACTTCATGTTTAATTTGCACATAGTGCAGCATGATCGCAGTCTTGCTAGCAGGCCTTAGATGTTCCTGCAGTACCAATAAACCATAACACATGAAGGAAACAGCTGCAAATTTAGTGCAACTAGCTTCAAACAATAGGTGATCTGTCTCTGGTTTTAAAAAATATAAAAGAATAGTCTATTTATGCCAGGTCATGTGAGTAGCTAACTTGAAACAAAGAGAAATTAAATTGTTTTCCTGGTAGGGGGACAAAGATTTGTCCAGGTGTGTACAGCTGAAAGTGTGGTTTCCAAAACTGACACTCTCGCTACCACTTAGGCCAAAGTCAAGACAGGAAAAAAGTTAACGTCTTCAGGCTTAAAACATTCCACAGCTCTAGTTGAAGTAAAAATTACTTCTATAAAACTATGATCCAGAACAAAGTTCTGATGTATTCACAGACACACATACACCCCCTCTTAAACTACCTGCGCGTGAGAATTTAGTACTTATGAAATCCTGGATGGAAACTCCTGGTTCCACTTGTCTCTGAAAATAGGTCTAACAGGAGGAGAGGGAAAACAAACCTTTTCCAGTCTGTATGCCCCTAGCCTAAGTTTGCTTTCAGCTCCTGGCCTCCTTGAGAAGATTCCCAACCAGGGGTCCTCTCAGTGCCACAATTTATTAGTGAGATCACGCACCCAAAGAGAATCCTCCTGAGACCAGGCAACTCATTTCTTGTAGGGCAAGAAGCAGACATAAGTTAGGTCACACTTTCGCTTCTCAATGACCTGAGTTAGCTACAGACTGATGACCTGCACCCACATCCTCAGCGGCTAATTATCAATGCTTCAGCCATCTCAATCCATAGAGTTTACTTTGGACATGTAAATTTACCATGAATAAGATGGATTCTCTTTGCACTGTCTCTCAAATGAACACAGAAAATTTACTTGGTTCTCTCTTGGTTCTTAATTTCAAGGAGTTTGGCTGGTAGCCTCATTATTGCACAACATCTCTACTGAAACAGCCTGAGCTTTGATATTCATTCACACAGTTCCTAGCATGCTAAGGGCCCTATCACCCTCCTGGATTAATTTTTTTCCATGGAGATGCTAATTTTTACACTTGCTGAAGAATCCTGTAGAATACAGCTGTATTTTAGAAGGACACATCCCTGATAGTTCATTATTGTGCTTGACTCCTATTACAAAACAGCAGGAACTTAGTGGCTTTCACTTACTGACTGCTGGGACAAACCTAATTCCACCCAGGATCCAAACCCCATCATTCTGGTGCTCATGGAAATCCCTTTGCTAAAATGCAACACTGATAATCTGCATTTATTCTCCTTTAACTGTCTTCAGTATCAAGCCAGTTCTGTTTTAAAGTAAAAATATGTCTAGTTTGGCTGCCAGTAATTCAAGCTAAATCAAGGACTTGAAACCACCAAGGCAGTCCTGTTGCTTGCTACCTGCTCCATTACCTGCAGTAATGGGTTGTACTGCAACTTGGATCATGCCTGTGAAGCAGTGCTGGTCTCTGAAGAGACTGTGCTTCAGAAACACTCATGATTCAAAGAGTCCTCTGCTGTTGTATGGTTAGGAGGAGGGAAAAGGGACCATGAGTCTCCTGCCTTCTGGCACAACTGGGTGCCAAATGCTCAAGGCTTACAAAGTGTAACCTTCCCTCATTCCTGACTGCTGCACCTGATCTTCATTAAAAGATGTGCACTCAAGACTTCATGAGACTATGATCCCCTGGCAAAAAAGGATGTAGGTGCTCAGCTTCACAAAACATTTTTATCGTAATTACTTAAGAGTAGGATGTGAATCTCACCACAACAGCAAGAGGAATCAAACTTTGGCATCCATTTATACCATCTTTCAAATGCTTAATCAGCTTAATCAGCTCACAGCCTCTGTGCCCCTGTTTTCTCTTGCCTTTCCCACAGCAAGAGCTAAATGCATGTAGGCATGGAGTATTTTGCTCTCCAACTACTCACTGGCCTCTTTTTCTCATCTTACTTTGAAGCTGTGGGCAAATATTCACTCTGTACATTGAAGTCAGACCATCCTTAAACATGTGCTCTCCAAACTGTAGCTGCACGTGCTGTGCCAGGATGCCAGCAGACCCAGGACTCCTTGAAAGAAATCTAGATGGGGGTGGGCAAGCCTGACAGAAGTGAGACTGAAGAAACAGGCTCCGAAAGCCATTTAGCAGGGTAATTCAAGCCCCTGGGGAGCAGAAAGAGAGTGTCTCCCTTTGCAGCAGCCCACAAGAGGGTAGCTGGATGTTGATGGTACCACATCATGACCTGCCAGAATGAAGGCTACTCCCAGCCTTTGAGGCTGTTTGCAAACACTGGAAAATATGGTTTGAACATATTAAAAAAAAAAAACAACGGAGAAGAAATGTGTCCCCGTTATATATGTGATCCCCCTGCTTTTGTGAGCCTTAGGTAACGGAAAATGACTGCTGACTCACCAGTCACGGAAAATCTAACCTACTATTTTCTGACCCAGATGTCATTCAGATGAGGACGTATGCTGTGTTCTACCAGAAACCCTGACTTTAAACAAAAGGCACAATGACACATCACATTACACGGCAAAATTACGATGTGATTATTCTCTAATCCGCATATTCCAACGATAACCTTTTCAGAAGAGATACAGGCATGCTGATGAGATATGACAACTTTCATTTTCTTTTTCTAGTGGTGATTCAGACAAAACTAAAGGCTACCTGAGCCCCTTAGGGGCCACAGCAAGGTCTGACAAAGACTGAAATGTAATGCAGAACATGCTCCTTTTAGAGATACTACAACTGTTCAGCACATTGAGCACTGCCCAAAAAACCCAGACACCACGAACTGAAGGAGGCTGTACCTGGACAGCCTACTGACCCTCCTCATGTGAAGCTTCTACGATTCTGCCACCTTCTCTCCCATAGCTTACTAGGACTGCCAAGCTAACTCACATTCTGCCTCTCAAGAAGCTAAATCAAGGATGAGCTTTGACACCATGTCTCTGATTAGCGAAAGATTTTTAGCTTATGCATAGAAAGCTAATGGCGACACAAAGCCTGTGGGAAGAAACGTTGACAGACCCTTCACAGATTCAGTACTGGGGCCAGTTACTGCTTGTTAGCCTTAACTGTGACACAACATCTCAACTATTGAAGATGAAGCCTTCTCTGTGGGGGACACTTACACAGGTTATGCTCCTGTTTGAAGGATGATGCAGATTACATGCCCTGCAAAAAGGGAGAAAGGGGAAAAATCTAACTCTGGAAAGGTAAAACTCTATGCCACAGGTCTCATAAGCGGTCAAGAAGAGAAGCAGAAAAGGAAGCCAAACACCCTGATTGTTGGACTTGCTGCTCAGACAGCTCTGCACCATTGTCAAAGTCAGAGCATACAGCAAATACACAGAAGGAAACCAGACAGCTCAAGGTCCCTTTATTTCACAATCGGAATATTTTCAACAGCACCATCTCAGCACACCTCCTGGCCCTGTGTGCATCCCTACAAGACACTGGAACTACAAAAGAAGACTGCTATCGGTGGTTTGTTTGGTAGTTCTGAGAGCTTATGGTGAAATTTCTTCCCACTAGTCAGGGAAACTCCTCTGCTGTGGGGAGTGACTCAGCTGGGATATAGTCCAGAAGGCAACAGGAGATGAGGGGCCCCAATGGCACTTTTCCAGTCTTAATCAGCACTGTCTGCATGGTGATAGAGACTGATAAGCTGCCAGAAGTAATTTCTTTCTACAAGGCTTGAAACAGTGGTCCAGAACAGCTGTAATCTGTGTGTATGGATTTGGGGATTTTTAAACTGGAAAAATCAAGGGCTTTAATTTCCCATGGTGGCCAACAATTAATTTTGATAACTTCATCCTAATCTCCTATAAATACTCATTTCTCCTCCTCCAACCTTTACCCAATCTATCTCCACAAAGCATTCTTGTTTTTTTCAGCAAATCAGACATGTCTATCTACATTGCCTTTATCAGTGGGGAGGGCTGTGGCAGAGAGAAGCAAGCCCTACTCCACAGCACGTAACACATTTGGGAATCCATTCTAATAAAAAGGGATTTGATTAAAGGCCGCCAACTAACACAGATCAGCAACTGAATCAGCACTAAAGAACAAAGAGTGGCTTAGATTTAAGAGACTTCAATTGGCTGATCTGCCAAGGACTTCCCAGGAGAAGTCACTCCAAAACCCCACAGGAGAACATTTGGTGACATGGACCAAAGATCAAGGTGCTCGGACCTGGTAAGGTAGCGTGGCCTCTCAACAAAAGTCAGTTAGGTAGAATATCTAATGTGCATGTTTAACGCCTAAAAATTCCCAGCACCTTTTTTAATTATTGTGCTTAGTGATGATATTTCCATAGTTAAGCTAAAGGATTTCCCACTGTCTGGATTGTGTTGCTGCGGTAAGTTTAGGCAAGAAACAGCTGCAAACTGTGATCTTGCTGTTCTGAAGTGTGTCTTCAACACGATTCTTCTGGCTCTCATCACATGCCCAGGCTCCCTACGAACACAGTGTGAATCATGCTGTGCTGCCAGCTGTGTGTGCCTGTGTGAGCAATCACCGGCTACAGCAGTTCCGCCAACTCTGAAACCACCTTCAGTGATTTTCACCCAGGGAAGCTGCAGGCAAGTGTAGTGAGCACAGACTTCACTGAAATGCTGGCTGAACTCAGCTCACTGGGTCTGCCAGCAGTATTAGCCGGCATTTCCATGGCAAAGACATGGCTTTAGTGGCTCCAACTCCTCTTCCCTCTCCAGGAACCTGCACTCAGCCCAGGATGACTCCAGAATGAAGATGAACTGACTGAAAGTCAGAGATACGGCAAGTGAAATTGCAGAAGGAAGACAGTTGCAAAGAAGATCCTAGAGTGCTGACAGGCCAAGTAAAATGACCTTTCTCCAGCCTGACAGTTCAAATGTAATTATTCCAACAAATTATTTTCATGACTTAATATAACGCCTTGCAGCTTTCTAGCAAGGTTAATTAGATTCCTCAATTCAAAATCTATCTGCTCTTAACCAACTTTTAATATGCTGAAATCCAGTTTTCTAAATTCAAACTAATAAAAGTGATTAGCTGACAGCTATCTGGTATGCTACAATTACCATGGCATTTAGACCTCAGGCACAAGATATTTAATGCAAATCAGAGTCAATGTCTCTGCCCATTTGTCCTTTTTCTGATTATTTGATCAATGTGCCATATGAGCCTTGTACAATCCATGCAAACATGCTAAACAAATAAAGAACAAAGGCAGAGATATTGGCTGAGACAGTTAACCAAAGTTGAAGGACTCTTTTTTAAAATCCCACACTTCATTTGTTCTTTCCACATGAGCATGAAGCTACTGAACAGCACTGGCTGACAGTTCAACAAGATGAGTCTTTAGGTCTGACATAGTCAGCATTAGTACAAACCTCCTGGCCTCCACTGCCCTATCAAAAGGCATCATTCACCATGATTCTCGAGGCCATCTTCCCTGGAGAGTAGCTCAGGCTAGAACAAACCCTAGGAGGATAAGGGCAGCCCACCTCTTTGATTTTATCCAACCATGAAAAGCAGCTGTGCTTCAGAAACCCTGGTTTCATGTTATATTTTTCTTGGTAAGTACATAATTAGTTGTGGCCATGCCTCCCAAATGGAGCACAGCACGGGGCATAGCATGTTTGCTTAGAGAGCTGAGCAGAAGTTCAGCCCAAAACACAACAATTCTGCACATCAAAAATGACAGGGTTGGACACTGCTTTAGATATCACCTTGCAGTGGTAGAGTGCAATTAGAAAATGAGTCAAGTGTAGCTTGTAATTAAATGTCACCTGCCCAAGGTAGGATTCGGGTTGTTGCTTGGTTTTCGCCTTCCAGCTTTGCATCACACACAAGTATTCCTCCCTTCATCACGCTATAACTTACAGAAACAACATTGGCCACAGTTCTGAATGCTCTGGTGCTTCCTTCTGATTTTCTTGTCTCCTGCTGAAATAAAAGCTACTGGCATGACACTGGTCTGACCTCCCATCTGATAGCCAAACTGATGACTCAGCACTGAGAGGCTTTATGCTCCAACCCTCTGAGTTACGCATCCCTTTTGGATGAGAAACTCTGACACACCACACACAGGTGTCACAGTGACACAGATACAATCTGCAAAACTGAACGTTTCAGCTTCACAAACACGTGTGATAAACAATACTAAAGCTCCACTTCGGGAAGCAATTTCTGAACTGTGAGGAAAATTAATCACACTAGAGCAGCTTATCAGGGTAGGTGGTTGACTCACCATTGCTTGAAATCTTTAAGATAAGATTAATTTTTTTAAAGTCATGATTCAATCATATTTCTTGGAGAAACTGAGTAGGCCATTAGGCAGTACAAGGAAAGGTCCTTTCTGACCTTGGATCATGTGGCTCTCTGAGTTCTTTATTCACTTGCATACGTTCTTGGGCTATAAGGAGAACTGGGTGGGCTTTGGTCCATCAACTAGCTCCTGCCACAGCTCTGCATTAAGAAAATTACTGTAATCAAATCTTATGCTTCAGGGCTTTAGCCATTTGCCTGACAGGAATGGGAAAAAGGCTTCTCCCTCTTGCCCACCCACGCTAATGACTAAATACATAGCATATTTGGTTGCTTCTTGCTTCGCTTTTAAAACATCAGAGTGAACACAAAATGGATACAAGCAGAGAAGTCAAACAGCAGCAAAGAAAACAGTCTCTGTCTGTCCTCTCTTCAGTTAGTCATTCTTGCTTGCACTTCAGATCTGTCCCAGTCATCAACTGCGATGATTATCAGCGTTTATAGAAAAGACATTTTGTCTGTGAGGGTGGAGACCATAGAATGTAGAAGGACTGATATCAATGCCATCTACAAGTACAACATTTGATGAGAACTTCCTGACCTTCACATGTAGTCAGACCCTTGTCACTGCAAGATCTGTGTATTACTGGAACTTTGGTCCTACCTGCTTTCTAATTTAACCAAACCAAAAAGTTTCTTTAAGCCAGAAATCGTAGAATCATTAGGGATTGGAAGGGACCTTGAAAGATCACCTAGTCCAATCCCCCTGCCACAGCAGGATCACCCAGACCAAGTCGCACAGGAACACATCCAGGTGGATCTTGAACATCTCCAGAGAAGGAGACTCCACAACTCCCCTGGGCAGCCTGTTCCAGTGCTCCATTACCCTCACTGGGAAGAAGTTCCTTCTAATATTTCTATGCAACCTCCTATGTTCCAGCTTGTACCCATTGCCTCCTGTCCTAAATCTCTAGCATGTAGGCCTAGAGCGCAATCTAAGTGACGTTTTTAAGAAATGATGAAATAAAGAAAAATAAAGAACACAAAATGGATGGCCAATCCCAGTCTTTAACTCTGCAAACTAGGGCAGTTTATTTCCTAACATTATCAGCCTGTAAGACACTAAATGTGCAGACAAGACTGATCAAATGTTCTCGCTCAAGACACTTGACTTCACTGCAGAGCTGAGAGGCCACATCACATCTGTATTATATAAAGGCAAGGTATATATTTTACACCTATAGATGCTTGAGATGAATCTGTTCTATACCACTTAAGGAGGAAGTCAGCTGCGTATTCTTTTTTCCATGCAAGGAAAATGACACGGTTTTAAGCCAATCAGTTCACATTTGTTTTCCTTGTACTTGTTGGACCCAGTCTTGGGTTAAAAGATCCTCATGTAAAACCAACTCTACTGACTCAAAACAGATTTCATTTTAACCTATGACAGCATACAGAAAATGAAAACTCATGCCTTGGGAGCAGCAAACATTACACTGCCAGGCAAGACAGTGTACCACACCTGAACTCAGCCCGGTAGCCTACAAGCTAGGGACAGATGTTGTGAAACTGAACCAGACACTGAAAAATTCAACTTTATAACCAGAAAGACTACAAACATACAGCAAGTGAGCATGAGATTTATGCTGAAATTACAGAGAAGTTCCTATGGATGATTACACTTCCAGCTCAAGCATGGAAAGCAAATCCATCAATAGGAATGTCACTACATCAACAGCACAGCTGTCAGGCCTCTCCATTACCAAACCTGGTAAATACAGAAAGAGGCTACAGACAGATTGATGCAATGTGATGTGGCTCTGCTCACCAAAGTATTGATCAGAAGGAGGATTCTCCATGTCATACAGCATTTTCTTGGTCAGATGTTCCAGCTCATCCTCAGGCCTGAAGGCAGGAGTGCTTGAAGCAGGTCCAGAGCTTGGATACCCACTCTGAAAAAAAAAAACAGACAGTCTATGATGTGGTATAAAAGCATTTGTCCACAGTAAGAGGCTCTATTGGCTGTTCAGTGTTGAGTTTCATTCTTTGTCTTCATTTTCCTCTTTTTAAAAACCAAGGGATCCCCACAAATAAACATCTCATTTAATGTAATGAAAATGGACTCCTAAAAAAAACCAGTGAAGTGCTGTATATTCTCCTAGAAAGAAAAGCATTCTGTGCTTCATAATTAGGTGTCCACCGGGCAGCACATAATATATAAGGGAGAAAATTATTCCAAGGACAACTAGATACAAACACTGAAGAGACCTTTGGAAACATTTCAGTTTGGATTTGGCAAAAGTTTCCAATGCTTAACAACACAATATAAAAGATTCTGGAACAACCACTCCTGCAGGGATGGAGTATGTACATGGACAAAGACAGATAATCCTGAACTGCTAGTGATGTTCTCATTTGTTATGACACAGATTCTGCTGCTAACAGTGAAAGCAGGACCTGGTCCACAGAGTTTAGTACTAAGGATACAGAAGTTTTAATACGGGGTCAGAAACTGCTGATTTTGGCCTTCATATGGAAACAGCAGGCACATGGTATCTACAGCCTGTCTCAGTGAGTTTTCTCCCTGGAAAACAGCAGAAATACAGACATATTTTGAGAAGCACAGAAATAGTCTCATGCCTAGAAGCTCCTTAGAAGAAGCTTAAGTTTGGTGTCCATGAGAAACTTGGTCATTTCAGGATTGAAAGATGCTGACACCAGCTCTTCCTTGTGTGCAGTGCTTTCTTCAAAGACTTGCATGCAAAAACTTATTTATGAAATGCAGCATTTCAGTACAGCAAGTAATTTCATTAATTAATTGCTGTCTTTATCAATGATTGGACCTTAGATATGAGCCTTAGTCTAGAAGGAAACATTTTTTTCATGCTCTATACCTACTCAAATGGGAAGAAAATGTAAATTCACTGGAAAAATAAGATGCTGGCCACCTCTATCTGGCTTATGGAACTACATCTGACATGATGAATCTTTATTATGCCAGTCATGTTCAACGGAGAACAGCAACTTTAAAGCACTGCAAGAGAATTAACTAAATGCAATGCTTTCACTCTTTTTCATCTTTTAGGCAAGAAGGAGATTTCAAATGAGACATCAATCAATGCAGAGAAGGTCTCAGAACGGCACTTAGCAATAATACTTCAATCATTCACTCTCAGAAACCAAACACTTGCATGCTCCTGACCTTGTCATATTTATTTTTATAGGGCCCATGCTAAGCTATACAGCATCACCTCCCCTCACTCACTGATCCAACCTGTCTCACAGGCACTGCACCCCTGAGTGCTGCAGATGAGCGAGCTCTCTGTAAGTGCTGGGTTTGCTGTGCACACGTAGTACAGCAGCTGCACTTGCTGCCTGCTTGCCAATTGTTCTCTAAGAGAGTAGCAGCAGCACACAAGGGAGAGAGGTTGCCTGGCCCCTGGAAGAAAGGGCACCTGGGATAAGCCCCTTGCTGGACGAATTTCTCTGGAGGGCTGTGCAATGTTGATTTACCCTATGTTCAGCCTCCCTGATTGAGAATACAGATTTGACCTACTATACATTCAGGTTTTCCCAGAAAGGTTTTCTTTTCTGCTCAGAGATTGTTATCTGAGTCACACTCAAGGATTTGGTGCATTTGTCCAGAATCTCTAGAGGCGCAGTTGTTGTTCTCAGGAAGCACAGAAGTTGTTGTTCTAAACATCTGGAAATCCAGAATGTCCACGCACAGCTCAGTAAATTCTATTGTGCAAATGCAACACACTTAAGTGTTTGGGTTACCACAACTTATTTTTTCATAGGGGCAAACAGTGGTGCACAGGACTTGCATTTGCTTTCTAAGTCATGTAAGCAGTTATCTCTGTGGAACATATAATTCTGGTGGGGGTAAGGCCACATGTATGACTAGGTGTTTCAGAGCCAGGTACTTGACCAGCACACCCCGACACCCCTGGCCCATGTTTTGTGGCTGTTTTTAGAAGATGAGTTGACAACTATTTCATTAGAAAAAATAAATAGCATAACCCTAAAAAAAAAAGGTTTATTAATAACGCAATTAAAGGTGCCACATGTAAAGCATTTAATCTTGGAACAACCTATTATTTCCCTTTGCTCTCTTGTTCTGAAGAGCTGATCATGAATCTTGCTTGAATACATATTTTAACACAGCAAGTGCAGCCAAGGATTTATTAGCTTGAGAAATCAATCTGGCAACTGAGCCTGTTAAAATATTATTCCATCTGCTGTACCTGCTTCACTTTCTATTCAGAAAGAAATGACCATTTCCACCCTATCACAGAGTCTTCTTCCCTAGACTTCGTATGTAAGAGTATGGTCCCGAGATAATGATGGCTCCCATTTTGACTGTGAGGGTGCAGCATGAACGTGTGGAATGCTACAGCCTCTTCTGCTGGGCTCTGCCCACACATAATCTGAAACACTGCTTTTACCCTGGGGCCTTAGAATATAAATGGACCAAACCAGAAGGCATGAGCTGTGGTCTGTTCACTGAAAAGGGAAGCGAGATACATGGAGCTGAAGCAATGTGCTCCTCACCACATGCAGGCTCTAAGGCAAAGACAAACCTGCATCCAGGCTGCTATGAGTCCCATGTATTCAGACTTACACACAAGATGGACTCAGCACTGCAGACCTACAATGGCCACTCTCCAATCCAAAGCTACTACATCTTCAGGCTACCACCAGTCAGGCTTCAGCAGGATACCCTTGGACACTAGGTGTGTGAAACCTCTTCCCCTCTTCCACACTGGCTTCCCACACCTCCTGGACAGGGGTGCCCGATCCATTAAGGGATTGGGTGTGCCATTCAAAACGAAAGACCAAGACCTGGAGGTTTTCAGTTTTGTCTGCCTTTTCCTGGTTTCGGAGGCCATGATGCCTCATACACACCACGAATAGGCTGCTCTTGTATTTTGTCTACATTGCACTTTTCCACAGCAGGCAGATTCTTATTCCGTACCCAAAGTCAGCAAAAATTACACATACCAACCACAGTGTTATGAGATGCTTTAACTCATTTTGACTAAAATGCTGTGCCTTTTTGATCAACATTTAAGCAGTGCTAGGTAGATCTTTTTTTTCTCTTCACACGGCACACGCTGACTGTGCCTCCAGGACAATGCATTTCATGCATATGAACATGCTGTGGAGTTTTCCGGGACACGCACGCATATAAACACTGAGAGAAAAGGGTATCCTTAGTCCAGTCTAAAATGCTTGGTTCAGCAAAACAGTTTACTTCCTCCTCCTTTGTTAGGTTGGGGTAAAAATATAACTCCAGCTTTCCTTACAAAACAGTTGTGTTGCTGTTGATTATCAAACTTCCTCTATTTTCTCCCAATCTGTCCAATGATCAAGGCTGTCTAGAAATCCAGCTTGCCATCTAATCTACTAGTCATCTTAATGCATTCTCTTTTCTCCATGATGCCTCAGAGCTCATAAATACACACTTCCTTAGCTAGAAACAGCTCGAAGCCGGGGTCTGTGCCAAATTTTGACATGGTCTCTTAAATTCCCTGAGCACCACTCTGACTCACTAACCACAGCAACATCAAAGATGATAAACCAACCCAAGGAAATGGAAAAGAGTCTTGGTCAGCAAAAAGGCAGTTGGAGAGACCACGCTTTGGGAGCAGGAGCACCTCAGTGCAACCTTTGCTACAGCCATCAAATAACAAGTAACATCAGGAATGAGCTTGAGCACTGTAGTCATGTGTGCAGATGCATTTATGAATAAGTACTGTCCTGCATGTTTAGTTAATGGAATGTTTTGGAAATACCAGCATTCCCAGGGTTAAACCCCATGGCAGAAGCTATCTTCAAGTTACAAATGAAAGGAAGTGAATCAATCACTTGGGTCACTCTCAAAGCCTGCAACAACATCTGGCTCATCTTCCTCATTAAAGTTCAGTTCCTAAAAAGCCAGGTCAAAAGAAGCAGTCGTGTGGAATCACTGCAGAATTATTTTGGTACATGAACTCGATACTTGTTTCGGTGCTCCTTTTGCACATGTTTTCTACTCCAGCCCTCACTGTTGTCTCTGATGCAATGGCTACGCAGAAAATTAAGCTCTGCAGTTAGTGTGGTGTGGCCACCAACATGCACCTTACCAATCCGTGTGTAAATTTTTACCTGAATGGGTAAAATCCACAGTGCAAGACCTGCACAGACATCTGAAGGTGATGCTGTGACGAACATACCATCATTCAGAGTGCACTGTACACGGTCATTTCTCTTGTCCATTTGCAAACGCTGTAGAAGCAGCTTCCTCTCTTAGAGAAAATAACTTCAATTATGTGTTCCCAATTACAGAAACATGGAAATTATCTTCATTTCAGAAGGTAGAATTAGCTCAATTTGGAATTGAAATGCAGTCAAACATCTTTCACCGATACTTTCTCTTCCATTTTTTTCTTCTTGTTCACCTGCGTAAACTTAGCACTTTCCTTTCACTTCACTCACCAAAACTGGTCATCAGTCAAAGAAACAGTTAAATAGCGTCACAGCACATTTTTTTATTCAATGGCCTAACAAAGACCATACTTTTTCATTTAAGTTATTGACTGTCCAGAACAATCGCAAACTTTTAGACAAAAAATTCCAGCGTGGTGCCATTTCTCTCATGAGTTGCACTCCCAAAGAAATATCAAGATTGCCTGCAACTCTAATTCAGTTTATAATTAAGGTCAACTGATCTCTCTTGCTGAGGAGATACACTGGAAAAAACACTTCTTTTGTACTTTATTTACTTTCTCAAGTGGAAAGTTACAGCTGTCAGGGTCATGTAGATTCCTGAAAAGATGATTCTGCATAGACTCCTTGTGACATGCACATTCCTGCATTTACTCCTGGTTGAAGAGTAATTCTTGGCAATCCTTTGAGGGAGCTGCCCTGCATAAGGACGTATCCAGTGATAGCCAGGGACTTCCTGCACAGACCAGCAGTCTGTAAGTGCAAGTCTTTGTGCATGAAGGAGCGAGTTCTCCTCTGGGATGTGCTGGAGTGGTAAAACTATTGGTTCCCTCGCTGCCTACCTGCCCCACCACCACAGCCTGCAGCAAACCCACAATCTAGAATGGACAGTTCTGGCAGCAGAGCCCTCACTTGTTAAACACTGACTTGCTCTGAAATAGGGCAGTTTTGTAACTACTTGAAAGCTCCAGAGGATATTTTTCTTTATTTTTAAACGTCATTATTGTAACTGTATCCTTGCTTAGCTATCCAGGCACATTCCCAGTCCTATTCTAATCCTGCTAAGCTCTTAGTTTCAACAATCTCTCGTGGCAGTAAATTACATAGAATTTGAGCAATGATAACAAAAATACATTTTTTTTCCCTCTGTAACAACTTCTGAGACTGAAATTTTGCCCAAATAGCTCTTTTTTCTTACAGTGTGAAACTGGCGCAGACAGGTAGAGAAGAAGTTATTTTGTCTGAAAGTTTAAAAAGGAAGACAAAAGTGCCAGAAAGCAAAATAGTTAAATGGTTGAGAGGCTCCCAGGACTTCTGAAGATCAGGCTACTTACACAGATGCCTGTTTTGACTCTCTGGAGCCCAGCTTTTAACTTACATTCATGAAAACAAAATCTTGGTCTCTGTGTATTACAACTGACTTCAATAGGATCACACACATGCACCCTAATTACTCTGTAAAATGGGTTTAACAATATTTCTCTCTTAATTAATCAATGCTGCAAAGCTCTCCAAGCTTCTGTGATGTAAGTGATTATACAGCGACAGTGTTTTATTAATCATCAAGCAAGGTAATAAATGAGCATGACTGTTTTGTCCTTGGGTTGTTTGTATTTTATTACACACAAACAAAACTAAGTAGCTCTTCTTGATTTTCTCAAATTTCTTGCTAACGTTATGAATCTGAAAGGGCTGGTTATTTTTGCCAGGTGTTGCAAAAGTTGGACCATCCTAAACACCACTATCTGCTGCTTGCTTCTGCACTGCACACAACTGTGAAGTGTCGGCTTCCACTTCTGTTGTGGGAAGCTGCTGTTTCTGCAGGGCACTGAGGCTTGTCCAGATATTCAGAGTTAACAGGAGATGAGCTAGACTTTTATGGAACTACATTGGCCATTTCTCACTAGAAATCACAAACCAGGCAGATCGCCAGGTAGCAAATATTTCACATGTGTTATCTCAGGAAACAGTAGATTTAAACTAGATCTCAAATAAAACCACCCATAAAATACTACATGTTAATGTTCCACTGGTGCAAAAATGCATACACAGAAACAAGTGCAGCAGTGCCTGATCTTGCCTCAGGCCTTTTGGCCCTATCATTACACAAATACACTTTAATTGTCAAGACTTATCTCTTATGAAAAGGGAAGCTGGCTATTTTGTTTTGGTTTTTTTCTATTAACCCTGCTTATTTTGGTAACAGACAGCTGAGGCACTTTTAAAAAAGGCCAAGAACTGAAAACTCAAGCTGAATCGTGAATGAGGCATCGCCATTAAACCAATACAAGATAAAAAGATTGCATCATTTTGGCCCTGTTTTTTGGCTAACAGAGCTTCATAAAATGACATCAAGAGGTCCTATGCTAACTTGACTATTTGTTTCAAGATTGAAGACTTTACCCTGCTCTAAGCTGCTTTCTTTTCCACACCTCTCTGGGCTTAGAGTCAAGCACTCTCCTACTTCCATGCATCATCACCGGCAGTAAAGACCCTATAGGCTGCTCTCTTCCTCTTTAAGTCATAATATGGTAATGTTCCAGGGCTGCCTTCAAAAGTATTAACTAATTAAGAGTTATAATTACTGCTATCAGCAGGTCCAAATCTGCATCTGAGAGTAGGAGCCATAAGCATGCATGGGACATGAAAGTCTCAAAGCCTTAGTCCAGACCGTGTAGGGAAGTGTTTGCAGCAGGTTTGAATTCACTTCTTGCCATATGGGTTACGCATCTTGGGGTACATAGTGCCATCCAGGGCTTCTGGCCTGGGGAGATGATGAGTCTCAAGACCTGTACAGAGCTCCCTTGTGTAATACATAGGTTGCACTACTGGAAGACCTAGAGCTGTGGGGGGCTCTGCTCATGGTGAGCAGCAGGCCAAAGTGGGGCTCATGGTCTCCCCACCAACTGAGCTGCATCCTCATCTCACAGGACAAACACAAGGGTACACCTAGTAAAAGAGAGAATGCTTCAAGTATCATTAAGATGTGTTAGCTTACACAGTACACAACTAGCCCAGACAACGCACTTGCACAGCAGAACCACTGAAAAAACATACTCTCCTTCCAAAAGCGGCCCTAAAATGCAAGGAAATAACTAAGCTTTGTTCGGTAAGTTTTCCATTTGCAAAACACTTCACAAAGACAGAGCTCAGCCATTTTCACAATAACACTGCATAGTGGGCTTACACACTCCTCTGTTGCTGTGACTTCTCCACCAGACCACAGAGGTGAGAGATCTCACCATCATTCACCATGTGGTGCTGAGGGCTGGACTCAGTGTTTGTGCAATGAGGACCACCTGCTCTGCAGTTCAGATTCACCACCTACTGAAAAAGTAGGCTGATCCAGCCACAGCTTTATCAGGTAACAGAAACAGAAGTGCTGGGCATCACTTGCTTCTAAAGAAAAATAAATCTCACCATTTTAATGGTACTAATTTTGCATGTGAAACTTGCATTCATCCTGTATTAACAGTTTAAATATAGCTTTCTTGCCAGATGCCTGAATATGCTAGAAAAGATACTTAAACTATGCAAATTTGGTTTCTGTTTTAGTACACAAAGAAACTTAAAATCACATCACTTTCCACCACCACGACAGGTTTCACTCTAAGCTTTTTTCATGTGAAATCTATAAAAGCAAACAAATGGTTAAACAAATGGGTTTAACCCACTATCTATAGTCTCACTTTTAGTCATTTGTGACACGGGCCATTACACTTCCCAGGACACCAGTGACTTAAATGAAGAGTGCATATTTTGCTGAACATTAAAACATATATATAAATTACACTAAAAAATGCTTCTCGGACTGGAGCTGGTGCTTGGTTCAGCATCCACAGGACTGGAGGGCTGGATTCCTGCATTTTATCCTCAGCAATATTCTTTACCAGTCTGATCCTGAACCCTGCTGTTATAAATGGTGTTCATAATGCTTGGCTGTCTCAAGAGAGTTTGAGAGCCTCGATGAACTCTTGATTACAAAACGTTTTGAGATCCTTGAATGAAAGATGCTGAATGAGTACAAATTATGACTATCATTAATTACCTTCAGTAGCCCAAATTGTGCCTCCTTCCACTCACACGTGCCTATGTTTTATCTTTTACGATGATAATTTCTTCAAAACAAACACTGGTATCCTAGCATGACCCCTCAGCAGTCTTGTATAAATAAAAGGGATAAGAATAATATTAGTAAAAACAATAGAGCAGCAAAAAGCAAATTACATTCCTGCTGGACTCAGAAATTTCTTCCTTATCTTAGGACTGGAAGTCTTCTCCATTTCACTCATGCTCTGATCCCAGAATCACCTGTTTTCTTTTCCTCATCTACAGCTGAACCTGGTGTAAGGGTTTGGCTGTTTCAGCTTTGCATGGGCCATGTTTCTTGAAGTAGTTACTGGAGGGTCCCAACCCCTTTTAATGAAATGAGTACAAGTTCCTTTGGAAAGCAGACGGGGAGCTCCAAATACATCAGCGAGTGTAAGTGCTGAGTACAATCCTTCATTTGACTTTCAGTCTCTCAGGTGACTGAGTCGGGAAAGAAAGCAAAACTTCACGGACCATCCAGACATCTGGATCCTGCTCAGGCCATTGTCTGTGCTCACCACTCAGGTAAGGTGCGCCTCAAAGGATGACAAAAAGTATTCAAAATTACACATTTCCTAGTGTTGCAAGAGAAACAAGAATTTGCAAATAATAAGACTGCTACTCCTCAAAGTCAATGGGAAGGTTTATTTGCTTGCACCTCAAAGACCTGCGGTAAAAGATTCTAGGGAAGAGAATTAAAATGGTACTGACACAGGTCAAGACAATATGTAAGCAGTAAAGATGACAGTTCATTCTCTAATTTCTGCCTCAATTAGCTTGTCCCTGAGTTTTATACTACCTGTATGGATGGTTTTGTTGCTGAATTGTCTTATACCACTTTAAGAGAAGAAAGCTTTGCTGCATTTAAACCAATTAATTCCCTCATGAAGAGCCCTCTGCAGGTACTTCTAGGTCACCTGAATTTCACACTCAGCAATCTAACATCATGTCAAGTACCATTTCCAAAGCTCGGTTATTGAACTCACGAGGAGCAATTGGCCAGACCAGACACTGTTGAGGCTCACAGCAGCTCACATGCACCACTTCTGCCAGAAAGCCCTGGCTTCTCTGTCATGCACAGTCCAAGCTATGACAGTGGCCTCTTCACAAAACTACCAGATTGATGCTGATCATGACTGCTGATTAAAACCATAAAGATCTCTCTCACCTTCTGTGAAATTGAGGTTTTCATCAAAAGTGAGAGTTTTCTTGCAGACCCAACACTATTTGCCTACATTAGAGTTTGGGAAAGTAGCTGGCTACAAAGCTTGCAGCACATCCACAAGGCTTGAGCTGCACTTGTACATGTGCATACAGTACATACTGTATTGTGATGCTGAGCCAGTCAGGCAGATAATACAGTCCACTGGCAGTAAGAAAAAAGGTGCTGAAGTGACACAGGGCCACCAGGAGCAAAGTAACACACAAGAAAAGGAGAGTGCAAAGTGCTGCATCCCCCAGTGAACATCATCCTGATAGCCTAAGCATGGCTAATTTAAAGGAGTATAGTATATGTTATACTATCAATTACTGCAGGATAATCAGAAATAATATTTTCAGAACAAAGCAGTGCCAAATTCTATACTCACTTGGGGGCAAAAAGCCAGGGTAAATGCCCATCATCTAGATTATAATTTATTTCACTCAATGTACTTATTAAAATGATCCCACATTTGGCTCACAGCAACAGAAATTTCCCAACAAAGTCATAATTCTCCTGTAATACAGTCCAGGGCAGTTAAGTATTACTCAAACAAAAGCTCAACGTCTCATATGAAGCAGTGTCCCTGCTCAGCAATTTCCCACAATCCGAGGGAGGTGGGAGCTGAAAAAAGGGCAGCAAGACATGCTTGATGCTCTCCTTGATGAGAACCACAGGACTGGTAATGTCCCTCCCAGTGGCCAAACTGTGTCAGGGAGGCAAAGAAGGGGCTATGTGCTGTCTAGAATTGCTTCAGGAAGTTTTATCACAGCTATTCAATACCTAAAGGGTCTCAACCTTCTCCTTGTAATCTGCTGCAATAAGAGCAAAGATCTGAGCCGGCTGTGCTACTCATGCCTGTTGCAAATGCTACTGATACTGCTTGACAGCAGGAGATGGCCCTTGAAGGGTAAGATCTATAGGAGCAGAGAGGTCAGTTCTGGAATGAGAGCTCTGGCAACATGGGAAAAGAGTCAGAGAAAAGAGCAAATTAGCTTTTCCCAACACAAATATAACAGTTTAAAAAGGCAGAACTACAAAGGCAAGAGAGGAAGACAGATCAGAAGGCAGCATGCACCTGGGGATTTGAGGCAGAGCCCAGCATCAAAGGAGAGGATAGGATGAAGTGGGGAGGAAGGAGAAGAAAGTACAGCTGGGCAAGGAGCTTCCAAAGCTAGCAAAAGCCCAAGGAGAGAGGACTATGTGCACCCACTTGGATAGAGAGAGGCTTAGGGAAGACTAAAGTGTGAAGGAACTGGAGGAAACAGAAGGATGGACTAATAGCATTCTCAGAGGAGGAAAGCAAGCAGGAAAGAAAGAGCAAATGAGAGGTATCAACAACTGCTCCCTTATACAAGAACTATCCATTGCTAATCAAACCCCACCAGTCTCTGGCTATAGGATTGGTCAACTGCTTTCAGACACGTGTGTGTTTTTGCTGGGGCATCCGAGGGAATTACTCTCTCAGTCCTGCTTGATTCCCACATGGAAACCTTATATAGGGTTCAAACACCACATTCTCCCACCTCTACTTGTCCTACTGCATTCAGTGTATGATCCTATGTCCACCACAGGCACAGCCTCCTACCAAATGGAAAAGTACCTTGTGCTCATGGTGTTCCAAATGTTACTGCACAAGGGCTTGTACTGTGGGGATTGCACTCTATACTGCAGAAGGAAGTTCCTGTGATCTCCAAGCCATGTGAGGTTACGAGTAAAGAGCAAGGAGAAGAAATTCTCTGCTCAACACTGGACTAGAAGGGAATGCAGGACTCCCTTGATTCAGAACCATTCTGCTGCTTTCCATCATCCTCTGCTTTGCCATCAGCCTCTTTAAAAGCCCCAAGACCTCAGCAGTCAAAACAGGCTGTGCACTAAGGAAGGAAATCTTGAGATTCCCCAGCTGCAGCCTTGAAGGCCTGAGGGTGCAGCCACTGCACTGACATATAAACCTAATGATCTTCAGTGTTCAAGGCATCAAATGCTTGAAGAAAGTTACCCTGATGAGAAGGCCACACTCAAGCTGTATTTCTGTGCCATCTTTTGCGTGAGGCTGGGACTGACTTAGAGGAGGTCAGGAAAAGCCTGATGGCTCAATAAATAAGAGACAGTTGGGAAAGTTAGCAGACTGATAGCTCAACAGTATCTACGTTTAGCTGCCAAAACACTCCTCTGTGTACACGGATGTAGCTAAGAAGGCTGTCCACATACCTCCTGGGCTGGAGATGAACTTATCTTGCTAATTGGTCAAGCTGTACTCCGCAGAGAACAGAGCACACTGAAAGGGTCAATGTGTATGCAATTAGAGCTGAGGAGGCTGAGGACTGTGGCAAGATGTAACGCTGCACCTGGACCACTCTGATGTATTAAAAAGATCACTTTGTCTATGAAATGTGTTTGTGTCCTGTTCAAGCGCAACAACAGCAGCAGCCTCCTTCTGTTTTTTTAATGATTAAGCAGCTCGCAGGTTGACTGAGCAGAGGCTGAAGGTAAAAAACAAAGATATATATATATATATGTAATTCTACTTGCAGAACTTACTTTAAAATAATGGGCTACACATTTAGATGGTGCAAATCTGAGCCGCTCCAGGGAACTCGCTGATTTACACAGCAGTGGAGGATCTAGCTCAGCATGCCAAAGTGGGCAACGTACTCAGGTGTACATTGGCTGGTCGAGAGGCACTATTTGAGTCAACAAGGCTGTCTAAGCCTGGCTCAGACTAACTGCAGCCCCCAGAGCCCTCAGCTGCATTTGTCTTTCACAGGAACGTATGACACAGGGAAAAAAAAATACATCTCCCAGGCTGCCAGACCAAGAGTGAAAACTGCAGACAAAGACATCACTCTCTGAGGTTGAGGGTGATTGAAACCTGCTTCCTTGCAGGTGACACTCTAGGGTTTATGTAGTTAAAGTCCCTGCCCCCAACCTCTCAGCCTGGCTTTCATGGACTCCTGCTACCACCTTTCACCTCAGGTTTTCAGGGCCTCCTTTCTCCTTCTTCACTTGAGAAACAGTGTCTCCCTTGAAGAGGACCTCAAAGCAAGCACACCTCCTCTACCTCCCTTCTCACCTCCCCGTGTTTCTAAGAGTCAAGTGAATTTCAAAAGAATATTTAGAAAAAAGTTGTGACCATTGAATCCTTTATTATAGACTCCTTCCTCTTCCATCCCTCAGAACTGTATTCTGTTCTTCACAATCCCTTTCTGCCCCTCTGCATTAGTTTTACACTACTAAATGGGGGGCTCAGGCCCCCTCTCTCGGTAGGGGCCATATCTGAGAATCACTTCAGAAGTTTTACAACACAGATGAGGAGAAAGAGTAAAGCCAGAAAAGTGCTGGAAGAGACAGCCTGTGATTTCCTTCACGGAAGCTTTTCAGAAGAGGAACAAACAAATATTTATGAAGAATTACTTCGGCAGAGTTGATGCTGTCTCCGAGCAGCAGACAGAACTTCATGTCTGTTCCAGCATTGCTGTTTATGCTTCTGTGATTATAACAGCAGTTATGACATATCCTGCAACAGAGTTAGGCAAAGACAGCTGAAGGCCCTATGGATAATCTTCAGGGCTGAAGCTCCTTACAGAAAAGGAAGCTAGTATGTAGTAGTAAATTACTTTATGGCTTTGCTACAGACATTGCATTTAAGAAACTTTCTTCAGAAATGGTGTGACAAAGGGGCCAGGTCACAAACAGGAACAGTGACTGCTCTTCTTTTCCCATTTCCAAGATGCTGCATTCCCAGTAGGTGCATCAAGAGGCAGCTTGCATTCAGAGCACCCACTGCATGGGCTGTAAATGTGTGTGAGATAAATAGAAGGCTGTTCTTGTCCAGCCTCACAGGAATGCTCATGCTGAATCCCCATTAAAACCTCCCAGAAGCCAGACAGGACTGCACTAAGTCTGGTGAGGGAAGTGGCAGCCAAGGAAACCTTCAGAAAATCAGCACAGGTGCCCCAGACAGCAAAATTCTGCACATGTCTCTTGTGCAAAGACCCATGTGCGTCTGCAGTGCATGGAAAGAAAGAAGTTACTCCAGCAACATCGACACAAGCCCTGCCTGCAATACCACCTTATGGAGAAAACAAATGGTAGGGGAGCTATCTAGTCTACTCATTACAAAGCCTTTAAACCACAAGACAGTATTTACTAGCTGGTTCCAGACAACATTCAAGCAAGAACAGAAAGTCACTTTCCCAACCCTCCTTGTGAATTGCTCCCATCTGTGCAAGAGAGCAATCCAAAGTCCTTATGCCCATGACAGCACTGCAATCACACGCTTCGGTTTTTAAACCCAAAATAGCATGAGCCAGACCATGGTGAGGAGAGTACATCACATGCAGCTGCGTTGATAAAGAGGAGACATTGCAAGAGGCTCTCCGGGGTGCGAGTTGCTAGGGAACATCGTGAAGCCGCTGCAGATTTCACTGGCACTTGCTGGCTCTTTCCCCTCTTCCCACCTCACTCGCGCTGTGCCAGCTTCCTCGCCCCGAGAGTGCTGTTCTTCCTGTCTGAAGTGTGCAAAAACAAATCTGTCGGCAACAATAGAACACGATTGCTTGGCGTGTGTTCCTGAGGAAAAAAAAATCTCTCGTCTTTGATTTTCAAAGACAGCCAGCTGATAGGCTGAGGAAAAAAACCCACTCTTCATTTTCTGCACGTCTGTGTGTTATTTCATTCAACCTGTGCTAGGATTAAGGCTGGATGGCAAGCCGGCATGGCACAACTCAAAGGGCTGACTTTGTGGGAGCTGTGCTTGCTTGCACATGGCAGACACAGTGTCTGGAATGCCATGCTCTGTCCTCTGAATCTTCTCTTGTCCTAACCTGCTGTTCTTCGCGAGTTTGCTGCAGAAGCCAGCAGCTTGGAGAATATGGCTGTGGTCTCTATGGCGCTCCCACCACACTCCAGTGGGCAGCAAGGCTTATAAGAAAGAGCACATGTGCAAGACAAGGGCTGCTGGAGAACTGAGAGGAAGAAAAAGGAAATTTCTGCCTCCTCAAGAAAGAGCTGGGGTAAGAAGAGACCAAGGTGGAGACAAAGACTTTCCAGAATTAATCAATCTCTAAACAATTTGATGGAATGATTAGGAAATGCAACACTTCCTACTGAGGCATTTGCGATTTCTATTTAGATGTTGGGTGTTTTTTTCCACACCGAGTTATTTTTAGTGATTAATTGATGCTAGGCTGCTGTTGGATCAATGAGGCTCTCCAGCAATGGCAGTCGGGTGAGAGATAGCAGTTGGAAGCAGGATCTCAGTCTCCCTGGGATGCTGCCTATTGCTGGAACCCCATGGCACGCATGGGAGGGAAGAGCAGAGCGGTGGCTGGTTCCCCAGACCTGTACACACACACTGAGGCTGCAGGCCTGGTCAAATGCCCTTTGGTACCAAAAGGGACTTAATTAAACTCTAAATGTGGCAGAGAGAAAGCACTGAATCAGCCTGTGTAACTCTAGGAAACAACAAGAGAGAACAGACTTGGAAGTGGTTTTGAGAGATTGCTTAATAAACCTCCTTATCCCAAGAAGAAGGAAAAAACCACTATGTGTTTGAGGATCTATTAGACATGTTAATTCTGGAGACTGAGTAAGAAGCATTTCATTGTCCTAGTAACAGCCCAGCACAACTCTTGGGTGTCTGCAGTGATAGTACTCACAATGCTCTCTAGTCAAAGGGAAACCCACATAATCCCCAGGGCAGACCAGATCTGCAGTTGCTACCCACTGCAGGGTCCTCCTGTCTTCAAGAGGCACCATGGATGACATATCAAAAAATACAAGATGCATAAAGCAACAGAGTACTAAATAGTGTGTCAAAATCTTATTTCTCCTTGCCTTCAGGTAATTTGTAATTAGACTGCTTTCAGATAGGAGGATTTATGTTTGGTCTCAAAACCAGATGCTTACGCAGTATGACAGCACACTTTCTTATCTCATGACAAGTCAGGCAAGGATGGTCAAGGTTTTGTCTTGAACTTTGCTCAGTGGCACAGCAGCAGCACACCAATGTGCACATATCCTCCACATACTCGCGTTATGCCTCATGTGTTAACCTCTACACAAACCAGAATGCTCCTCAGTTTATGACAGAATATAAAAAACATGCCAGTACATCAGCATTTCTACAGAAAACTTGCTCTGCATCACTGTCTCATCCTCCAGCAACCCTGTGGCATGACCTTCAAAATGAGAACTAAAGCCAGTGTGTGAACAACCCAGGCCCACCTTCATTTCCCCTTTCAGCTACATTTTGAAAATTTTACTCATCTGCAGAGACATACGACGTTGATACACGCCAGGCACAATTTATTCCTCAGTTTAAGCCATATGGTTCTAATAATAGCGGCTAATGCAGGAAGAGTATGTTTTCACCTGTAATTTTTCAAATCCCATCAAAAAGTGGAGCGGCACAGAACACTGCAGACTGCAGCACAGCACATGTGCTCAGGCACATTCTGCTCTGCTCTGCACTTGCTCTGCTGATGGCATTTAATTAATATGCAAAATCAACTCAGCATCAAGGGCAAAGAGAAAGAAGCACAACTATGTGTTTGCAGAAATGGCACTTTAAAACAAACAAGGCAATTGAAAGTTTAATAAAAGTGCACTTTGGGACCAGAGCCCTGTAGCAGACTTTGGAAATAACTAGAAACAGAGGACATTAAGTTATCTAATGGGTTTTTGGCAATCATTTTACTTCAGAAATAAATTTTCCGGTAGTACGGAGACAAATGCTCAAGGCCAACCTTGGTATCTTGGTCTTGGCGTGTCTCAGTAACCTCTGTAGTTAAAATCATTCACGGGGCACCTCCAGGAAACATAGCCAGTGGATTTCTCACAGAGAAAAATCAGCAAGTAACAACCATAGCTAACTTAGTAAAGCTTAGAGGAAGGGAAGAAAGGACCAGGACCGGTATTACTAACACTCCTCCAGAGCAAGGGTATTTCTACCTAATGTATTGTGGAAAAAAGTATCATTCACAAGCCATTTGCAGAGTGCTGCAACACTGAGCTTAATGTAATAGTCTGGCGGCATCTGACTCCAGATGAAAGGGTACAAGGACATATTTATACTGCACATGACTCCAGCCTCCAAGAGCACACCTCAAGGCAGTGGCAATGTGGTCTTTTACACAATGTTGTCCTCAGCCTGCAACAACTTCTGAGCTAATCTGCTACAAAAGCATAGGTGGGTGCAGACAGCCTTGCTGGGGGTAGTTGGACTACAGTCAGCAATCCAGCAAGTTTTACTCCACCACTGAGGCACTTGCTGCCTTCCAGCTGCCTTCCACAACTCTGAATGAGCCCATGGGCCAAGCAGAATCTTTCAGGTGACTTTTTACTTATGGAAGAGAAACCCAGCAAGCTCAGCAAGAGTCTGCGCTGGCAGCTGCTCAAGGAGTTGCAGCAGACAGGTAACCTTGGAAATCCCAGCAATATGCACGTGGCCAGAGAGGACATACAGACCTGGGTCACACAGCTCATTTCTGGGCTGAGAGAAAGCCATGTTCTCTGAACTCAACACATCCAGGAGCGAAAACAGACTTATTCCAAAGGACTGTGCTGAGGCACAAAGCCACCTCAAGAGGATAGGCTACACCCCTCAGCACAAAAAAGGGTTAGCTCTGGGTAGGTCTAGGACAGAAATCTCCACTGAGGTCCAAGTCGTAAGTCTGACTTGACTGTCCAACCCACTTGAAGAGACAGTCCTTGTCTCTAAGGGCTGCACAATAAACAGGATCAGATTCAAATTTCTTAGTAGATGCACATTTAACGGCTCAGCATTACCAACTTCTAGTGCAGCACCTAAAAATTCATTCCTTCCCTTACTACCATTTCTATTGGTCAGTTCTTTAGAAGCTGAAGTCTATTACTTCTTATCTCATAAGCTGAAACCTATTATTTCTTATCTCATGGGTTAAGAGACCAAACGACAGTAGAAATGCAAAGAATTATACAACCATCTGCATTCTCAAGCAACTGCAAGTTGTATCCTAACATTGAGGAGATCCAGCTGTTCACTATACATATAAATTCCTTTACATCCTCATCTGTAGCAGGGAGATTCTGCACACAAAGGGAATGCCAGAAGCTTACACTCCTCTCTCAGGGTTCATATCTCCTGATATAAATGACCCCTACAGAAAAGCATACAACTGGGGACACTTCTGGTTAACACAGAAAGCATCATCATTAAAAAGCCAATCCTTCTGGAAAGGGAGGGGGAAAACAATCACGTGGCTAATAATCTGTCTTACTTTTAACGGCATGTATTTAGTCCAAGGCACATTTTTCTCTTAACAGCAACTTTCAAATTTTCAGACTAGATCCCCATCAACACCTGCTCTCTCTGTTCAGTGCGTACTAGAGCTAGCATGCTAGTACTAGCTCTAATACAGGAACTAGCTGACGCATGGTTCATAGTTGCCTCCACTTTGTATCCCATGGACTTTCCCAAAGCTAGCTGCTGTGTTTTCAGTACTTGAGAAAAAATACTTGTTCCTTTCATAATTAGATTCACAGTAAATGTGGGAAGCGAAGCAAAAAGAACACAATGTTCAAAGCTGCCACTCACAGTTAAATAATTAGTCAATATTACGCTCAAATGCTGCCTCCAGTGCTCATGCCAATCTGTATGGGGAGGCATTTGTCCTTACATTACTTTGGCGCCCTGTTTCAGTAATTTTTATAAGCTGGCAGTCTGGCCTCAGCAGAGAATGGGTCACACCACTGCTAATTCAGATAGACTACTAACTACAAATAAGAACAGAAAGGGAGTGAAGGTAGTGAGCTGTTAACAAAACTTTGGTAAGTAATATAGGCAAGAAATCTTTTCACCTAATTTCTATAAAGTATGTCTTGTCTAAAAACGAAGGGGCTAATTAGCTGATAATGAATGCAGAACCATAATCCTGTTTGGTCTGCACGTCTGGTAGAGTTATACGCACAGAAGTGCTACTGGTTCCCAATGAGAGGGATTCGCTTGCTTCTCCACGTGGCACAGGAACCTACTCTTTTTGCTCAGCAGTCAGTAACGCTGTGGGACCCAGTAGGATCCTGAAACACTTCCTTAGACTGGAAACAGCAGTTTGCTGAGGCACTGCTCCAACTAGATATTTATGTTGTTCCTCCTGGTGCAACATTCATCAAGGCTGTATTTTTTACCCAAAGCATTTTTGTGCGCTAGAAGAGTCTTCTGACAAAGGAATCATGATGGCTCAGAGCTGATCTAGAGCTGAACTTGATTCTTTTGGAGCACTAGGTGATGCCTGAATGGATAACTTAGAACGAAAGAAAGGCCAAAACATTTTATGAGCAGTAAGTGCAAGCACAGGTTATCTCCTGGAATGTTCCAGTGCCACTTTATAAAACGCTTCCATCAAAGGACTGGAAGCTGTGTCAACATTTAACCTGACTGCCTGGCAGCTTATACCTGGTCATGCTGTGGAAGTTTCACTTCCACCTCATGCCACACCAAGACAGGAGTGCCACAGACATGAATTAAGTTATTCTGTTGTTAAACAGAAGCAGGAAGAAAAGCTACTTCTAGCATACAGCAGCCCTTCCAGCTCTGCTGGGCTATGAAGCCCCCACCTGGAAGCCATCCACAAGGAATAACATTACAACCTTAAGAAAAATTTGTTTTCAATGCATTTTACCAAGACTGAACTCAGTAAGGGTCAGTAAAACAGCCACCCACCACAGATGAGGCAACAAATGGAGATCTGCAGCATGAAGAAGCCCAAACGAACACTGACTCCTTTTCATAATACTGCTTGTTCCTGGAAACAAGCCACCTAGTCTTTACTGGTTCAGAAACTACTCTAGCTCAGGCTACTAAGAGCGTCACTAATAACATGGTGAGCAGCACTGCTAAAACCAAGAATATGTCTCACAAGCAGGTCCTGCATATGTGTCCAACTAGCTAAGTGCAATTCTCATTTACAGCATGCGCTGCATATAGGGAGAGCTAGATGCCAAGGTGGTGGGTATGTGCCTGAACACACTGCCCAACCATTCAGCGCATGAAAGAAAGGGGAAAGGAGAAACCCCAGTAAGAGAACTATGAGATGATGAATTCTGTCCGAGTTTTACTATGTATATCTGACAGTGACTTCATTAATTAGATAGCTCACATCTGGACAGCCAACCTCCCCTGGCTGTTCCATCCATCCATCCATCCATCCATCCATCCATCCATCCATCCATCCATCCATCCGTCCGTCCGTCCGTCCGTCCATCCATCCATCCATCCAAATAGCTTGCTGGGGGAAAAGAGAGTGAGATGGGATCCAAATTTGAAACTCTTTATGATTGCTTAAGTAGAAAATTAATTGGTTTTCCTCCCTTTCCCCCGTTCTGAAACACACCTCCGAGGGAAATTTGTGCTGAGAAGTCCTTGTGAACAAACACGTGGAAAGTAACAAAGGAGAGTCCATATGCACCGGTAACTGAAAATAAACTGCAGTCAGAAATGCATACAGTCAAGTGGATTCATAAAGTCTGTCTCTATGGCACAGTAACAGCTGGTCAGTGAACTGCTACAAGACAGACCAAGACTGGTGAGGAAAATTACTGTTATACTGCTTTATAAGTGAGTATTTACCTTTCTTCTAGGTTACCTGAACCACCAAAGGAGCACTCTCCTGCAGCTCTCATCCAGCCAAAACAAATGTCTGTGGAAGCTGTTACCCAAAGGTGCTACCACAATTGCTTATGGTCATCTGCTGGTACTGCTAGTGGCCAAACTGTCTCTCACCATTCAAGCTTAGCCCAACTCAGCACACCTCTAGAAGCCCTGCCTAGGGTAGCCTGGGGCATTCGCTCTCCCTTGCCAGTCCTCAGAGCTCAGTCCAAGGCAGAGTGTGAACTGCAGAGCCTCTCCAGTCACATCTCCTCATCTGTTCCTTCAGCACATTGTTTCAAATAATTATTTTTTTCAGCAGGAAGGATGTAAACAGCCGGACCTCACCACAACTGAGTGGATAGTAATGGCTAGCAAGTACCACTGCATGACTCCCACCTATAGACACAGTGATTGGGTTCACTTTCCCTTTCTCAGGGGTAAAGCAGAGCATCTGAGTTTCACAAGGGAACAGGACTGACTGAGAAATAAATTAATTAACAGCTCCCCATACTTTAAATTACATTAAGAGCCCTAAACAACATTTGCTGAAGACACTGACACATCTTGCTGTCTGCCATTTCAAAGGAACTGGGCTTTTAAAAAACTGCTGTGCCCCTTCTGATAATCAGAGCAGCCCACTCTTTTAAAGGTGGACAGAATACTGGAGGCACCACATCCACTTGATTGCAAGAGGGAAAAATACAAGTGAACCAAGACACCTTGTTCTGTAAGTGCCCATACATCAAAAGAATCAGTCTCCTGCCAGCTATAAGTCTGGTTCACATCTGCCCTACACCTTTTTCAGCAATTCCTGCAGTCAGCAGGTGCAGATTAGCTAACCTCCACTTTAAACCCATTTTTTCACAACCAGAGGAACGCACAAAGGCTTCAAGTAAGGCTATGATACAGGCCTCCCTTTAGCATGATACTGCTGCAATCAGATGTGGCTACGGTTGTTGGAACAGTGCTTCGTTTTGAAATCCCACCATCCAAATCCACTTTGTACCTTTCAGAGTGACCATTATCTTCTCAGTGTTTGAAATACTGCTGATTACTGCTATGAAGCTGCATGGTTTCACCTGCAAGCCTCAGAAGAGCTTCTACTTGTACTTCTTTACAAAGGAGTTCAACTTTGTGCCTGCTTTGGCTGTCCAGTGACCATCAGAAAACAGTGTTAAAGAAAAACGTAATTCTCTTTGCAAGTATTTATTTCTAGTGTTCTAAAGGCTAACAGTATCCAGTAACAAACCCCCAAAAGTTTTCATTGAAGTATTTCATTTCATTCAACCTAACAGCTTGAATTCTCCAGGCTATATACACGTGTGCTAAGTATTCATTTAAGGAAAATAGAAAAGCTTTGCAGTTTAGCCACTGGGAGACTTCTAAGCATTCGCAGCCTGTCTCTCTGCACATGAAATGTTAATGGGGCAACCACGCACGGCTGGCTCCACAGATAGTAGTTCAGATAACAGAGGCTGTAGGATACCTATTGCTGGGCTTCAGAGGTGAGGGGCCTGCTGTACTTCATGGTCAATGACACCTTCTCAACATGCCACGTTCTCCAAGTCAGTTCAGGAATTCACTACAAATAGATAACACTCTTTTTGCTCCTTGGTTCATGTTTATTAATGCCACGCACAACTCAGTGATTCATCAGAGAAGATGGAGTGGTGTTTTGCAGCAGGCAGACAGCCTCCAGTTAATCCACTGCCTTGGTTGGAGTTCACCACAGGGCTTTTAATTTCATGAATTTATATAGCACAATTCCTGAAAGTCCCATGATGTTACAAAACAAGCTCATAACTGCACCTGACAAAGGTTCAGGGCTTGCTCTAAGTTGTATGTTGTGTAAACAACATTAAATGTTTGGAAATTTAGCATTAAGCCTCCAGTTATTAAAATGGCATTTTAAAATATGCATGGCTAGAGAGAGAGTTGCAGAACACATTATTGTTCTTAGCACAGCTGATAGCCAGCCAGTCGGTTCTGTGCTTCTGTGTTCCACACACGGGACAGCAACCTACCGCTGCTCTCTTAGGCTAAGTGTCACACTTCACAAAACTCTGCTGAGGAAAGTTTGCTGAGATCCTCTAGTGATTACATAGAAAAGGCTTTGTAAGTTTGCTTGGTAGTTTAAAATCATAGAATTGTTACCAAGGAACTGGCAATACTCAAACTACTTGCAAAACCTAGTAAGGGCTTGAGGATTGATGCACAGGAGGTCAGTGTTTCAAAACTTTGCAAAAAAATCAAATGACTTTCACTTCTTTTTTGCTTGGGCATGTTTACCACACTCCATTTCCATTCCTTCAGCCTCAGCCCTTTCAACATACCAGGTCCATGCTTTACCTTGGTTACCAGCAGAAAAGAGTTGTTGGAAGAAAAGACCACGATTTGTCAAGAATGTAAAAGAAATACAGGTATGAATTGCACATGTGATACCCAGATATGCAGAGACACACAACTATGAAGCATCTAAATCATGAATGTGGCCAGCTCAGTGAAACAAGCTTCAAGCGCTATCAGAACAGCATCTAGAGGATCAAATCACTTGTCTTTGTACCTAATACAGATGCAGGAAATTTAATCTTGGACATGTATTTCTAAACTCTTCTCAGAGGACAACAGCATCCAGCCACTGGAGCTGTGAACCTGAGACAGTTAAGGCAAGAATGGCTCTGCATTCTCTAACAAGACATCATTCTATGTTGCTAGATTTTGGGTTTAGCATACGCATGCTTTATAAGGGCTCTAGTTGAGCACACAAACATAGTTTGCAGGAATACTCAAAAGCACAAGAACACTTAATGGGTCTCTGAATGTGACACGATTTCACTTAAGGGGAAAACATTGGTGCTTATGATATCATAGGTGAAATTGTGGCTCAGCCAGAGTCAGTGGGAGTTTAGTCAAAGGCCAGGTTTGCAAACTGTAAATTCTCTTCCAAGGCAATAACGATCTAATATTGGATTTATATCATAGTCTAATTCTATCTCTGAAGATGAGGGCTTTTTGGGGGGGGAAACACAAGAATGACTGTTCCACTGAATAAATATACAAGACAGACACAATAACTGTTGCTCTAACGAAAGATATTACTGTTACATTTAACTTTTCTTTGACTTATAAGTACACTGGGACAGCACCACTGTGCATGCCACACCTCTCAGATACAACAGTTAGCCGAGGCTTGGAGGATCTGCAAATCCCTGCTTTTTAAGAAAAAGGGTATGATACCTAAAATAAACTTCAGCTACTAAAATCAGCTAAAATCCATTCCTCTCTGTTAAATAGGGGTTTATTCCTGAAACACAGCTTTTAGACACTTTATTTGCAATCTAATTTGGAGTTTTATGGACCAACCTGATGTTATGGTGGTTGCTAAAGCAGTTATATTAGTTGTTATAATTATATCTTCCTTCTACTCAAAGCCATAAACCTTCTCACTTGTTGCATAACGCTGCAATTACTCCATAACCTCTGCTAGTCAGTTCATTGACTGCAAAATAAATGTCAATGAGAGCCACTGGCCTGCACAGAGAATGAGAATGCAAATGGCAAGCAGGGGATTCACCATGCAGATTTATGGAGGAGAGTTTATTGGCTGTTACCAAAATGACCACAAGATTTAAACTTCCCTCAGCAAAAAAATGAATAATTTGCAGTTACCAACCAGCAATACTGCAATGGAACTTGCCAGGGAGAAAGAGGGAGAGAAGGAAGCGGTGCTGCAGGCACCGAGGTCATACTATCCCTCACTGCTGCTCTCTGAGCCTTAATTACCCTTCTTTAATCCCCAGTTTCAAAACATTCCCTTGCTGTACATAGTGGTTGGCCTCTAGAGGGGCTGGAAAATGCTCAGTTTCTGTCAGGGGTGCATAGAGAAAACTCACTCTTACAAAGAGGAAGGAATATGGACAAAATGCCAGCAAGTTACTTTTTATTTTCAATTTCTTGGACTACTGCACACTATCAAAAGGCTTTTGCTTCTTCAAACCCTACAGTTCCTCTTTGGCTGAGCTGTGGAGTTGTTTCATCTACAAACTCAATATAAAGTCTCAGTGACAAGCCTGGAAGATTTAGGATTTTTGCCATGTTTAAATAGCCATCATGAAAGAAAAAACATATTGGCTAGCTGCTGAATTCATTTGCTGGGAATTGACACTTACTGATGGCTGCTGCTGCTAAGGGATAATGTGGTGACTTGCTACGGTAACAACTAGATAAGAGCTGGCAATAAACTGAAAGGGGAAAAGGACTTTAGGTCAAACATTTTCAAATTTGCATGCCTCAAGTCAAAGCTTTGAAATGCATCTGTAAATACCAAATCAGAGCTCAGCTTTCCTGAACTGCTGCATCGCTGCAGCCCCTATTGAAGTCGAATGCACTGCGGTATAGCAAATTGCACCTTGGGCTGCTTCTTTAGTAGACAAACATAGAGGTAGATGTCTAATGCTGAGTGCCAAAGAGAAAAGAACTACCTTAAAGGAAAGAAATGAGAGTGTGTTACAGTTGCAGTACTGCTCTCTTGATGCACCCTTACTTCAAAAGAGAAAGACCAGCTGCCAGCTGATCCATGCAAAACTAAGGTTCAAGGCCTCATAATCACCATTTGGCAGCAGAACTACAAATTTTCTTCTTTTCACAAACAGAGAAGTCAATGCTGCCCAGGTCTCAAACCCTCCCAAGTCTATGCAAGTATCACTGCTCACTGCCCCATGGCAGCACTCTGTCTCTATAGGTATCAAACTTGGCAGTTTGGAAGAAACACCTTGACAGGGCTGGCTTAACAAATGTATACCCGGACAGTCTAGGTGTCATTGTGGCATCACACCAGCAGGACCTCTTGTCCAGAGCCCAGTGTACATTTCATAGCAGCAGCAGGATTCCCAAACAGAAATGGTCTTTGTCAGGATAAGTGTCTGGGAGCGACTCTCTGGGATACATTCAATCCTGGTTCTCTGACAGGATTTACATTTCTAATACTGGTTCTCTGACAGCCTTTACATTTCTAAATTTCAATGAACTGAGGCATCTTGGGTGCTGCCAAGTCATCTGGCTGTTCCCCCAAGAATGTATAATTTTTGGCAGAGAGATGTCCAGTTTGATCCTCTTCAACAGCAGGAAAGACTTCTGGCTTCCCTTGCTGCCCCCCATGGTGGAAATCAAGAGAGAAAGTGTTACCAGAAAGGGTAGAGCACCGCAGGGACCTGGTAGCTATATTCCACAGTCACCAGGGAGCTTCCCTACTGTCCCTGTCTCTTTCCACATGCTCACTGGGATTACCTCACATTGCCTATAGCTGTTGCATTTGTTCCATGACCCCCAGTGCATATACGAAATGATACCCCATCTCTAACAAAGGTCACAGGTGCATGGAGCTGGGTTACCGTGACTGCCCATCTCCAAAGCACTCTTTTTGTAACGACCCAAACAAACAAGTAGGACAGAAGCTGCCTGGCTTGGATGCTGCAATACAGAGCTGCTGTCCTGGGATGGAGCAGAGTTAGGGTGGCGACTACTTTGTTAAAATTTGTTTTCAGCACACTAGTGGCACATTGGGTGCTAAATGCTTCAGTCTGTCCCTATAGAACTCCAAAGAAATCCATTGGGTGTGAAACTTTCTGTTTAATTTGCTCGGCTTTGCACCAAGCCCTATCAGCAGGATTGTCAGTGCACAATAGCAGCACCATGGAGGGAGTGATGGTGGGTTCTCACCATGGATAAAAAAACAAGTGGTGGATATATGAGGCTGAAGACAAACACTCAGGGATAACTGGTGACAATCATGGTCCCAGTCGTGGCACTCATGGTCCATCCAGACATGTGAATTGAGGTGGTGCCAGAATGCAGAAAGGTGAGCAGCACAGCAAAGAAGCAACTGAAGCTGCTGACAGGTAAATAAATTATGGATTCTGAGTGCAAGCTACAGCCAGATGTTGAGGAAGGACAAATCTGTATAGATATGGTGAGCAAAGCCAAACCCACTCTAACCAAATCTAAAGAAAGACAGAATGTTTTGGACAGTCTCAGAGGTGATTAAGGAGAAGGGATACAATGGACAGCCTTACATGCTAACCCAGAGGTACTGGAGGTATCAGCACCAGCATCAGCTACTGGCTGAGAAAGAGCCTGGCCACATCTAGGCTCAAGGATTAGTTAATCCTTGACCACCAGGAGGTTACTGGGTCTTGCAGACGAAGGCTGTTCAAGGGACAGCACTCCTGTATTTTAGTGTGAGCAACTTGGCCAATTGCAAATCCTACAGGGCTTACAAAACGTGGCTCTTAATCAACACACTGAATGTTGAGAAACCTGAGTGGAAGGCAGGTGCCAGAACCCACAGCTAGTGAAAGTTGTTATGCACCAGAGGACACGGGCAGGCCAGGCTCTGAGCCTGAAATGACTGTGATGGGAGCAGCATGCTTTCTCTTTTTAATGCACTGCTGTTTCCTGCACCATGTGGTTACAATAATGCAGGCTGACAATGCAGCCAAACGGTGACACCACACACCACAAAGACTCACTTCTCATAGCTCTTCTCAGGGCTCAAGAGGTGGAATCTTACTAGGGCTCTCATCTGATTGGTCTTAGTAAATTCAACAGTCTTGCTAAACGAGGTGCAGAAATAACAGGATTGCTCCTCACTTGCAAACATTGAAGTCTCTCAAGCTCGGGGCAGGGCTCTAGTAACCAAAGTGCAAACCTCATGTCTGTAATAACTGTCTCACAGGCAATAGGAAACCATGCTTCATTAAACAGCAGCTCAGCAGCTTGCACATGTGCTGTGTTTTGTAGTGTAACAGATTTAGAAATAGTACTGGTTCAGGTTAACAAGAATAGTTTGGAAAACACAAAGATGGGAAGATCTGTCAAGGCTTTTGACAATAGGGCTTGCAGTCATTTCCCTGTGGTTTCTTATTTCTCTCACACTTTGCAGAGGAGTTGAATGCTAAAGCTCTGTCAAAACTCCAGAGTCTCTCTAGCCTAATTCTGAGCACTGGGGGACCCACGTGCTGTCCTGTGAAGCCAATGTTTCAAAGCTGCTTTTGTCTGTGGTAGACGTGAATCCTCAGTGTGCTGCCCTCTCTGTGTCTTCCATTCCTCAGCTCGGGTCTGCTCTGGGGGGTTTCTGTTTTTCCTGTGCTTGCTCCTCCACTCTAGTTACAGTTTCTGCTTTTCCTGCTGAAACGTTCTGCCTTATTTTCTTTGTACTGGAAATTTGATCAAGGGTTCAGAGGGCAATAAATGCACCTCTGTAATGACTTGGTTCTACTAAGGCCTTGCTCTGTTATTAACACGTTATTTCTGCGTGCAGCCCAGGATTACAGAAAGCTGGTAATGAGCAGGCTCTTCCATATGCAAGATCCCTATGCCTTTCATTTGAAGCTTAGGGGTTGTGAGGAAATAAAGGGACAATATTCCTCTTGTTCTTCTAGATGTTGCATGTTCTGCAGGATCTGTCTCACACACAGCCACATGTATGTAGCTAGGTCTGGAGAAACTGTTCAGAAATGCACCCCCAAGAGGAGATGTTTCAAAGGGGATGCAAAACAAAGTGCTCGACACCCTTGTGATCACTGCTGCCAGACATCCTAATGCTGTTCTCCAGGCCTGATCACAATCGCTAACATTCATTACAGGACACCATCTCCTAAGCTCTGAGCACTCTGAAACAGGCAAGAGCAGCTGGGCATGCTCCTGAAAAGCAGGTGAACAGGCTCTTTTTTTGCACCCTGCAAGTATGCAAGAGAAAAATAATATTCCCTTTCTTGGAACTTATTTTCGGCAGTGGAGCATTTCACAAAGAGAAACTGTTAGTGCAAACACTCGAAAGGTCAACCTCTAAATAAACAGAGACAGAGTGATGAAAGGGGTTATTTGTTATTAATGAAGCTGATATGATCACAAGTCAAAAAAAGCAAAGCAGCAATGAAGACAGAGAGCTGTGAGCATGCTAGAAATTTTGGCAAGATCACATGTAAAGATACGAGAATCAAAAGTTATATTCCCCAGCCTGAGATGGAATGTGCCACCCAAAAAAATCCTTCTTTGTTTTTCCCTGGGATTTTCAGCCTCTTTCACTCAGTTTAGGAGGACTGACAATTAATTTTATTCTAGAAATGAGCAATATCTATCCCAACACAAATGCTTTTCTCACATAAGGGATGAAATCAAACCTAATTTACACTTACTACTCAAACCTCCCTTTATCTTCATGTCTGAACAGGATTTCCCTCCAAATCAGACACGTATTTTTCCCTGGCACACAGTACCACTAAAACATGGTGTGTAGCTCACACTAATAAAAGTGCATACAGAGTCAATGGAAAAAACCAAAACCCAACAAAACAAAAATGCTTATGACAACATTACACACGAAATCATCATTGAAAATATCTGAGGAAACTCCAGTGATGTGAATCCTGTCCAAAACTCTCCTATTTATGGGGTTTACTTTTGGGACTTACTTGTTTACCAGTCATGTGGCAGCATAACACTGACTATAAGTGCATACTTTACAGAAATTGCAGAACTGCAGAAGTTACAGATCAGTTCTTGGCTCCAAGTTGAAATTCAAATCTGATTATGTATCCCAGTTAAGGACTGACCTCTTTATAACGAGCTACGCCTCAAACAAGATCACAGTCAAACTTGGCTCTATAGTTTGTAGCTTGACCCTAGGTAAACCTCAAACAGAACCATTTGTGTTTCAAAATAAACAAACAAAAAAATCACTTGACGTTCCTGAGTCATCACGTTGAATTAGTTTAGTTTTCAAAAGTGCATTTGTCTCAGCTGGTCAGAGACCTTTTGGTGGAATCAGAAGCGCTTTGTGGCTCAAAGGTGATTTGACATTAAGGATATGGCTTGTATGAAGGGAAGATCCCTGTGAAAACAGACACATGTCCCTGTCATGCAGAGCCTTACGTTTGAGGCTGCAAGAGCTCAGAGCCCTAGCTTGTCAAGAACAAGGAGAGCATCTTTGATACTCTTGTGACTATTAAACATTTGCTAAAAGAGCAGGATGATGTCTTCCCTCTCACATGAGTAAAACCTCTCTGTGCCATCTCACGTTGTGCTGTACGCCTTGTTCTCCTCCTCCTGGTCCACATCCAGGAGAATGTAATTAGAGGACACATAGCGTGACAGGAGCAAACAGTACGGCAAATGCAGGCAGATAATGACCCCAGCTGCACAAGTGCCGGTATCCCAGCACAAGCGAGCAAAGGTGCTCAAGAAAGCCAGTAGCTCCCCAGACATTGGAGGACCATGAGGAACTCTACAAAGCAAAGCTTGGCCTCAAAACAGCTTGCATACTGACAGGAAAAACAGCAGGTGTCCCAAGACGCTGATCTGTATACAGGGCACCAGCAGATCTGGAAATGACCTGGAGAAAGATAGCAATGGATATGGGAAATGGCCTTCGACAACACTTAGGACTGCAAAAAATTCATAGTCTAACAAACCCTTGGCTTGAAGTAAAAATGTCAAAAAAGGAGGGCTTGCTGGTAATACAGATCAGGGTGCTGAAGAAACAGCAGTGAAGCGCTGAAGCCCACTGCTACAAGAACAAAACACTGCTGGGTCAACACATCATCAGACGTGATGGAAGCTTAGCCCTTGTCTTGAGCTGTCATTTCTAGGTTACAATGTGTTCATGGTAAAATATGGACAATGAGGGAGGGAAATGCTGAAGGTCACCCTCACGAAGTACCCTGTGCTTTCAACAGAACTCAGCCAGTTGTACAAATTCTTTGTTACATGTTAGGAGATGCAAGAGAGATGTAAAGAGAGGAGAAGGGAACAGGTACATTAACGAATCAGCAAGTATTAATGGGCATTGCAGTGGTGAGAGTGAGAGCATGGAGAGATCAGACAAGCTGGGCTGATTATGCCCTGAGCTACACTGAAAGTCTTTCCTGTGGTTTGCTCTTTCAGTGCTGCCCACAGGAGGAATTTTGAGCTTGCTCCATCGTCAGGGTGCCCTAGTCTTTGGACTAAGACAAGGTAGGGGATAAGCTAGGATTCTGTGTGAATGCTATTATCCCCTAATAAACAACACAACCAAATGGTTAATTGAGATAACATTTTACTAAAGGCAGCTGGTGACCGCTGGCTGTCCCCTCTTCCTCGTGCTCTCAAACAAGCAGACAAGGCAGCTGAGCTCTGATGCACAAACACACACACAAACCCATTCGTGTTTGCTCTGCTCTGTGCCTACACATCCCAGCCTGCTAGGCAATGGCGTTCTCTAGCACCATTTGAAAGACATCCCAGCTCCAGCTCCTGGTCTAGGCTCACCAACGCCCAGCAGCTCCTAGGAGGACACTCAGACATGTCCTTTTCCCTCAGAGCTTCTCCGGTAACACAGCACTGCAGAAACAAAAGAAAACTGAGACTCAGTGAAATTGGGATTTGGCGGTTTGGATGGCCTCACACTATAACCCTCAGATGTGACAGGTGCCTTCACAACTTCCTCTTCTAAGAGGAAGCACAGACCGCTGCATGTCAAAACCTCTGGGTTCACTTCCCTACTTGAGCACCAACTCACTCTTTGGCCTTGAGCAAGTTAATGAACCCAAGCAAAGTTTGGTCTTCTCGCCTGCACGAACAGTGCCAGTTACTGAGAGGCACTCCTATAGTCCTTCACTGCCTGCACACACAAGTCCCCAGGCTTCTTCCCTTGCGGGCTGGTTTAGAAATTCCACCAATCACTACAGAAGAAGTCTGAGCCACCTCAATTGCATAAGCCTGGGGCAAGCAGACCTATGTGGGAAATCAGCATGGAACAGCTCATCCACAGTAACCCTCAGGGGAAATGAAGGAAACACAAGGTCCAAGCTGTCAATTCAAGCTGGCAAATTCTTCGTTTAGGCTGTGCTAAAGGCTGATATTAGGCCACTTAAACTAATGCACATTTCCATCAAAAACAATACATTGCCCACATTCAGCTGAAGTCCTCAGCATTAAATTACTTCGAAGTTTTTGGGTGGGAAACACAATAGGGGCATCAGTTACAGCTGAACATCCAAGACTGAGAACAAGAGCAGAGCTCTAGAAGTGCAATTTACGGAGCATGCAGTTGCCCACATGCATTAGTATGATGTACATAGGTGTTAACATCCTACAGCAAATCCCAGACTCAACATATGTCAGGCAGTTGCCAGGCTGCTTCACTTTGTCAGGTAGGTTATTACATTCACTCTTGTAGTCCCCTAATTTATGCATCCTCATGGTTTTCCAAGCCCTCACATCTGTTGGGCTCCTGCCATTCTAAATCTATCCAGAGGCAATCACACAGGTCTGAAGAAAGCTGCACACCTTTGTGAAGAATCACAGTCTCCTGCAATTCAAGTGAAAAACCAGCTCTGTTTGGGAAGAAAGGCATCTGCAGAACAGCTGAAGCAGACAGGAGCTGATATGAAACCATCAGCAATAAACTCTCATCAGAAAAAGCTCAGTGTCACTACCTTGCTCACTGTCATCACAATGATCTGGACCTTGTATATTGAACCTTGCACACAGTCCTTGTATAGATGAACAGCTGCCTCTTGCACAGTGCATAAGTGAAGCAGCAAAAAACTTCTCTCCAAGAAAAAATAGGATGTGAGATACAGAGAAATCCTTTTGAAAAGAAAGCTTGGGAGTGAGTACTGGTAAAAATGGTCCCAATTTTCAGCAATAATTCTGCTTCATGTCTGTGAGGATGCAGGCTCACCACCAACTCACCCTGACACTTATCTTCGCTCTTTACCTTTACTGCCAACAATTCTTTCTGACCAGTCCAACGTTACCAGTGGTGCCTGTGCACAAACACCTTGAATCACAGAATACTTGGTGTTGGGTTGGAACATTCAAAGGTCATCTAGTACAAGCACCCTGCAGTGAGCAGGGACATCTTCAGTTAGATCAGGTTACTCAGAACCTCATCCAACCTGACCTGAAACGTGTCCAAGGATGTGGCTTCTACAATCTCTGTGGGCAACCACTGCCAGTGTCTTACACCCTTCATTGCAAGTATTTCTTCTTTGTACATAGTCTAAATTTCCCCACTTTTAGCTGAAAACCATTAAGTTACCCCTTGTCCTGTCACATCAAACTCTGCTAAAAAGTTTATCCACATCTCTTTTGTGGGCCCTTTTAAGTACTGATAAGTCACAATAAGGTCTCCCCAGAACTATCTCTAGGCTGAACAACCATAACTTTTGCAGCTTGGCCTCACAGCAGCAATGCTGCATCTGTCTGATCGCATTTGTTGCCTCCTCTAGACCTACTCCAGCAGGTCCATGTCTTTCCTGTGCTGAGTACTCCAGAACTGGACATAATATTCCAGGTGAGGTCCCACAAGAACAGAGGAGCAGAATCACCTCTGTCAAATCGATGACCATGCTGCTTTTGATGCAGCCCACAATACAGATGGGCTTTCATTGGCTCATGTTCAACTTTTCATCCACTAGAACCCTCTGAAGTTCTTCTCCACAGGGCTGCTCTCATTGTTCAAATCAGCCACATCTCACCCTGAAAGCTATAGCAAATCTTGCCAGGAATGGGTATCTACTATGGGGTGTCTTTCATCTGAGTTGTTCTGCTACTGAATTCCTCTTTCTACTTCTTTACAAGAACTCCCACACAGGTACTTTGTTATTTGGGAAGTAAAAACTCTGCTTACAAGTAATGCCTCACAAAATAAAGGGTGAAAAAAACTATGGCTGGTGTATGCCAGTCCAAGCTCTCCTACACTCCAGCAAGTCTAAGGTGGTGGTTCCACTAGAGCTAACTGGAACATCAGAATTAGGTTCAAAGTGTAACTGTTTTAAGACTGGCAGTGAGAAACAGACCAGGAGAGGCGATTCTATGATTTACTCAGTCTCCTAGTTGTTGCTTGAGAACTCCAGATGATAAACCACTGTGTTAAGCCTCCATTCTGTACTCCCAGCTGTTATTAAATTGACATGGTTGGTCAGCTAATACAGCTACAACCAACATCACTCTGGTCCAACAAGCATATGGAATGGTAACCTGTACTTTACAACTCAAATGCCTTTGTAGAATAGATCACACGCATTGCTAAAATATTCTCTTATACATAGTCTGTACATGGGTTTCATGTACGTGGTGTCATATCTGCTGTGGTTTTTCCGGATGCTTGTGTGTTTCCATTTCTGGCTTCTCATCTCATAAACTCTCAACAGCTGGAGTTCCTGTACAGAGATAGTCTGACTCCAGCTGCAAAACAGCTCCTTTCATAGATGTGTTTGTTTTACAGCCTTCTAAAACCAAATGGGGCATAATGTGGCCACCAAATGTCAGATGAGCTATCCCAGATTGAACACCAAAGGAAACTGGTTGAACAACCCTAAACACTGGGCAACAACATTTACCCATTTCCTCATTTCCCACATTCTTTGCATCTGGTTCACTATAAAACACACAGATGCTTCAGTAACAGAAAAGCCTGGGATGCTAGTAGTCATGCCTGATCTCACTGGCCTTTCTCCACATTTGGCAAAAAAACAAAGCAGGGATTTATGCCTTGGTGAGTCACTGCCTGTTCCTGCTCTATTCATACTCTCTATAGATGAAAAAATGGACCACATTCATCCTAAACCCCACCAAGGCCCTTACACTCAGATGAGGTCAGAATGCTGCATCATTCCTCAGGGCTAGAGTATATATACCTCACTGTCCTAAAGCGAATTCATCCCTAAAACCATGTCACTTGATTAATCAATTCGTTTGCCAACTGTGAGGCCACTTTTTTCTCTCCTAAGCACAGGCACCCTGCTATCCCTGCTATGGAGATGCAGATGGGTAGAGGGAAGCCATGTGACTGTGACTCTTGTGAGCCCAGCTGAGTTAACTTTGCTCCATGGTGAGTACGAGGAAATGACCACAAAAGCAGGATATTGCCATATACCTTTCAGGGGCTTTGTGAAGAATTTGGTTAAGATTCATAAGGAGTCTGAAAACATAAAACACTCAGCAAATGCTAAAAGTTAACCATTTTTAATAGCCACAGATTTATGAGAGGTCTTTTCTTCATTTCCATACAAAGGTGAAAAAATATCCTTCATTGCAACTAACCACCGTGCCTGCTGTGAGAGGCTCTGCACACGATCCCAACTGCCTTTCACATAGAAAATAGGAATAATACTTTGCATTTATAGACTTTAAAACTACTTTGCAGACAATCAAGTCTCAAAACCCCCACTGTGATACAGGAGGCAAACATTATCCCTGCTTTACAGAGGAAACCAAGAGGAAAAAAGGTTAAATGATGAAGCCTAGTGCCAAAAAAGGAGATGTTTGGGAAATCAGACGTACTAGCAAGGCTATCTAGCCCCACGCTTGCTCTTCGCTGTAAACACTTAACTATTCTGCTTCCAGAATTCTACACAGCAAGGCATGAACCCCACAAGGCAAGAGCAGCCACAGCATTTATCTGTATTACCAGCACACTTTATGGTGTACAGCCACTTGTGTTGACCACACAGTGGGGCTGGAATTGCATGGGGCCACTTACTCAATTTTCAAGCTTGTGCAGCAGCAGAAACGATGTTGACAACTAAAAGTTAACCAAACGTTTATTTTTAGAACCTAGTCTGACGCTATAGTGCCTGGACTCTTAACTACCCATTTCTATAACGTTAAGCTGAGCTACCACATGAGAAAATCGCTAGGATGATAGTACTTCCAGGGCATACTGAGTACTGTCCAACATCTAAAATGGGAAATAAAATCATTTCTCAGAAACTGTTCTCACAGCAGGAGGCAAAGGATCTTAGCTTGTGTAGAAAAACCCAGGTTTCTTCTCTAGAACAGGTTCCTTGGCACTGTTGTTTTGTTTTTTTCTAATTGCCCATTGTAGAAAAGCAGTTAGGTCCCACAGTATTGATTTCCTGGCATTATCTAGTATTCAGAATGACTATTAAGCAACACTACCAAGACGGTGACAGTGGTAAGTAGGAAGCAGCAGCAGCTGCAGTGTGTAGACTCAGAAGCACATTGGTCTTTGCTTTGATCCGATCCATCCTAGCAATGTGCCTGGGAGCACTAGAGGCTCCTTCTGTCCAGTTCCTGGAGAAAGATGCCCATGAACCCTAACCCTGCCTGCAGCAGGGATTCCCAGCCCAAGTGAGATTACCTTGGCTTGCCTCCTCAATGACACATGGAAAATGTTAATGTGAAACAGTAGGAAAGTACTTTGAGCAGTGGTTCTCCACCTTCTCCACCTCTTTTAATTTGCATAGCTTTTTTGGTTCTCCCTAAGACATTCAGGTGCTCCATTTAAGCTTCTGACAACAAGCTTTCATATATCAGAGGGAAGTATAGTTTAGAAGTAATATGCTAAATTTAGGATTTGCAAAGTGAAACCCACCAAGCTACTATTTGGGTATAGGATAGCCTGTCCTCCAGAGAAGCAGCTGCCTCTGGTCCTACAGTTACTGCCTGACTCCTCAGTGGAAGCAAAAGGGTTGATGAGGGCTTACGACCACATGTCCTTCATATCCTTTCTAAAAGGAGAAACAGATGTTACCAACTACCACAAACCTCCATTCCACAAATCTCTTGCTCTGGCTATTACTTGGGGCAATCCCTTCCAAAAGCTGAATTAAAAACCAAACAGATTAATTGTTTTGCTGGAAGGTTCAGAAAATAATCTGGGGTGGAGAGTCAGAGGTTCAAAACATTCCCTCACACAGCAACACATCTCCTGCCTCGTAATCTGGGTCTTCAAGACTGCCAGTTCAACTAGAACAGAGCTCTGGAAAGTCGTCTTCTTTGTCAGCAAGAAGGTCTCAAGTATAAATCCCAAGATGTTTGGGTTCTGCCTCCCCACCCCACCCCACCCCGCTTTTTTCTCTCCCATTTTCAATTGATGCCATCTTGATATTTCAAGAAGGGAGGGGGAGCAGCTCTGAGTGCTGCCTGCAGATACGTGTTTGTATGGATTTTCCATCTTTAACTAACGGGAGAGGAAAAAAAGCTAATCTTGCTAGCAGCCTTCTGTGATAGAAATAATTTTAAAAAAAAGAGGTACATTCACAGATTTTGAACTTCTACAGCCAATGCTGCATAAAGCAATTTTAATTTATAACCACAGAGTCTTGCAAAACATACAACAAAGACATAATAAAATGGAATGTTTATCCTGTGGCTCCCATTAGACCTCTTCTGTTTGATGGTTGTAACTAATGACTTGTTTTTCCACTTTTGTATCGGAAGCCTTATTATTGGGCTGCACAGAGCATACCTTATTTGATTTCCCCAGCAATGCCTGCACCTCTTGCTGAAGCCTGCAATTAGATGTTTATGAAATAATATTAAAAAGCTGCATAATCTTGTCTGTGGTCAAAAATCGGGGAAAGGAAAAGAAAGAAAGAAGCCAGCAACAAACCAGCCCTGTTTGTATAATAATATACTGAGTACAATAGGGTAATGTTCACTCCAGTGCATGTGTCCTTTTGACTAACCACTTCTATCTGACAACCTTTTTTTGGCAACAGAACACATTGTACTTTTTGGATAATTGACTGTGGACTATAATGTTGTTTATTCAAAAGCGGGTCACATAGAACTGAGCTTCCAGTTGTCTTTATCCTTCTACATTTCTTATCTTCATGGTGTTTAGATTTATACCAAATTCTTTCAATGACACACGGGTTTAATTGCTGCGCTGTATTTATTCACCAGAAGGTGACCTGATGGTGAATGGGTAAAGAAAGGTGGCTAGGAAGCCAAATTCAGATTTCAGAACTCTATCTGGATGCATTTATTAGTAAGCAATCTCATAAAGAAACAAACACAAGCACATGAATTTCCAACAACCTCTGTTCTCACATTCTCTGGCAACACAACGGTGTTGATTCTTTTCTACTTAAAATCCATCACTTGCTCAGTACTCTGGATATTCAACAGCAGCAAAAACCTCCATTCTATGCTTAAGTCTTAGAGGACAGGCACTCTTGGGAAATATGATGTGGAAGTAAACATAAATAATGAAAAAATCTAGATTACAGGAGATGCAGTTAAGGAAATGGTTTCAGGAGAAAGTTTTTCCTGAAGTATTCAGATAAGGCCATGCAAGGATCACTGTGTTTCTAAAGCATGTTCTTGGGAAGCAGCCTAGGGAAGAAAGGTCACAGGTATGTGTTGCTTAACAGAAGGGAAAAAGGAATTTGATGCTGCAAAGACACCTCTCAGATGCTGATCAGATGACCAAGGGAAAACAGCAGTCACCTGCGACTTGAAGCCTGCAAGATACTCATGAAACGGTCTTCACACAATTATAGAATGGCTTATGTTGGAAGGAACTTCAGAGATCATATAATTCCAATCCCCTGCCATGGGCAGGGACACTTCTCACTAGACTAGGTTGCCCAGGGCCCCATCCAATCTGGCCTTGAACACTTCCAGGGAGGGGGCATCCACAACTTCTCTGGGTGACCTGTTCCAGTGAGGATTCCATCCTGATAGTGAGGAATTTCTTCCTACAAGAGTACAAATGTTTGAGGGTACTTACTCAGGGTGACTTCTTCAGTTTTCTGACTTAGACTGAAAAATAAACCTCACTAGGCTTCTGGTGACAGCCTAGAAGGAATCCATCAGTGGCATATAACAGCAGGAGCTTTCTTGGCCACTTAGGCAATTATTTTTCCTGAAAATGCCATGAGCTTTTGTTTCAAGCTCTCTCACAGCAACAACAGTAAAGAAAGTGATTCATTTAATGAGCAACAAAGCTGGAGGAAACCCTTGAAAAAAATATCCTTCAGGTGTTGGTAAAATAGCCTAACCAGGCAATAATGGGAAGAAAATTATTACAACTAATCTGCTGTATTACAGCTCAGGTGTGGTTCCATTTCACTGATGACTAAATTAATCCTAATACGTCAGTTTAAGTTACTGCCAATTCATTTGAGGAAATATTGTTTGTTTGCTTAGAAAAAAAGATTTAATTGGGGGAGATGAGTGATGCTGACAGTAGTAATAATTCATCTGTCTGTGCCGGTGCTAAACCACAGCGTGGAAAATCCTTGCTAATGCTAGATTGATCAGCTAACACACACAGCTCTGCTCTTCTAATTTGTTTTATGTAGCTGACTTTAGACAGCACATTTCAATCTGGGCTATTTTGAGGATCCATGTAACACTAAGTCACTGCCCTATTAGTGTGGATAAAGAGGCATACGAACACCGCTCTGCTACAAAAGCAAGACGCTGTTCATCTGGTATTTTTTCAAGCAGAAAGAATACACTGCATTTGGAATAGAGAAGAAAATGTGATTGGAAAGTTTAGAGCCCTTAAATTAATTCCCTAGACAAAAAGTTGAGGCATCAGATTCATAATACCATGTTATGTAACTTGCTCTGGAGCTGGGCAGCTACTAAGCAAAATAGTATGAGTTATAAAAACAAAATATTGTTGTGAAAACAAGTTTACAGCTTTATAATTCACCACTATTTTCATTTAGGAACAGAAATGTCAATGTAATTGCAGATTCTGTTTGCCTTGCAGGAGTTTCTTTCAGCTTGTGGTAGGAAGCTCCTTTTTTTTCCATTTGTTTTTAAAAACTTCTTTTTCCCAAAAGGCTGCTATTTAATTTACTAGACCACGTTTCAGAGGTAAATCTTACCAAAAGCTTATTATGTGCAGACCTATGTTAGTTTAGTATCAGAACATTTATGATCAGTAAATGTAACCATATATTACTATTTATTACATTATTCTTGGAGGAAAAATTATTATATGAGGAGTCATTATAGACTGCTTTCTACTCTTTGTAATTTAATATCTCTTAGGCAGGATCCGACATTGCTGGCACTGCTTGCTATGGCAAGCCTGCTCACACAAGTACTAAACTCAAAATTCTAGTTGTGGACAACAACGCCTATTAAAAATAATTAACTGTCTTTTAAATTAATTGTTTTATAAACCGTGCACAGCTCCCCGTTCCTCGTGGTGCTTTAGTAGCAAACCATTGCTATAACACCTGCATATGTGCCACTGAAAACTGAAACAAGACCACAAATGTGCTTCCTAGAATTCAGTAGGAAAATCACCCAAATGCAGGATGATCCAGTCTAAACAACATGATCAAAATACCATATCACCCAAAGAATCACTGTGACCTAAGCCTCATCATTAAGTCCCTGGTCTTGACCCTGTCATTACCATTGGGTCATAAGCCCGAAGAATTTCACACCAACAGGCCAGTTGCAGTCCTTTTCACCTCAAACAGAAGCTCCATCCAATGACACCACGATGCCCCATGTTTCCTTGTTCTGCCTTGCCTCGTAATTGATTGGTGCCTAAACTTGGGCAAGTTGCCCTACCCATTCATGTCCTAGGTTAATTGCAGTAATCTTGACAAGTCACACAGAGGTTATTGGAGAGAAGAAATGCTTCATCACATGCTCTGGTGCCTTGGCTTTGGGAGAATTACAATGTGGATGGACTGCAAGTTAATTAAGTGGCACTCACTTTAATGGGTACTGGTTTTTTTGAACAGAAAGTGCTAACCTGGCAGCAAGGCCAACTGTTCTTGCCTCAAGGAGCCACAGACCAGGCTGCCCATCTAGTATTCTGAGTTCAGTTGTTCCCAGAGCTCAGAAGACCAGACAGCCTCCCCACAAGACGTTCCTTTACACCTCCAGGTAAATATACACTCACTACTTTTCATGACCTCAGATACAAAATCTACCTGTCAGACTGGAGTGTGATATGCCAAGACAGACACTTGGCTATCACAAGAGTTAAACAGCACAGAAAGAAAGCCCTTAACTAACTTCAGGGTTGCCTCATGCCTTATCATGTATGGAAGCATTGTCTTCAGCTTATTTTAAGAAGGACCAAGAAAGAACATGCAGGTATTATGCTGAAAGCCTCTTTCTCCATTATTCCTCTTATATGACTAACCCACTGTGGCTGATTAAAGGCTAAAGCTGCAAAGGCTGCATCATGGAGCTGTAAGTCAGCTTCTGTATGCTGACCTGACTTACTCCTGTAACTGCAGGCTCCCTGTTATCTTTAACTTCAAGGTAACTGTTTGGCAACACATTGTTTCTCTACTTCAGGAACACAACTCAAATATGTGACTCCTGAGAGACATACCTGATTGATTGCTCTGTCATCAGCTGGTTGCTGCTAGTATGCAGAGTGCTTAAATAATAAAAATATATACAAAGAACGACAAGTAAAGTTCTGAGAAGAAAATGCTAAATTTCAAGCAGGCTGTTTCAAAAATTTAGAGTATAAATCAGACTCGTGGATTTCTGCAGTCAGGATAAGCACATCAATCTGAAAATGCCTCTTGGCACCTATTGACAGCATCTTTTCACCTGAAAAACCTATAGAAACCCACAAAGAATTTGATGCAGCCATTTAAATACCTTGAAGAGGAAAACACCATTCTCAATGCCAAAGGGTAGCACAAATTCCTAACTGAGATGGTTTCTCATCTCATTGTTAGACACCACTGCCTTCTTTCCCTCCTCCTCATTTTAACAGAAGTAACAGCACTTAATTTAATCCACCCAGAAGCAACAGCAGAGTCAGCAGCTGATACACAGCTAGCGCTGGATAGAACTCAGAATTACTGTTTCGTGAAGAATTTCAACATTTTGACATTTGTTGTTATTCTCAGGGTAGAAAGGATCTGCATATTCATCTGGAAATTCTGAAATGCCACGTTGAAATCGCAAATTCAACTCCGAATTTTGGAATTTCACCTTGTGTTTCATGTTACGCTAGCTTTCTGGCTTTTGAAAATCCATTAAATGCCAAAGCTGAATAATTTTAAAAAGTCTTTTCACTTGGTTTTGCTTTGTTTAGCACTTGAAAACTATCAAAGCCGCTGTCTCGCACTGACAGAAAACTAACTTCAACCACAGTTTCGCATCATTTTCAACTTACATCCAGCAGAAATTCTTGACAATTGGACGGAGAGAAGAGATTTTGGGGGAGAAGGCAGTCCTGGGGAGGCAGGCAGTGTACAGCAAGCTGCCTGCCTTCCTCCATAAGCCAAAAGCAATGCTATGAAAGAATGTATCCCTGTGGCAGCAGGAAGGAATCTGGCAGATTGCATTTATTCATCTGTGGAGAACAAAAAATTCCTAGTTGTTAGATTAACAGCAAGAGCATTAGTCTCAGTTCAAATGCAAGCGCCGGAGGTATCTACTTCATGTGAGTGATGGCAAAGTGTAAAAACTATTAAACCAGTACAAGAAAAGTGCATCAGTCATAGCACACGGCGCTGGTGAGGATGAAACTTTCAAGGGAGCATTTCCATCACAGGTATTGAATCAGTGGAAAAACTGACAAAAGGTGTGTAAAAAGGCGAGCTGTCACAGTCCCCTTTTGGGAACTGCAATTTTCCTGAGACTGTGCTGATTCTGGTTGCAGCAGGCAGCAAAGAAATACCAACTCCAGCAGTGCAGAAATGATGTTGTGGTTGAGGTCTGCTAATTATAAGCAGCTACCATCACCTAAATAATGCCGTAAGTTGCCTCAATTTTACCTCCTGATTTCCAGCTGTCTCCCCACTTAATTTCCACAGTGCTCACCTAAAACCACACTGAAGGACTGTCTGAAGAGGAGGCCATGCTCCATATGCATCAATGGGGACACCAGGACTTACGGCTGGCATGGGCTAATCAGGTTAGGGAACTCATACACTTGTGCCATGTCAGTGAGAACACACACGGCTACAAAGGGCCGCTACTCTCTTACTCCTTCCAACAAATCTGCAGCGAAGCAGCAAGGATTTGGATGCTGCACTAAATCAGAGCTAGAAGACACTTTTGTTCTCTCCCAAACGGCGGAACAACTCTTTTTGTTAAGAATTCCACCACTGCAGACCAAAACCACAAGCTGTCAAAAGTGATTTCAGCGGCACCCAGTCATGTGGGTCCCTTTATGAAGGAATGTGGTTCCACAAACCTGTGAGTAGATTCATAAAGTGGAAGGAGAATACAATGGATCCAAGATCTAGGAAGCACAGATGTCCCAGGTGTGTACAGTGGCCACATCGCAAATGTCCACATGGGAGACACAGAAACACCACCAAAATGAGTAAAAAGACCTTTCTGGAGATATAAAAGCTCAACAAGGGTATTTGATGTCTTAACCAGTCTAGCACAAAACATTTGGTGGGAACATTTGATAATGGCTGAGGTGGGAATTTCATGAATTCTGTTTTGGCCACACGTCAAACTTGCAGGAATTCTCCGCGTCAGAAACTGGCTTTGCCGTTATTGTTTTCCAGTGAGAACATCTTGATGCCAGCAATCAGCATACTTAATGAGTAGTCATCCTGGTCTTGTGCTCTCCAGGCTTTGGAAGGGGAGAAAAGATAGGCCTCAGATTTTTACTTATCTGACCAGGTTCAGCAGTGCTGGCAAAAAGCACCAGAGTAGCTGGCCATATCATGTGTTTCTGTGATGGTCTCATGACAACTCCACTGCTGCTCCTAGAGAAATCCCCACCACCTACCTCCAGAGAACATTTCTGAAGCTTTGGCCAGAAAAGCCTTTGAAGCGTATGAAAGTTTAAATGAGGACACGTGCTCCACAGTTCATTTCCTAACTAGGGCTTGGGTATTGATGCTAGACAGGGTACTACAAAAGAGTAAAACACACACAGGTTTCATATGCATGACTCTCACTTCCATAGCTGGCTCAAGGACAGAATGCACCACACTCATTGTTCTCAGTGGGCTTTAAGAAGCAGTACAGATTACTTGCTGTTCCCATACCAATCCAGATTTACTTTGGATCAGCAGCGACTTCAACATGATTAGTCTGTAGCAAAACAGTCCACAGAGCTACAGTACCGTGAACCTCTTCCTAGCAGACTGCAAAATATAAACATCCTTTTTTATTTTTTGTACCCTTTGAAAACTCTAAACAGATGTTACCTCTCACAGAGATGGATCGTGGTATGTATTAGAAGAAAGGACCATAAACTTGCAGTCTGAGGTCGTTTGTTACAACACCCTTGTATTTTGCATACAAAGTGCATTCAAAATATTGAGTGCACTTTTTGGAATATATTTAGTAATTGCTTTATATTTTAAGACCGTTCTCTTGTAAGAAGAAAAGTTCCTAAAGGTTTTCTTGTATTTTATGTGATAAGTCTTAGTATCTGCTTCTTAGTTACCTGGCTTCTCAAATGAATTTCCTTAAGTGAAAGGCCAACCTTGAAAAGGCTAAACACTACAAGATGCAAGAGCAGATGACACTGGACTCAACAACTCAAATTATGGTGACACTTCTCCCTATCCGGTACCCAGCTCTAACAGAGTCTTCCTTTTTTTCCCCTCTCTTTTGGAATGCTCAAGTAAAAGCATTCCAAAATTTTATTTTACCAATTAATTAGTCTGCAAAGGAAGAGAACAACACATGGTCAAACGGGGTAGTTTGATCACAACACGTGGTCAAACCAGCAAAGCATACACTGAGCATTGCCTGTTGGACTTTACCATCACCTTAGTGATTCGTCACCAGTTAATCTGTACAAGTTACAAAACAGCAATCGAGAGGAGTCTGCCACAAGTGTCAGAGAAGAAGTGTTTTATGTTCTGAAGTGAAATAGGCAATAATGCAGATATTAGCAGGATTGAAGGGAATGAAAGTTCTGAAGAAACAGATAATTGCCTGTTTTGCAGAATAACTGAAATTATTTTTACAGTGAGATTCATTAAATACCTCTGCATGTGTATTTGCAAATGCCACGTGCATGCACACAAACATATATAAATATAGACATACACGAAACCCCAAACCTGAGCTAAATTAAATTGTCCCTACAGCTTTGCAATGCAAATGGGACTAACAGGCTTGTGCTGTTTGTGGTTTGAGACAATTTGTGTTTCCATAGAGATACTGGCTGAACTAAAGTTTGTAAAATTTTTATACATATGGATCTCTGGTATCTCAGCACTTCCACTGCGACTCCACTGGAAACACAACAATTTACACCAGTTAAGGCTATGTACACATTTTGTGTCTTTCACTACTTTCCAATCTGAGTTCTGCATCAAGTACCTGCAGAGGTGGGAGTTCATGACTTCTCACTCCTAGCTTCTTGGTAAGGTTTTGCTATGTGTCAGAAGCTTTTTCCTCTTTCTCCATGAGCACCCACAAGCTGAAGAGCAGGGACAGGCTGAGACAAATCAAGGGTGAACCTAGGCAGTGATGGCTTCACTGCTTCCCCACCTGCGCTTGGCCATTGCTCACCATTCAGCGGAGCCTAAGGTTGTCATACGCTATTAAGATCCCAAAAAGCTACAGCACCTATGCCCCTCCAGAGTTACACTAGAGATGGCCACCAGAACAAGTGACAAGAGTCAGACAGGGTCAAGGTTTAGGCAGAGAAACCAGGCAGACCAGTTTAACTTTCTGTTTCAAACAGGCTTCACTCTATGAGGTCTCAACACTGGTTCAAGCGGATGCTGGCACACCATCACCAGAGAGGAAAATCAGAGCTGAGCTCTGGGGAAACTCATTTCCATGTGGTTTCAGCGACAAGTGATTTTTGAACAGAGGTCAACCCTGCAATCAAAACCAGCTTCATGTTCCTCCTGTCTGCCTGAGAAGACAAACAATTTGTCTGGTGAACTAGAGGTGTCCACAAGCACATGGAGCAGAAGCTCCATTTAACCTTCTGTTTGATCTTAGAAGGGCAGTAAGCACCTCAGGTGTCAGCATGTCAGAGGGATAGAACGTCCCTTCTACCTTTCTGGTGACAGTGCCCTCCCACATGTGACACAGTCTCCCCCTTCGAGGCTTATGGCATTGCTAAGCCCCCACAAAAGCCTCTTCTCAAGAAAGATGAGAATTCCCTATTTCCTGCTTGTAAGAAACCTTATGGAGTGAGAACTACCCCAAGCCCCTGCAGGCACCATTTAATCACCCAAGCTGCCTTTCAGGGCAGATCCCAGGGCACATTCACTTGTGTGACCCTGCTCCCCTGGGAATGTTGGCAAATGCCTGTGTCTCTCACCTTGTGCTGCAGTGCAGGCGGCTGTGGGGCCAGCACTGGGTCAGTGATGTAGGTCTTCTTTGTGCCAGGTGTTTGGTAGAGCCCAGGAGGACCCTGGCCAGCAGTGGTAGCAGCAGGGTATGTTGGCTCGACCTTCCAGGAGCTCTGTGGCATGTAGAGTGCTTCAGATCCATTCCTGCCCCCATATCCCCCGTAGTAAGGATCCTGGTAGCGGCTCTGGGAAGGACTGTAGCCATAAGTGGGCTCTGAGGGTTGAGAGGGTGGTGGTGGGTTGTAGCCGTAGTCATGGGGCTGTGGAGGGCCATAGTGTGGGGCGACGGGTGGACGGGACGGTGGAGCAGCATAGGGCTGGCCATAGTGCCCAGGCTGCGGGCCAGGCGGCTGGTAGTGCGAGCTGGGCTGTGCTGTTCTCACCTGCACGTTGAAGGCCGGGCGGCTCGGCGTGGAGGCTGTGGTGTAGGATGCCGGCACTGGCTGTGGCTTCAGGGTGCCAACAGGAGTGACTGGGATGGGAGCTGACTGCCCTGGGCCCTTGGCACTTGACTTCTTGGTGGCAGTGAGGGGAGGCTGGTTAGGGATGATCATCCGCTTGTGGCCAGTCACAGGAGTGGACACAGATGGGATGGTGGCAGCAGAGCTGCTCGAGGTCCCAGAGCCCTGGGGAGCAATGAGACAGAGCCAAAGTATGAGCAGGGGAGCCATAGCAGGCATCAGGTTGAACAGCAAGGGGTTAAGTGGAAAAATGGGGCTTTACAGTAACATATGCACAGAAACTCAAACTGCTTAGGAAAGCAGGAATGTACCTGAGACCACACATTATGAAACGGTAACGTCAGCCTCTCCCTGCTCTGACAGAACAGGGACAGCACAGCAGCAGCTGAGCAGAACTGCCAGGCACAGTGTTTCGTCTCTCCTTGGGGTTTTCTCTTTTCCCCTCAAAACAACCAACCTGAAAAGCAATAAATGCAAGCAAAAGGGGGACTCACTGGAGAATAATCAGAAGGAAACTCTGTGAAAATTAGAGTGTTTTGAAAACGAGAGAAAATGAGATTAGTGTCTCAACGGAGCCAGCAAAATGCAATGGCCTGAAAGTAGCTCCTGAGCCCTAAGAATTAACTTGGATCAAAATTAAATACAGATATGTCTCTGCCCCTAAATACTGCTAGCTGAAAGCCTGGAGTGACCCCGGTGAAGGCAAATGTTATGCACAGCTCATTAAAGGGCAGAATGCAGGACAGGATTCCCGAGAGCTACATAATTTGGGTCCCACCATGGCAATCACATAACCTCACACCAGCGCTCCTACCACAGCAGCACCTGGGCAGCCAGGGAAGGGCTTCACAGCAAGTGCTGCCACTTCCTGTGATTCGGCCACCAAATGAACACCTACTGCAGCGACACTGTCCTAACAGGTATCGTACATCCTCCTGCCTAAAGTTTGTCTGACCTACCTCTTCTTTAAAAACCATGTCAAACAATGCCAATGTGCCAGGACGTCTTTGTTACCGAGCTAACAATGAGAAATTGTTTTTGAAGAACGCTGGAGATCACTATTACATCTTTTCACTAAACCAAAATGGAGTAACCCTGAATTTCCAGAGTTTAGGATTACATCTTGCCTCTCTTTTCCTCTATTGTGAAAGTACCTGAACTTGATGCCTTTCAATACAGACAGACTTCAAGACACGCAGATCGACAGTATTTCTGTGCTGCTCCACTTAACACCATTAGTCACACGAGGTTGTGTATCATTTAAACTTCTTGCGCTAGGCTAGATCCCACTTGTGATCCGCCTGATAGCCTACAAGTCCATGGTAGCCCAAAGTCAGACGATCTCAGCCCTCACTGATGGTGTTCATGCACCTCTCCCCAAACGACCACTCTTGTGTTTGTCCCTGTGTCACTACTTTATGCAGGCACCCTGACCTCTGCCTACCACCCTCTTGCTAGGACTGCTGCATAAGAGAGTGAGCGGGGGTGGGGAGGTCATTGGGACAACCCATGCACAAGCTCTACCCAGGCCAGCGAAATCCTCTGCCTGGTCAGCAGGTGGCAATAAACTGCTGCCAAACCAACCCAGACCAGTGGCTAAAGAGAATCTTCCACCAGCTGCTTCTCTGGGCCTTCAAGGTACCAAAACCACTTTTTGTAGAAAGTGGGAGAAAAGCAACACTCCCACTGCAACATCTGGCAACCATTAGATATGCAAAAAGGAAGGTAAGAGCAAGCATCCCAATTCCTAGTCCACATCCCACATGCAAATCTACCAAAGGAATAAGGAAGCTTGACTACTCCACTGGTAGCTCTTCCCTGGTACTGTGAAAATACATTTATGCTGATGCATTGGTAAAGGTCTTACTCCTGTAATCACAGCTTCAGGGCAAACCTCCCATGAGAGAAAACCTCTCATGAGGAATGACTACAGATGAGACAAAAACCCCAGGCAAATAAGAGCATCAGTAAAATACGTGTTTGCGGAGGCAGGGAAAAAACATCTCAATGCATTCAAACCTTGACCTTGCCGATAGATCCATGACAAGGCTGTACACAGTCTGAAGAGATTTTGTAACTAAGAGCAAGGAAGAGCTGAACTGTGTCTCAGTGGAACTGCAAAGGCAGAGAAAGGTTAAGGGTCTGTAGCCCTTCATCAATACTGCCTGACTTTCCTCTTTCTGAAGCAGTTGGTAAGGAGCAGCCATTCCTTCATCCCTTGCTCAGAGCATAAACTGTACCAGCACTTACTGCTAGCAAGAAAGTTTCCTCTCTATTGGACTTTCTCTCCCATGTCAGCTTGGCAGTGATGCCCGGGTATGCTAGAAACCTCGAAACTTTCCCATTTCCTCACCTGTTTTGTTCTTGTAAATGACAGTAGTTTGTCCACTTACTGTAATGGGATGAAAGGTCCACAGTGCAGCACTGTGTAATTACCACCAGAAAAGCATTTTTCTTTCCCATGTGAAGACAGAGAAGGTAGATAATGTTTTAAAGACAACAGCCTTTCAGGGGAGGAGGGGAGGGGGAAAGCCCAAACCAACAGAAATGAGCCCGATTCATCACATCTTTGATTTCTAAAAGTGGACTCTGGAAGCAGGTGATGACAGACAGCTAGTAAACCTTGTGCAGTGGAAGTATACTCCATCTCAAGAGCTGGGGGCCTTTAATCTTACATAAACATCCACATAACACTTCATGTGTTGATGCCAGTCTCCTGCCTGGACTGGAATACACTTTAAAAACAAATTATAATGTCTTTACCAAAAAAAACCCCTCACTGCCTATGGTCTGGAATGCTGAAAGGCTCTGAGCAGCTCCCATGTCTGACATTACAAAGAGGATGGGCTGACAGTCCCCTGAACCCGAGCCCAGTGAAGGAAGGCAGCAAGCTGGGCCAGAGACCAAGCTCTGCCATCCACTTCAGAACAAAGGCTCAAGCTTACAAGTACTGGCGGCATTGTGGCACTCAAAACACAGACTTGCCTTGAGGAGAAGGAAGTTTGCATCAGTAGAGTCCCCAGAGGCCCCCTGCATGACTCACTCTGAATTCCTCTGAGGGTGATGGGCAAGTGTGTGATGAAAGCTGGGCTTTAGTGGGAGGAAAGGGGTGTAAGTAGAGTTAATGTGGCGTAGTACAGAGATGGGACAGGTTTAGAGAGAATTTAATGCTGATGTAGCGCTACTGATTTATGGGGACACGAAGAGGAACATGAGCTGTAGCTCTTGAGCAGGGAAACAGGTAAGGTATCACCATAAATCCTCTGCCCTTTTGCCTGAGAAAGAGAGATGGCCACAGTCCAGCCTTCTGTATCTCCAGCCATGCACTCAAATATCACCCCAGGCTTAAACCTCTAGATCATTGATGGATTAAGAAAAGACTTCATAAACTCACATGAATTATGGACAAGATTCCTGGTCTGGGCACAGGCATGTGCACAAGGATGAGGAAAGTGTACTGTGACACCATGGGGAAGAGTGATTTCAACAGATGCCAGGAAGACAGTAGGAGGACAGAAGGGACAAATGAGGCCCTAAAGATGCCAGGTAGACGGAGAGGGAATAATGAACAGAAAGCTGGAAAGGGCTACCTGTATCAATGGGTACCTGCCTAGCAAAACAGATGACTCACAGATGTTTCATCCAAATGAGTCCACAAAACTTCTACCTGCACAAAGAAGTGGACTCATCCAAAAGCACATTGAAGTGGTAGCCCAGATGCTTGAAAACCACATAGAAATAGAAGAAAGAAAAAGGAGAAAGCCAGAGCGGATTCATAGGAGTTGTAGGCATCCTTTCCTACAGCAGCTCCTGGACAGCTCATTTCAAAACGTTCTCGCATTTGCAAATGGCACTCACAGCCAAACACACTCTCTGACATCCTCTAAGGGCTGTTTTCAGAGGAAGACAGGCTTTCCTCTCCTTGCCATACACCAAATGAAACTGTCTGACACACCTCACAAGTGCAAATTAGAATCACACTACTTACCATCAACCCTTCTTGCAAATTTGTATTTGCAAAGAGAGAGTAAACTAGAAACCCCAGGTGCTGATAATTCAGAGTTGTTAAGAGAAACTAGAGTAGGAAGGAGTTAAATTCAGAACCTCATCTACCACAAACATTATAATACAAAATCTCTTTTTTTAATGGGGAAAGCACAAGATCTTTGTTTAAACACAGACAGAAGTACCTAAATGCACTGCCTCTTCTACAAATGAATTATCCAGCAGTTCAAACAAAGGAGAACCAATACTGACAATATCAAGTCAATCAGCGTGGGAGGAAAAAGCCCCCAAAATACTTCCCTTAAAAAAGTTACCATGTGTAACCATGAGGAGAATAATCTTGCTTGTTAACTCCTGTCCTGTTTTCTTAAACATAGTAAAACATTATAAACATTTGCAGGAGTCTCTTGCACCAAACATCCTATGACAAGTTGGTGTGTGACAAACATATTCTGACCTAGGTTAAGTTAGGTATCTAGAATCAAAACTACCTTGCTCTGGAGGAGGGGTTGGACTTAGATGGTCTTTCAATGTCTCTTCCAACCAGTAACCTTCCGTGATTCTGGTGCTGAAACCCAAAATCCTGAGTATCCATGTGATTCTTCTTTCTGTAGGAATTATTTACATAGCTCCTAATTTAAATTCAGTGTATACTGACATAAGTCATCATGCATGGATGAAACCTGATTAGCCTATAACTCCATACCACTTGTGGAGATCAAACCTTGAAGAGTACAGAACAACTGTAGTCTACAGCGGGAATCTATAATGATCAGCTAGAACTCTCATAAAAAGGATTTCATTCTCCTTTTGTTTTGTGCATTTGGAGAGTATTTTCCATGGAATCCCTTCAGTTATTCAGTCTCACAAACAGGATCAAAAATGCCATCACAAAGTTGATCACATTCTATTCAGTTCTCCAGGCATTTTTCATAAAGGTACAGCTGAATAGCTTTAGTCCTCTAGATGTCAAATTATCACATATAAAGATACATTACTCCAGCTCAGTGGTTTACAACCTTTGTACTTGGCAGCCACCAGATGTTTTTCAGGCAAGGAAAAAGCTCCTTTACAGTCAGAGTTAATCTACTGACAATAAACATGGTTTTTAAAGTTATTTTTCACTGAATTCTTCTTGGTTAACTTAGGAGCAAACCACAGATGCCCAGGGTTTGCAGAGCACAGCTCGAGAACCATTGCTGCTTTTTTTGAGCATTCTGGTCACTATTTACTCCCAAGATAGGATTGAAACAACCCTTTCTTCTTCAAAAGGCAAAAATCTGGCACTATGAGTGGGCTGAACCCAGGTTGCAGTGTTCCCAGGGGTCTACCAGCTCCCAGCAGTGGTGCAGCATCTTTCTTCCTAACTCAGCCACTCTTCTGCATGGTCCAGCAGCGCAAGCTGAACTGAAACACAGGACCAGCTCAGGCATGGCCCCGCTGAAATCCTTCAAGCATCACTCAGCAGTGGTGGTCATTGGGACACCTGGGTGAGAACACGGTGGTGGGTGAAAAATTAACTTGGCTTCTCCTGATGCCACGGACTGGTATTCACCTCAGCTAGACAGAGCTCCTTAAAGATCTCTGTGAAATGCATCTCCATGGGGTGATTTTTCCCATTGTAATACTGAAGCCTAAATCAGGGGAGATGAATCACCCACTGAGGGAATCTACTTCACTCTACTGACTGTAAAAAAATCATAAAAACAGCCAAGTCACTGAATATTTAGAAAGCACAAGTTAGTGGAGACAAATTCCACAACAAACAGATCATTTTGACATGACTGTAAGAAGCACAGACACCTTTCCATTGCAATAAGAGCACTGCCACTCAAGCTCACTTAGTGATGCGCACCAAGGGGATTTCTGAATGCCAGCAGCTCACCCAGCCAGGACCCTGCCATGCTATGCGGACAAAGCAGGTCTGAGAGGCTGGGATGCAAAGACATTTTGATGTGAGTGGGCCACCTTTTCTCACCTCTGTTCCCACCACCATGCTGAACAGCGGCTCCCACTGGGATTGAAGCTGATGCCTGGCCAGCAACAGCAGCTGGACTGAACCTCCTGTACAGAGCATCAGATCCCAGCTCCCCCTCAAGGGAAGACAACCGGAGTTCAAATACTTTGCTTTGAAACCTGGGCCTTGAGAGTACCTAAAAATGCAAATAGACATTTGTAAGGGGATTACTGAAGTATAGGTACATCTAACTCCTCCCTATTTCAAATTCTGTATTTGAACAAGCTGTCTTGCTAGTGACAGTGTATGGCCAGTTTTCCCCTGAACACATCTTCTATTTCTGTTTGAAAGAACATGTGGGTGAAAAAGAGAAATCTGACCTTTCATTTGGGACCTGCAGATGCTTGGAGTCCTGGCAAAGCTCCAGATGCATTGCTGAATGTCCAGAGATCCTGGGCAATCATACTACTCCCATGCTACATAACTGACGCATTTTCAATATACAGGATTTACTGACCTTCTTTATAATGTCCAAGTAGGGAGCCAAGCGCATGGAGGAGATGTCAGTCCCCTTTGCACAGCTGCTCTGGGGTGTACGCAGATCAGATGCTAATACAGATTTTTTTAGGTGTCAAAATGCCCTTAGATTCCACTCCAAAATGGTGAAGTCTGGTCCAAAACCCTAGAAGCCTCATCCAAAACACATACAATTGGATGATGCTTTTCTTTACAGCTTCATCATTCTCTCATTTCTAGCTCCCAGCTAACAGGCCAGTGACACAGAAACATGGGTCTATGCACAGATCAGCAGCCACACTCATACTTCCCAGATGTATTTATATGGGATTTGGTTTGTTGGCCTGATGACCAGAAGCTATCAAGGTATTTGAACAGATTGCTCCTAGGCATTACACCAAAAGAAGAGGAGAAATCTAGTAAAGTGTTCATCTCTGGTTCTGAAATGAAGAGAATACTTTACAGATGCAATAAAGTGTTACAAGAACACAACTGCTCCTGAGCTTTGATCTCTTTTCCAGCTGCTATCGTAAGTGGAAAAGAAGTCAACACACTCATTAATGTCTCTCTTCCTCGTACTTGTGACAGCCCAGCTTGAAACGCAAGGGAGCAGAGGGTGCACAAAAGAAAAGGTGGTAACAAGTTGACCACCAAGAGTTTATCATAAAAAACAGCCTTTCACTGTGAGCAGTTATAGACAAACACCTTGGTTCAGCTTTCAGTATGAGTGTCAAGTGTTTTAGGAAATCTGGGTTTCCACTTTCCAACACCTCATTAATTCCAAAGAGTCTGAAAAGTTTCGTCTCCAAAACACGACAGCGTTATACTAGGGAAGAATTCTGCTTTTCCTTCTTGGATTCATATTTAGCTTTTTATTTGTTTACCCCAATAGTATCACTACGATGACAACTTGGCACGATTTTATTTGCTTTTCCCTTTCTGATGAAGGATCAAGTGGTATTTATGAGAAGGACTCTCTGAATGACCAGTTTCAAAAGATGTGCAAACAATTGACCTAAATACTTCTGCCTCTGGTGGGCAGACAAGGGCAGCAATTTCACCTTAAATCATTGAAAGGGCTAGTTATGATTAAAACTCTCCTTTTCAAGAAGTTCCACTTGACCGGCTCAAATGCAGTAGCAACTTGATCTACAAGAACATTGGATATCAGCACCAGAAACATTACAGAATATGTCAGTCAAGAGAAATTAAATGTTTTCTGAATTAACGATGGGATATTTCTGCGATTTCTTCACTCTCATCACTAAAATGAGAATTTTCCCCAGTCTGGACCTCAGAAACATGCAATGGCAGCCCCCTGGAGTGGCTGAATTGGTGGCACACAGATTCAGCAACACATTACGTAAGGAGCTGTTCACCGCATCCCTTTGGTGACATCAAAATGCAGAACTACCGAATTCAATCCTGGAACAGAAGACCACAAAAAGAGTAGCGTGGTACCACGTGAACACAAGTCACTGTGCACATGGAGCAGTGTGACTGAGCTCCTTAAGCAGCATCTTCTCTAAGGCTTAGCAATGCAGGAATGTCCAAAGCATTTCCATTCAGCAAACTGGGCTTTTACCAGGCTGAACAAGTTCCCTACAGGCAAAATGTTGCTCTGCCTGACAGTGGGGAAGCTCCCACATCCCTATAAATAAGAACTTTGAGTCAGCAAAGTATTTTTGTGATTTTTGTTATTACTAAGCTAATGAAGACTGGCACATCATAATTACTCTGTCCACAGACAGTGTAATTTTTCCTTCCTTTTATAAATTTTGTTTGTAATGGAAAAGTAGTTCACGTGCATGATAAAAATGGGCAGGTTGGAAGGTTATACAGATTACACTGCTATCCATGGATGTGGATCACAATTATGCAAAAAGGATTAAAAATGTATAATGGAAGATGCTTGAATGAGAAGGGATGAGCACCTGTGACTGACAGGGCAAAATACGTGTATTCATGAAGGCTTCTGGAGAAGCCGCCTACAAGTTACATGGAAAAGTGATCATTTTCTATTGCAGTTGAATGGCTTTAAATAACAGTCCAAAGACTCTATAAAAGCTTGTAATTTCCCACTAAATTGCAAAGGAATTCTACAGTATTTATAGAGCATGAAAGGTTTCTTACTTTATTAATTCTACTGAACGCTAGAGGAGCATGCACACATAATATGAATTACACATGCACTAAGTCACCACTTGCTTTACTTTGTGTTGTTATTTGTTTACGATTCCATTCATTTACTGCATTACTTGCATTCATAACTTAGTTATCTTTTCAAATTCCCAAACTCTATTAGACCAGATTAAAAAAATTATCTTACCACAAGGCATAAACATTTTCAAATGTTGGTATTGTCTCTATTTCCTGTGAAAACCATGTGTTTTTATTCTTCTCCACATTTTAAAGCCTGTGTGAATAGTAGTACAGAAGAGCAGAAGCATCTGCAAACAACTCTTTTCCTACAACATCTGCTTTCTTATGGTTCACTTGAGGTCCAGAACCTACTACCATCCTACAAAATGATTCCAGTTAGTAAGTAGAGTGGTTAACACCAGAGATGAACTATACAGCTTCACCGAAAAAATAACAGGTCAACCAAATAAACTCCATAAAGGGCGGGTGAATGTGACACTGAGGTTATTTTCCTATTCAGTCAAAGGTACAGAGTTCCAAAAGGCTGATGAGCTAGCTCCAACAGGTCGAATCTAACAGTTTTCCCAGATGGTTCCTTCTGGGAAGTGGACTGGAACATTCCCTCATTCATCCGTCTGCCTGAGTTATCACCACTGCCCAAAATACCTTAGTCTTTCCACAGTATCACAGACTCCAAGTATGATGTCGAGAAACCTATCTGATTGGAAAGGTTTTCTTTCACCTGCTGCTGTAGCTTTTTAAATCCTTCTGTAGGTACATAAATACATGCACCATGTCTAGTCAAAACACCAGGGTGGTGCTGTAATAAACCAGGAAAGCGACAGAGAGCGCATTAATGTATAGCACAAGAAGAAACGTCACCTGTATGTATCACAGAAATAGCAGCATACAAAACAATACAGAAACCTAGAATATTTTTAAATTATGGTATTAACTCAGAATAATCAGTGTTTCCTCGCTGTTTTCCTCTCTTTATAGAGAACATATAATTACATTAAATGTATGGTTAATACCATGTTTACAAAAGACACACTGATGAGAATTTAGACTCAGAACAGTATCGCTCTAAAAAGCCTGTGTAAAGCAATGTCAAATCCATTGCCTCACCAGGCTTGGTTCAGTTGCAAATGGCATTATAAATTAATCCAATTTTCCTAAACATGCCTAGAGGAAACAAAACCACAAATAGCCATTGTGAGGTTTAATATAAAAAACACAAAACAACCAAAGAATAAAACAAATAATCTTTTTTTCATTCTTAACCAGAACGCAAGGGCTGTGTTTTCACAACTGATGCTGCTGAATAGGTTATACACTCAGTCCAAAAACGTCAACTGTTTGCACGCAGCTTAGTCCCACATACTAGTTTAATACCAGGTCTTCTCCTGTGCCACAGTTCTCTTGGCTGAACAAAAATTGTTAAAACTTCAAAAACAATTACTTAATTAGCCCAATTAAGTTATGATTTGTAATTTTCTTGTCTTGTGTTATTCTCACACCAAAGTATCATCCCAACACAATTGTTCCATGGCTGCCGATATGGTAAGATTACCACAGTTACAGCTGAGAACCAGACTACTCCTGAACACCTTTCACTGTCTGAGGTACATTTTTTGAGAAGTACCTTCTATCAAGCCAGGTTCTGATCTCAGTGACAGTACTGCCAGCTGAAGCACATCTGCTGACTCCAGCAGATTTATTCACTGCTGTAAACTGACACTTGGCCTGCTACTGCTTCTGAATTTGGAGGGTTTTTCTCTCTACTGGGGGCACAGTAGAGGTTCCTATGCAAACCATGATGAATCCTACCGATCTGAGAGGTAATAACAGTCTACCTTTGCTTGCAACATTAAGGGTATCAGGGCAATTCATACTGCTGCAACCTGAAAGAAAACAAAATTAAATATGTAATTGAGGCTACATATAGCCTGCATTGGTCTAAATCTCAGCACCCCAGCTCGGTGGGTCCCAGCGGCAGCAGTGGCCAGGCCAGCTCTCAGGCCAGATGTGCATCCAAATGTGTGCGCTCATCCACAAACATTTCTGCATCGGGAATTAAAAACAAGAGTGATAATTCAAAACAAACAGACATATCCTCCCTCTCTCCTCACTTTTTTCCCTTGTTGTGGATGTATAAATGCATACTGATGGCTACTGGGATTTATAGCCTAACTGATTTTGAAGTTTTTAACTTCAGAATTTGAAACGGGGACTTTATAGCCCAGAGCAGGAGTGCTAAATGCTAAAATCTTTGGGACTAGGGAGTATTAATTTAGTCCTTCTGAGGAGCTTGGCTTCAACAATGTTCTAACAACAGTTCAACACTCTCCAAGACTCAGCAGTGGATGCCCAAAAACTGCAAGGAATTTTGGACCCAAACTGGGGTTTTGTGGCTTTGTTCTTGTTTGCCACAGGTCAAATCAAGTTCCAGACCTGAACTTGAGGGCAGTGCGAAGAATTCAGGTCTGTGTCTGACTTTACAGTGGGATTGAACTGTATCTCATTTCTAGCTTGCAGTACTATTAAAAAGGTTTTTGCTGTTCATGATCTATTTGTATTTTAAAAAACCATTATGCACAGAGCAAGCGTTCTGGCACTGCAAGTCATCAACAAATCTCTTTTCCATAACAGCCCACAAGAATTCACTGCAGGACCCAATTGTTAAAACACAAAGCAATGACATTCTATAAGCTTTCAGAAGTATCATTCTATCCCTTGTGGACTCACTGAATTCTCTAAATGAGTCACTGGCCTCTCAATGGAATTCTCAAAACTTAGGTTAAGCCAGGTTAATTCCTTCCCCCGTTTAATTTAGAAGTCCAACTGCAACGTGTGGCTTTGCAGTGGAGACCTAAATGCAGAGGCCGATCAGTCCAAACAGGAAACCTCACAAGGCCCAAAGCTCACCTTTTCCTAAAAGCTACAGATAAGACACAGGAAAAGATGTTATTTCCAAAGTCTCATGGGTTATGTGATGTAAAAGGCAGTATTCCTCTTACACTGCACAAATAATCTCCTGCTGGGGGTCAAAGAGCCACAGTTGATGCTACTATGTCTGGGGAAGGGGAAAAGGCAGCTGTAAGAAATGGGTGATGATGAGAGCAAACACTTTAAGAAAAGTAAGTGAACAGATGCAGCATTTGAGGTTGGGGCTCATGGCTTCAGCTTGGTAGAATATGAAGAGGACACCCTCTCTGCCCTGTACACTCTCCTTGGCAGAGATGAAGTGACAAGTACTTCTGTCTGTCCAAGGCTACCTGGGACAACTATGGCTTGCAGCATGGAATCCTGCTATAGCTACTCTGCCTCTAACTAATCACACGGTGCCAGCTACACTGGAATCTCCAATTCAAAGTTTCAAATCAAAGTTTCTGCTGTGCAGACACTGCATATCATGCTCTTCATAAAGGGGTAAACTTATGCTGAAATTAGCTCAAGACTCTGTACCCCCACATCTACTCTGCCAGAAGATCATCTGAAAACATCGCTGCTTAGTTTGCTTAAAAAATCTTCTATATTTCCAGGCTAAATATTTCAAGTCCAGTTTATTCTTAGCAACAAGTTAAACAACCACAAATCAGAGCAAAATCATGCTGTTGATTTCAATGGTCTACACAAATTTGGTTGCAACCAGTAAACTCCGTATTTAAACTTCCAGCAGGACTACAGTTTTCACCACTGAGAGATGAGCAAGGTTTTGCCTCAGCTGTGCTGAATGCTTTTTTTAATAAAAAAAAGACAAATGAGAATAGGAAGAGAAGAAGAGGAGAATAGGAGGAGAAGAAATGGAGAAGAGGAGGAGAAGAAATGGAGAAGAGGAGGAGGAGGAGAAGAAATGGAGAAGAGGAGGAGAAGAGGAGGAGAAGAGGAAGACAAAGAGAAGACAAAGAGAAGACAAAGAGAAGAGGTTTATCTCACTAGTACTTCAGAGAAATATTTAATTGTGGATTTTAGTTCATTAAAAAGAAGCCAATTCCAAGACTGTATAAAAAGCTTAAACATGATAAAAGCTAAACTGTCCGGTTGAAAACTAAAAAGAAACTGAAATAAGGGGTTTTTTTTAAGAGAAAATACAAATTATTTTAAATTGATCCCATAGTATTTTGAACAGCTGGAGTTGATAATGCTGAACTCAGTCACACTTCTACTATATTTAGTTTTCTATCTATCAAAGTCCACACAACATTTTCACGAGAGAGAGGCAGACAGATACACAGGCTGATAGGCAGACGGAGAGATACATAAAAAGTAAAAAAAAATCATTAGGAAAGGGAACATTTTCTTATCTCTTTTTTCCAGTATGATTTTTTTTCTTCATTTAAATTTCTACCTTATTATTTCCTATAAAAAGAAAACAGATTTTTCTCTCTTGCAAAAAATTCTTAAACAGAAAATCTCCTTTGATAGTTTCAGCAGCAGATTAATCACTTCAGCAACCCAGAAAAAAAAGTTTTCTGGAAAGCATAGCTGTCTGTAAATGTAAATGGCAGAATTACTCTCTCTTATGCTAAGACGCCTACGCTTGCTCTCATTTCCATGACTCAGCATCAGATAAAACCTTGTGAGACACTAAGTGACAAACTTTCCTTTGAAACAATAAAAATGGTTAAAAAAACCCAATTCTTGCTCCAGCCCACCCACCCAAAAAAAAAGAAAAGAAATCCCTATAGTGTTAAACCAAATTCTGCCAGTGGATTCTCCTCCCACTGGAATAAATCACAAGTATCTCAAAGACTTCACTGAGGAAGGGACCAGGCTCAAGCAGCATCAGTAGCAAAACACATGCAAACACGAGAGAGGCTTTTCTTTTTCTCCAAATGAGCAAGCATGGGACTGTTTCAATGAAGAGGAATTTTATTACTGTTCATCACCTGCCTTGCTCTAATTTGGTAGACAAATGAGTAGAAATTTTGCTCACCTATAATGAAAATTTCCAGGCACTCTAAGGCAACGCAATCATGCCAAAAACACAGAAACCTATGGGGAAGGAAGGGGAATTTCAGTGGGACTTTCCCTTCTGCGCTGTGGTCATTGTCTAACTTGAGCTAATCAGAGCCAGAGTAGCTCCTTCAGCAAAGCCCGTCAGCGGCAGGCCTTCCAATCCAAAAGTATGGCTCTTTGGACAAACCCCCCCAAAAATATTGGCAGGGCAGGGGCTCAGACCTCAACTAGGTTCTTGTGAAGCCCCTGAAATGAAGAGGCATGGTCTAGACACTGAAATATTACCGGTTAGCTTGTGAATGTAGCTGGAACAGAGACAGCTACCTCCTCTCCATAGACCCTGGTCAGGCCTACCAAGCAGGTTAGGGAAACGAAGGGTGGCAATTCAGAGAGGGCTGGCTATTGACTTATTAAGCAGAGATGCTGTGGACCTGAGGAGGAAATAGGTAACTTCTCAAGCCCTGGTACAGTCTGAGTCCCCTTTGCTGAGGGATGGATATTTCAGGTAAGATCTTCCATGACCTCATGAACGCTCAGAGGCAGCTCTTTCTACCAGGAGCTGAGAACTACCTAGCAAATAATGCAGCAAAATGCTGCTCCTGCCTGTTACCTCTGGAAGAAGCAGAGTCCAGCCAAGGAGTACCACGGCTCGTCCTGAGCGCGCTGCTGCTGGTGGTTCATACAATTCTTATGCTGTGAATTTTAAACTAATAGTATTAGCTGTTACAGTTTAAATTTAAATGGAAGTCCCAGCGTAAAGAATCCCAGGCCATGGGCAGGATACTTCTCAGTGGAGGGATGCTTTGAACAGAGCCAGAATAGAATCAATCCCTTCAAAACACCTTCATTAATAAAGTGCATCTGCTCCATCAGGAGGCTGCTGAGTACAGACTATGTCTCAATGTGGGGCTAGAGCACATGTGTCCCACACAGACCAGGGACTGGAAAGGAGCGTCCTCATCCCAGCTGCTTCCCATTGCTCCATAGGGAGCATTGAGCAAATGGAACAGCACCTAGATGCTCCAGCTCAGTTGGTGAAGCACTGTCGTTCCATAACCTTCATCTTTGTGATTTGAACAGGATCCCCTGAGCACTGGGTAGTTCCCAAAGGAGTGGCCAGAACCAGGAGAGGCATGAGGATAGGGTTCCCATGCACCTGAACACCAACCATTTTCACAAGAAAAAGCCCTGTAAGCTTAAGATGAGAATCTGCAGGCTCATAAAATGACAGCACCAGGCCTGCGATTCATGTCTCAAACCCATGCTCTTCATTTCACAAATAACAGATTTCTGCATCCAAATCCGACTCAAAGCAGGTGTAGCTCAAGTGGTTTCCATGCAGCCACATCTGCTCACACTCCAGGGCAAATGCCAAACTATTTATTGCTACTTAAAATTTATTGCATTTTTAGTTCTCCATCCCAAAACTGCTTTTGTTCAAAAATTCCTTTTAAATCCTTCTATGCTGACGGGATAAATCAAATCTGACAATTAAAATAGTAAATTGTTCAGAACCTCAGATTTTCCACCTGAGGCTCTCCAAATACTTTTTGGAACTTAAATGTACTTAATCACTCCCATGCTGCTTGCAAAAAGTGAAAAAAACCCTCAAAAACAACATCCTTCTAAATTCTCTTTCAAAGATAAAAAACTGCAGTCCTGAGAGTCCAAACTAGACTGCGAGGAAGCTGCCTGCCCCACAGACTGTTCTCCAGTAAATCAGGGGTAGGGCTGGGAAGGGAAACCAGGAGTTTCAGCAACTCTCAGTCTTGTTCTCACCACTTCATCACACACCAGGCACAGCTATGTGATCATACAGTTGTTAGTGTTTTCCCTCAAGGGGGCTGGACAGAAGATGCTGAAAGCATTTGATCCACGTGGTACTAAACGCAAGCACTGAGTGTTATTGTTCAATGATGAAAATGTAGACATAAGTAACTGGCTTGTTTCAAATGAGTAAAAGGATGGCTGTGTTTGCAGGAAACTCACAAGAGGGAGTAGACAACCAGGGTGTTCCTTTTATTATTACCCTTTTTATTTCTATTGTAGCGGTGTCTGGAAATAAACCATCAGACAGAGGAGCTGCTCCCAGTGCTGCTGTGGCAGATGGCAAGCAGGGCTCGAGACCAGGGCTCCGCTTCAGCGGGGCTGCGTGGGGAATTCTGCAGCGGGAGGAAACAAGGTGAAATGTGCAGGCTGCTGTCTGCATTCAGATAAAGCACTGTCTGTTGCTAGCAGCACAAGTTGTTCTGAAAACAAGAGTCAATCATCTGTAGCCTTATTTCTGTACATTTCCTGCAGGGGTCTCATGAAATAAATGAGAATAAATGTAAGGGCGAGAGTTCCTATTAGGAGCAGCCTTGTCAGCATCACCCAGCCAAGCATTTACGTCATCAGCATGCTAATTTAATCAGACCTGAGCAGTGATGCTATAAATGGATTACCATCCCAGCTAGTGTGGTTACCGAGGTAACTCAGCCCTTTGTGCCACAGATACAATCGGCTTAATGATAAAAAAACCTCAGCACAAATGAAACAGAAGGAAAAGTCTGACAGGGCTGACGCATACATGACCCTTTCTCTTCTCTTCCCCCCTTTTCCCAACCTCATCCGCTTACTGCAATAAAATTAAGTGCCGCTGTGATCTGTATGCACAGCATTCCCATAGGGAACACGCAAGTAAATAGAGCCCACGGAAATAATTAATACAGGCCAACAACCACTGCCGTCAGCACTACTTAGTCATTCCACCAACCCTGAATGCGGGAGGGACATGGAGACAGAAATGCCACATGGGCAGACTCCAAAGAGCCTGCAAAGGGCTTCAGAGAATCAATTGCTCATTGCCACGCAGCATTAACTATACCAGAGGAGTGCATGGGACAAGGGATGACTGCACCAGTGAGTTTAGTCATTGGCCACCCCTGCCAGGAGTGGGACACATCCACATCAATCTCCTGCTCATCCAAAACTGGAGTTGGCCCAAGAGCAGGCAGCCCAAAGGCCACAGAGAAATTCAACTGTAACATCACAACCAAGAAGTGGAATGTGTTGGTCCTTTGTGGGGAGGGTTGTATTGTAGATCTTGACTTTCCTGTGTTCAGACACCTCTGCAAAACCAGCAGCTTAGTCATCTCACAGCTTAGCCTGAGACAAGATAACCTTTGTGAAGTGCTAAGCTACAATGGGCTACAAGGCAGTGACATCCCTGCTTTAAAAAGGGCAGAAGATCATACTCTTCAGTTCCTGTAGCAATTTGCCTAGTTGAGCACAAATCTCCCTGGGGGATGCCAAATGTTACCCATTTTCCTATTCAGATGCCAAGTACCAAATTTCCCATAGCTTTCAAAATTTTATTCTCTCTTCTTCCTACCCAAAATCTCAGCAACTATGAGCAAAGACCAACACCTAAGCACCCAGCTGTCAGAGCAGCTCAAGCATTTCACCCACCCATATTGAGGATCACTACCTCCTCACCTACCAGTGCTTCATCTGAAAACATCAGACACTATAACCAGATCAGGAATGTGTGCTGTAACCTTAGGCTCACCGGGCTCCTGATGGGTATTGCTCCAGCCCAGGCAGGATATTAAGGGATTAGCATGAGACCAGTAACTCTTGATGGATTCACCAGGAGTGCAATGCATTCTTTGTTGCCTGTCACATGAACATATACATCAATCTTCTTGCCTTCTAAATGCCAAAATGCATCTCGTGCAGCCTTTGGAAAAAAATCCACACAGACTTTTCAACATTTACAGGTGGACATGTACAGAAATGACTGTGCCCTTACCCTCACTCCACTAACCAAAGCTTTGTGCATGTTGGTGGTGGGACTGTGTGATGGGAGCTCATTTCACCTATGGAAGACCAACCCAGCACTTTTGCCCTTGGACCTAAACCGAGCATTAGTGAGACCAGCTATTCCAGATGAGAAAGCCCTTTCTGACACAGCATAACAGCAGCAGAGGTAAAACTGCCTCTGTGCACTGTTGGTTGCCCCTGCAATGAGCACTAACAGCAGATTTGTCTATAGAACAGACATATTCAGGCTCATCTCTTGGGAAATCTCACTAAATGTTTTCTCACTCTGCCATGCAGAAGAGCACCAGTCCTCCTGGGAAATTTATTATATACTTCTAGACAAATAGTTAAATAGTTCCTTTAGGAGCCCTTTTAAATCAGGTTACAGGAGTACACTTTTCCCTGGAAGGGAGAGAATCCTATGCAAATGACACTAAATTGCTAGGAAAGCGCAAGCTTTTGGCTGGGAACACCTGACTGGCTGAAAGCATGGAGACCTGTGTCCTGATCGACCTATGCCCTCGTGGCATCCAGGCAGGTGAGCCATGAAGATCCCTGAGAAAGTGGGTCAGGTGGATAAAAATCCTGAAACTGAAAGGTAGATGGCAGAGCACCAGAGACACAGCTCTGGGTATGGTGTGACTGTTGATGTGAAAAGGAAGCCATCACCTTTGCTTCAATTTAAAAGTCATTGTGACAGCTTGAGAGATGCTAACATTTAAGTGACACACCGACAACTTGATCCAACCCAACAATCACAACCCGCAGACGTCTCTGAAAACACACCCTGCTTTCCCCTGTGCAAAGCAGCTGCTGGCTCAGGAAAGGCACAGAGCAAAACAGGAGAGGGAACATTAGAAATGCTCTTCCAGTAGGATCATGCAGTCATATGCTGAACTTCATGAGGGAGGGACTGGGGTACCCTCCAATCCTGTGGCATGGAAGGAATCAGCACAGACTGATGGATGGAAAGAAAAGGAGGAGAACTGGCATTGATGTTGAGTGTTCCATTAATTTCAGTAGGAGCTACAGGTGTGTAGCACTTCAGAAAAAGCTCTTAAATATCTTTGCTGCCACAACCCACAATCAAGTGAAAACCGACCCATGCAGCCTCCCTTTTTCCCCTTAGCCCTTACTCCTCCTGCCAGGCCCTGAGGTGCTTACAATAATGCAGGGCAATGCAGAATTCCCTCCTCCACCCCATCCAACTGCAGGTGTTCCAGCCACATTACAAGGAGAATGAGGTGTTTATTAAAACCTACAGTATACTTCTAACAGCTTTATAGTTAGGTGCTTGTTCCCTTGGCTGTGAAGTTACACCTAATGGTATGCTGGGCCTAATAATGTCTTGTTTGGGTTTTCAGGGTGGTTTTTGTTTTTCCTGCCCAACATTTTGTTTATAGAATCTTGTGATGTGAAATGATGCCAGAATAATAATCCCAGGCACCTGCATCATCCTTGGTAAATGCCATCCAGTGCTGGCATTTCTTTCTCTGGGGTGGCTCTTTTCAGGTCCCTGTGGCACATCTAATTGCTCTGAGCCTCTCTGGAGGTGATTTCTCAACATAGCAAGATTTCTGTCCATTTGCAAATGGATCCTAACCCTGGGTACCAATTAAATCAATGACCAAACCCCAAACAGTTGATAACTTGTCCATGAACAGAGTCAATAGGCCAAATACTTATTTCCCCCCTTCCAACCATAATGCCAAAGTACTAGTGCGTTCCTTTCTGATGCCTGAAGGGCTTGTCATCCACAGGCAACATCACAAGAATGATGTTATTGTCATTGTTAGCATGACTTTTTCAGTGACCCACAGAGGTAGAGCAGCACAACACAAACTTGTAGTCTAATACCTTTAAAAAACAAGTCTGCTCATCATAGTCCTGTCTATTTCTTTGTTTCATGTTGTCCTAAAACGAAATAAACACAGAGCTGAAAATGTTGCAGCTGCTGAGCTTCCTAAAGGCATACTATACCTACCAAACATGAAGAACAGTTACCATCTTGAACAGAAAAACCAGTGGCTACAGAGCTCACTACCTCTGGAACATCTGCTCTGATCTGCAAGTCCCTTGGATTACAAAGGAATCCAGAAAATTAAACCTTTGGTAACGGCTCGTTTCCAAGCCTTGATGGACAGCTAAGTGTCAGGGCACTGAACATTCTTAGAGAGAAGCAGGGCATCTGCAGCTGGTCCCTGGGCACAGAGGCTGTCAAGTGACTGCAAGGTAGCCAGGGACCTGCAGGTCTCAGATGGCCCTGCCTGAGCACACCTGAGACTCCAGCTTCCTCAGGAAACAGGAGCCTGGCAACCTCCCCAGTGATGAAGCATGGCCTCACTTTTCTTAAACAAATCTTACAGGTTGAAAGGCACCTCAGAAGGTTGTTCAGTCTAGTTGTCCACCTTAAAGCAGGGCTGATCCCACCTAAACTGCTCCTGACAAAGGTTAGCAGAACCTGACCTAACGCCCCTCCAGTCACTGGGAACCTACTTTTCTCCATGCTGGCTTTTTTCTGGGGTAGCTGTTTTACCGTAATAGCTGATCTAAATTTCTTCAGCTTGATTTTAAGACCCAGACCTTGTGCTTTCCACAGCAGGTATACAGAACCTTTCATTCCTCTTTTCTTTGCAACAGGAAACAGATAGACCCCGAACAATTAGGAGGCAAGAACAACCACAGGGAAGAGGTTATTTACATAAACAGGATCACAATGTGCATGTGTTTATGTATTTATTGCTTATAAAAAATATCAGAATCTCTTTTCTAATTAAAGTACCTGGTTTGCCCTGCTGCACAATTGCTAAGCAGATTTAAAATGGGGACTTCAGTAGCTATTTTATGGCTAATCAAATGAGTAAATATAATGATCTGCTCCAATTCCCATTCTGATTACACAGTGTAGCTGTTTCATTCCCTCAATAAGATCCTTGCACCCAAAAAGCATAGTTTAACGAGCTTAACAGAAGAATGTTAGGCTCAATTTCTCTAAAGGGTAATAGAGTGGGAGTGTCTGTATAATTAGCTTTGTTGGGCTCCTTCCCTCACTTTACAGTATTTTCCATACAGAGCTTTCACTGGCTCTACAGGTCCCCACGTTAAAGCAGCACAATAATGTAAAGCACATTAGATTCATACTGCTTGCACAGAGGAGTTTTGGAAGACAGAGAAAGAGCTGGAGAAATGCTAGTTCTTTCAGCCCAAAAGGGCTCAAGTTTTAATTTAGCTTTTGCAATAAAAGCACACAAGTTCATGTGCATATCTTATCCATCTCTAGTGCATTGAACTCTCCAATGTTTCTGAAAGTTAAGATTCGCCAGACTACTAACACGCTGATCAAATCACAGTATAAATCACTAAAGTACACTCAACATTTTCTTCTCTGCATAGAACTCAAAATTAAATTAACACTGCGCAATCTATAATGTGGAGCATTACCTAACGCATTTGGAAGAGTTTGATGCTGAATTCCCTCATAAAAAGTAAAAGGTTTTTTTCACTGTGAGGAACAATCTTTCACATGAGCTGGCAAAACCATAGTATTTTGTGCTTGCAGAAGAATTTTCAGCTGAAGATCTGAAAATCCTTTCTGAAGTCAGCCAGCCAGGTGGGATACGTGATTATTAACATCCCAGTTCTGCAGAAGGGAAACTTAATGCAAGAATAGTTCAAAACGTTACTGAAAATACAGGGTATGTTAGAGATTGAGGAGAAAAGGGAAACTAGCTGATCCCATCTGGTTCTAAAGAATCATGGCTGCATCAGAATTCTCCTACATCTCATCTCTCTTCTACCACTTTGTATTGACAAGCACTGAAGTGATCATAGATAATGTCTTTAGAAACTCTCATGCAAAAACCTTGGCAAAAAGGTCAAAATCTAGTCTAAATTGGTTGATCTTGCAATCACTGGGAAAAAAAATAAATTGAAAAAACATGACACTAGAGAAGTTAGCCTGAAAAGAAAAGTCCCACCACAGAATCACAGGCTTCACCACTAACAAACAAAATCCACAGTTAATCCTGTACATAAATCAAGGGAAAATGCAAACAGAACAAACACAGATCCAAGAGCCATTCCCATTTTCCTGGCATTCAAACTCACCAGTTTGCATTTAGACAGCAGATCTCATCAGAAGGAAACGAAAATTTGCATGGCTGCGCTCAATCTAAGTCTTGAAGAGAGACAGTTTATCCCAGTCCACCCACAGAACATAGAACAGTCCCAGAAACATGGAAAGAAGAAAGCCCCAGAGGTCCAGATGTAAATACTATAGGTCACATTACCTACACAGCCTCTCTACACCATGGACTGAACACTTATCCAAACCCCTTACACTGAGCAGGTGGACCACAAAATGAGATTTATCCACAGAGCCACAGAATCTATTTGGTTGGAAGACACCTTTAAGATCAAGTGTAGCTGTTAACCTATTCAATAGGAGAAACACAGCACAGAGACAAAAAAATGACTCTGTCAAGGTTACACAACAGCAGGTGAAAGTTCTAGCATTCTAAGGGACACATCTACACCACAGGTCTGAGAATCCAATTCCTTTTCAGCTTCTAGGTGAGACTATGTTAAAAGCAAGTCCAGTTTAGTGACCGATGCTTCAGATTGAGTATTTCTTTTCTCACCTCTCTTTTAGTGTAGTCTTGCCATCTCTAGTAAGTGTAGAGGAAACAATCAGAAAAGCTGATGCAGAACAGCCTGACCTATCTCAGGGCCAAAGCCCCAAATTCCTCTCTGGCAAAGATCTAACAGATAGGTCTGAGAATCCTGCAGTAAGGAAAGCCCTTCAGAGCATGAGCTGCTGTTTTACAACAAGAGAGATTTTTAGCCTATAATTTTATCTCTCCCATCTTTCCTCAATGCTTGAAATTAAAATAAACATGGACCAGGGCCTAGGATTTTATCTGTCACATATTGCTATCATTAAACACACTCGAAACGAGTGGGTTTAGTTCAAATAAAACTGTCTCTTCCCTCTCCCTTTCTCAGCTCAACAAACATAAAATAGGAAACTGCACTCCAGTACATTCAGAAGCAATACACGTTACATCATGAGTGGATGATCCATCTGGCAGGCTGACACAGTAATAAGTTTGCTTAATTGTCAGGTCAGGCATATTACAGACCCAGTCTGTCAGTCCTTTCATTACAGCTTTGAACTGGGGAATTTCAACCCCTTCATACTCTGCATGTATAGGCATGATATGCATCCATGTGCATGGACACATACATTAAGTGTTGCCTAGAACAAGGAGATTAAATTATGGAAGGAGATGCTGAAGTCAAATAGCTCTTAGCAGCTGTATACGTTTCAGTCTGGAATAATCGCCCAAAGAAAGCAAGGAGATATTTACATTTAATTTATTTGAAACTAGGCCGGGGAAAACACTGATTATAGGGGATAATCCAGCACTGGCGCATAAGCAGAAGAGCCAGAGCTCCTCAGATGTTCCCTACATTTACAATTCGTGAGCTATCAGCCCATCACTTCATTTTTGGCTCCCTGCAGATCCTATTCATTCAGGCAGTCTCCTGTCCAAACGTTCTACTGAGAAACCATCGTACATTCAGGAAATGACCAAATTTGTGAAGTAGTTGTTTTGCCTTGAAAAAGCCCACAAACAAACAAACCAAACTCCCCCTTTTTTTCCTCCTTTACCTTTGCATTTTACTGTATCTCCTTCTCTTCATTAAAGAGCTCAGGTCTGAAATGATTTTATTTACAGGAAGACTTTAAAGTGTGTTCCAAAATACAATTTGTAGGAAAGATGCCAAATAGAAATTGTATTCTCTAGACCTGCAAGCATTTGTGATTTTACATGAGCACGCACACACACGTTCAATATAGAAACAGCAGGTGTTCTCTGAAGTTTTACTGCCATTAGTAAACAAACAAACTTACTCAATAGCATCAAAGCCAAGCCTTATCAAAGGCAAGTCTTACCAAGAAGCTAAAAAGCCTGAGTATTTCCACTGTTAGGAAGCCCTGCTTCAGGGTAGTGCCTCTTCCAGATACCTCCAAAAGCCAACAGTGATCTGTATTTACCCTAAAGAAGCACTTCATGGTTGCATCCTCTGCTCGATATCTCCACAGCTTTGGGTGCATAGTTGAGTGCTGTCTTGAGCACAGCAGCAGCTATCTACCACAGTGACCTCTGTGGCCGCCTTGTTCCACAGCCAGGTCTCATCTTGATCTTTGAACATGAGCTACCAATCAGGACTGGTCAAAATGTCTCCAGAAAAAGCTTAAATAGAGGTCAGTATCATATTTACACGATCTCCCTGCTGAAATACACAAAATACTCCAGCTGAATGACAGTGGTTTATCCATCACTTTAAAACAGTATCAACTGCACAGGTATCTCCTGCGATGCACAGCTGGGCTTTCTGCAAACCAACATAGTAATCAACCCAAGCACTTTGTTCTCCCCTCTTGGTGATGACAGCTTGGATCTGCATGTGCATGCTGCCTCTCTGCTGGGTGGGAACATGAAGGAACCTCCCATCTTTCTTGAATTCTCTTTGAATCATGGGCTAATGTTTTGGGAGAGGGAATCAAAACTGCCTGAGTCCCCAGGATGACTTGTTGGTATGCACGATGGCAGTTCAGCACTGCTCTGAGCTTCTTGAGACAGGAACAAGCTCTCATTGTCTTCTAACAGATCACTCCAGCAGGTGGAAGACACCCAATCTCTCATGGACTCAAAGACAAGCAGCAGTGCTGCTTGTGATGAACAGCGAAGACTCCGACCTGGGTTGTGCTACCAACCAAGTGAGATGATCACAACAATCCTTATGTCTTTACACGTAATGACATCAGAACTGCACAGCCTGCCCTTGCTCTTGCCATCTTACACACATGAAACTAGTTCTTCCCAAGCAAATAACTCATTGTAAAACCTGCATATTTTGCTTGGGCAGGGAGGAATTAGTCTCAGACTGCAAACCCTGGCAGAACTACTTAAAACAACTGCATCAACATCTCATTTAACTCAGGTTCATTTTCTGTTTATGTTTTTTGTTGTTGTTTTTAAATCTATGGGATTTAAGACAACAATACTCAGTGGACCAATGCCTTACTGATTTCCCATAGAAGCAGCAGCTAGCTATGAGTGCTCACTTTCAGCTGAGAAGGAACACGTTCGGTTTAGCATCCTGTAATGTTTTTTCTATTTCATCCTCTTTTACATACTCATAGAAGTCTCCTATTCACTATTGAAACACCATATGGTGATAATGTATGCTAGCGCAGGCACAGTGACACAGTCCACAAGACTGCTATTGAGCAAAAGTTGACAACATAAGGCTGAGAAAATTGTAAGTGCTTCCAAACCACAATACGTACGTCACCTAATTGCATTTTACTGTGATGCAAAGAGACTGACTGTAGGAAGGAACTTCCTTACAATGAAACTGTAAGAGCCTGGAGTAATTTACAGTTATTTGAAGAGCTATAGCAAGGATCAATGCATAGCTTTCAGATACAGGCTGAGTGTGGGATGGGGTTTTTTTTAGCCTAGCGAGCTTTAATACACAGAGACAGACAATGCATCTCCAGTATTCCATTCATCTCTCAAAGGTGCCAGAGAGGAAGGCAAAATGCAACCAATAAGCAAAAATATAGACACAGCCCTTTAAACTGTCCACACATGAATCTGGTCCTTACTTTGACAGTTAATGGTTTTAAACTAGGAACATCTTGCAACAATTTTGGGATCTGTTCAGGCTGTAAACGTATCGTTTATTTATACGGGAGCAGGATCTAATGTAGGAAGTGCATGACCAGCTCTCATTCTTCTGTAGGGATCTTGATTCTTCCAGGTGGCTCACCCTGAAATGGAACAGGTCTGCTCTGCCTTTGGACACCCAGCAAGGGCTCTACGAAGGCATTCTCTCTACCCAGTAAAACTGACCCTTGTAAAAATAGGCCACAGAAGACAGGACAGACCAGTAAATGACAGCACTACCCCAGAATGTGCGTCCAAAGCCTAGTTTTACAATGAAAAGACTCAAGGCCCAACACAAACATGCACCAGTAAGTAACTACAGCAAACTTGTCAAGGCTGTAGTTTAAATCCCGGGGCTCCTCAGTTGTTTTACCCTTAATCTTTGAAACCTCCAACTGGAGAAGTTAGTTGCCCACCTCTTTTAAAAAGCACAAGTCAACAGTAACTCACTGCATCAGGATGCACATCTGTCCTTTAGTTGTCTCTGGACGCACCTTAGATAAGTTGAAGGCTTATCAAGGCAATGCTTTCCTTGCTGTGAGTGTAATGCACAAATGACCAAGTCATTGCTCCCATTCTGGTGAAAATGGCCAGGAGAAGACATCCAGTACAGGACAGTGAGAACAGTGATGTATTGCCATGCAGGTGTTTAAGTTGCTCTGTTGTTCCCTTGGCACTCAACTATTTCCTTTCCCTAACAGGGAGGAAAATGCAGCTGGTTCCTAGCATGTACAGAAGAGAAATAGTCAACACAGAGAGAACAGAAACCATAAAGACAGAGCAAAGGAAGCCTAATTCCTATAGATTTGTGTCTTGCATCTTGAACAGACTCTGACCCTTCCTGTTTTCCATTATGTCTCCTGATGGCCTCTCCTGCTTCTCTTTCCCCCCTAGTATTAGCCTTGGCATTTATCTGAGTATTGCAGCCAAACAATCCATGTTTCAGGTCAGAGATTCTGGCTGCAGAGCAGCCTGGAAGAGCAAAAGTTCAGGTTGTGGGCTTAAAGCTCACTGCCTACATACACAGCTGGGCCAGCCCACAGGCTGCAGCAGACAGCCAGCACCACACTGCAGCTCCCTGACACAGGTCTGAGCCCCTCCTCCCCAGCCACTGAGCTCTGCATACAGATACACCTCTCCCTGACTCACTTAAAAGCTGTTGGTGGGTTCAAACTGTATGTGGGGAGCAGTCAACTGCTGGACACTGATGGGTGCTGGGCAGGAAGAATTAATCAGCTACCCTTTCATTTCAAATTGTGCCAGCTACCTTCTTGATGGGCACACTGGAGTGGTTGCTGCCCATGTGGGGAAACCATTGACCTGTGCTGGAGGACTAAGTTCACCTTCCACCTGTACATAAGCGGGGAAAACAACTTTGTACTTCTAGAGTTCTGGATGTATCAGAGAATAAAGATTCAGGCCCAGGGAATGAAGATACTCCACTGCCTGCCTGAGTGTTTCAGTCCCTCAGGACTTGTTGTCAAAAGGTCTGTTGGCTGTAAATCATAAAGCTGTAGCTCAGCATCAAGCTACAGCCTCCCACAGTAAAGGTTTTTAACTTTGCCTTTTTGGTTCACACACTTTGAGACAGTTGTAGATGCTTTTCCCCATACTTGAGATCCCTCCAAATTTTCTTGACAGGATACACTCTCATGTCTGCTCTGTCCAGCCATTGACACATGCTATGAGAGAACGGTAAATGTGTGATGGAGTGCCCATGGTCTGGTCTCAGCTCCTCTGGTGACCCATGTATAAACCAAGTAATCTAATCTCCCGGTGCCTCAGTTCCTCCCTCACCCATGAAACAGCAAGCACCTGTCTGAATTTTACAGGGCTGCTGTCATGGTGGTAGGTCTATTGCGCCTGAAGCACTCAGATGCATCAACCCATGAATGGTGTAAGCATTCTTCTTATTCTGTGATAATTCTGTGATTTTGTGTGATTCAGTGTGCATCCCAATGAAACACAGCTCTCTGCCCTACAGGTGGCTGTTCTTTGCTGGCTGGACACCTGAACCGCTCGTGAAGTGCAGCAGGTCCCTTTGACATGAGCGACAAACCATAGTGACTGCCAACAAATGAAGATGGGGAAATGATGACGAGTTTCCTGAGATGAAGGTATACAGCAGCTTGGTCCCCTTGTGGGGAAAAAAGATAGAAAACAATGATAACAATAGATAGAAGGTATGAACAGCTTTAGAGATTAAGAGCCTTGCTCTCAAACCAACTAATCACCAGTGCACAATGAAAAAAAGACCAAATTACGAAGCCCTATTTGCTTTTTATCACAGTTCCTAAAGTAAATGTTTATCTTTACCCACACACAAACTTGCGATGCCTGCACAGACTTTAAAGTCCAACGTATTCAAGCCCCGTCGTCATCTAAAGCTGTAGCCAAGCACGTAGGCAGAAAAGCCAAATGGATGAAAAAAAAAAGGAGATGGGAAAAAGTAAACCCTACAGAGATTTCTGTGAACTTGATTACATGTCAGAAAAAACAAACCCCAGCAGTGCCGCTTCATTTTCACTCTGATGACAGTACAAGAGGAAGAAATAATACTCTGCAAAGGTCGTTCTTATCCTGTTCATCTGTGACAAACTGATAATCTGGGATCTCTGAAAACTTTCTTTAAAAATCTTCACGGACATGCTCTTATCAAAAGGATTAAGGTTTAATACATACCGGCAGATGCAACTGAATCGAGCACGTGCTAATCAGAGCAGTCAGTGTGTCGCATGCGCTGGCGAGAGCTGATGAGTGCAGGAAGGTTTCTCCTTGTAAAGCAAAGCCAAATCCAAACATACATGAAATCATCTGTTGGCTATGCCTCTCAACTCACACATACACAGCTCAATGTCCCTGCCCTACGCACACTCCTCTGTCTGCAGGCGTGTCAGGGGTGGCGTGACAGACACACACTGCTCATAGTCAGCACACCCGCAGCAGTGCTCCTAGAAAGTTCCAACCTTGCAACCATTTCAAACACCACCCACACAGCATATGACTGTCACTCTGCCTTTGGAGAGGGGAACTGCAGGACAACAGATCGCTGGATGCACAGACTTTGCTTCTCAAATGCTGGGATGAACCCACTGAAATGGCTCCATAAGGGATGCTCTCTTCTACTTTAAGAAATCCACATGGTTTTTCCAAACAGCACAAAGGCAGTTTGCAGCAACCAGAAGTGGAGTTCTAGAGGTGATCCCATCCTTTAAAAAGCCTGTGCAATTCCTGATGTCTGTGACTGTGGCAAAAGTGCCACAGTCTACCAAGAACAGCCCTCAGCAGTGATCCAGCAATGAGCCTGGAGCACAAGCATCAGAGATGCTAAAAGCATGGTAGCTCACCAGCTCAGTGTCTGCTCTGGCACACTTCTACAAGACAGTGTCCTCCCAATGTGAACATACAAACCATCTGAGTCAGTGGGGAAATTGTGGCAACTCACAGCCTTCAAAGAAACTGTTGTGCAGCGCATGTAGCTCTGGAGTAGCTGGATGTTCCTACTAAAAGGTCACCAGCTCTTTAGGATGGATGGAAGATGCCTCTCACTTTCAGCAGATGGACATATTCCCAATGAGCCTTTCTGTCCCAAACAAAAAAGATTAAAAAGCCCACAAAACCCAAAACGCGGAGACCTCAAGAGAACAGACAGCCTCTTGCCACCAGGAAAGCACTGCCTGGCGACCATGCTGTGATGCTGAACTGAGAAGTCTCTTTGGCAAAGCTTTGCAGATGCCCACAGATGATACGTGCTCAGACAAACAAATACAGACCCAAGCGACTTTGCTTGCATCAAGTATTTTATCTGAAGACAGTAGAAGCTAAGCCATGAATTTCAGACCAAATTGCACCCAGAAAGAATTCAGCATGATAGAATCAGAATCATTAGGGATCAGAAGGTACCTTGAAAGATCATCCAGTTCAATCCCCTTGCACAGCAGAATCACCTACACCAAGTTGCACAGGAACACATCCAGGCGGGTCTTGAACATCTCCAGAGAAGGAGACTCCACAACCCCCCTGGGCAGCCTGTTCCAATGCTCCGTTACCCGCACTGAGAAGAAGTTTCTATTGGTAATTATGTGGAACCTCTTATGTTCCAGCTTGCACCCATTGCCCTTTGTCCTATCACCAGATGACCTTGAGAAGAGCTGAGCCTGGTCCCATCCTCCTGACACCCACCTCTCACATATTTACAGACATTGGTGAGGTCATCCCTCAGCCTCCTCCAAGCTCAAGAGACCCAGCTCCCTCAGCCTTTCGTCATAAGGGAGCTGTTCTACTTCCTTCATCATCTTTGTTGCTCTATGCTGGACACCCTCCAGCAGCTGTGCGCCCTTCCTGAACTCAGGGGCTCACAATTGGACACAACACTCCAGATGCATCTCACTAGTGCAGACTAGAGGGGGAGAAGAACCTCTCTTGATCTGCTAACGACCTGAGGATGCCACAAGAGCACAATGCTGACTGTCATCCTGCTGCCCACTAGAAGCCCAAGTAGAAGGGGTGACTGGAGCCGAGTGAAGAACTGTGGCAGATGACAAACACCGCCCTTGCCTGCCTCACCTACTCAGTTGCCACTGAGTAACAGATAGGAGCCCCTACTGGAAGACAGCCGGTCTCTTAAGGATATA